>SRHC01003000.1:0-36934 GCA_004794325.1 Pomacea maculata
CAAACAAGGATGTGTTCCCTTGGTTCTTCAGAGTTGTAGCCCCTGAAAACGTCCTGTCCTTTGTGTCGGTCGAGTTGTTTGTCCACTTCAACTGGACCAACGTGTCGGTTATTCAGCAAAACTATCAAGTGTTCACAACAGTAAGTCTCCCACTCACACAGGACTCTCACCACACCATCTTGTGAACGACACGATCAGTGAAAAAAATACTAGAATGGAAGCAAGTAGTCTACTTTTTAGAGAAGGACCATTCAAAAGGCTTCGGAAGCCGCACACGCTCGCGGGTTCGAAACCTGTGTGATAAAGCGTATTTTTCTTAAGTAGTCCAGCTGTAGAGTTCCCACTTGAGTCTTTATAGTGCTGTGGAATGTGAGAAAGAGAGAGAGACTATGGACACCGCCCCCCCACAAAGCAAATGGCACCAACATAGAAATCTTTAAAACCTCAATCACACAAGGACTATTGTGTTGTTTTCCCTTGTAAATAATAGTAACAGATTATTACATGTATTACACTGAACTACAAAGATCAAAAAGCTTAGCCCAAACATTAAAAGTATCTCACAGTTTTTAATTAAGAGAAAATACACAAACATTGTTTCTAGTGTTAGTAGCTGCAATACTTGCTTTTATTAAGAGAAAATTGTATGGTCAAGACAACTATGCATAAAGGTTACGCGTTTGTGTGTGTGTGACCAGGGTGTGGAGCTGATGAAGAAGGCGCTGGAGAAAAGCAACATAAAACTGGATTACACCGAAAACTTTGACAGTGATCCAAGGCAAGCAGTGAGAAACATGAAGGTGAGACCAGGAACTATCCAATCCACACTTAAACTGTCTGACATTTAGGTAGAATAAATCTGTGTTGCTGTTGCTCCTAATATCTTAAACCTCTTGATTTTAAATGTAAATAGCTATAAATTATTTGTAAAAATGCTGCTAATAATAATATATACTAATATGATACTATGTAAATTTATAATTTTACAACAGTTCTTGTAAAAGTGTTCAATTAAGATTGAGAAAAGAACCTAGATGGTTTTAAGTAAACAAGTGAATTTTGTCTTGCTGAATAATTTCAATAAGTCCTGTGATTTTTGTAATGCTCATTTTTATTTAGTTACATGAGTTACAGCTTAGGAAATAAAGAGCTTGTTTTCTTTTCTCTCTCTCAGAGAGAAAGAGTAATCAGATCTGCTATTTACAAACAAACCCTTGACATGTCAGCAAAACTTTATGTTTTATGTTTTATTCCATGTCCTCCCACATAAAAATGTAGGATTGAAAAATATGTACTTGCTTCAATGCTACAGCCACTAACAAAATACTACAAAAATACATATTTCACAATAACATTCTCATAATAATAATTTTTTTTTGTTTTATAAATTATATTTTTGTTTGTTGCTTTAATTACAGAATCATGATGCACGTATAATCTATGTTGCCTGCTATGAGGAGCAGGCCAGACAGGCAAGTTGTGAGGTGAGCCTCTAGTTTTAAGCTCCAGTGTAATGTAACAATACAAGGTGAGCTCCAGTGTAATGTAACAATACAAGGCGAGCTCCAGTGTAATGTTTCAATACAAAGTGAGCTCCAGTGTAATGTAACAATACAAGGTGAGCTCCAGTGTAATGTAACAATACAAGGTGAGCTCCAGTGTAATGTAACAATACAAGGTGAGCTCCAGTGTAATGTAACAATACAAGGTGAGCTCCAGTGTAATGTTTCAATACAAGGTGAGCTCCAGTGTAATGTAACAATATGAAGTGAGCTCCAGTGTACATGTAACAATACAAGGTGAGCTCTAGTGTACATGCTACTATGTATTCAAGAAACACGCTTTATTCTTAGTACGACCTGACTTCCGTCCTCTTCTAATCCTGTCGTTCAATATTCTCTCATGTTTATGCACGGACATGTCAACCGTCACTTTTTTGTCCTCTCAGATTTGTTCAATACATCAACCCCGGTTTTTGTAACCGCTTTAAAATATTTTGTCCACGCTAACTATTATAAAACTATTTTTATACTTTTTTATTTTCGCGTTATAGAAGCCACAAACCATTTCAATACGATAAAATTTCCCAACCGTAATATTAACCCCGCTTAACAATTCATGATGGTTTCGTTTGTTGGGTTTGCTTTACAGTTATATCCATCTGTAAATTCAATGTACTCTTAATATTTTAGAATACTGCCTGGCAAACGCTAAGGTTGAGTAAAGTGTGATGGGATATCTTCCTAATTGGTTGGGCCCAGCTACTGCTCCAGAAACTATTTCCCCAAATCTGTGTGAATACTTACCCCACCCTCACCCACCCATTCCGCCCTCGATATACAGATGGAACACACACACACACACACAGAAACTCGAACTCGAAAATGTGATTGACATCAGCCAACTGGTTGGTTTCTATCGACAGGCGTTTAACATCGAATACTATGGACCTCACATCGTGTGGATTTTCCCAGGCTTCTATGACAGAAAATGGTATCTCAGGAGAGACGTCAACTGTACGGTGGACGAAATTTTGCAGGTAAGTTTCGAGTCTTTTGTTTACTCCAGAGAAAGGATTTTACTATGAGAATGACAATAACAATATTGATCCTCAGGGAAATTGGACACTGGAAAAAGCTCATCAATTATAATAGCCACGAAAACATCAATAATAACCAATCTATTCAAACAGCGGAGGATAATAACAGATCAGTGACTGATCCACTCGTCAGAGGAGAAACGGTATTAACTGGCCCTGGTTAGGAGTGCATAATCGCAATCGTAATCGTTATTGTAAGATTAGGGGATAGAAAATGATTACAGACCTCTCCACAGTTTACAACCAAGCCTACTGTCACCTCTCCCCTCCCCCTCACCCACACTTCGATCTCTTCTCCTAGGTCATCGACGGGTACTTCTCAGTGACCAGCGTGAACGTGGACATCAACGAGGCCATGAATGACACCATCAGCGGCTGGCCGACCTCGGAGTTTGATTGCCGCTTCTGCGCTCATTTCCACAGACTCGGCCAGGATGCATGGATGGACGACTGTCAGTGTGACCTGCATGCCAACCTGTCGGGTTCCAATCGAGCTCCGCTGGCCTACGATGCTATGTGGGCCGTGGCTTTGGCCCTCAACGGGACACTTACTGACCTCCTTGCTGAAGGTACACTTTAATGGCTCGTATTTTCTCACATGGCCTTTCCCCTCTTGCGCTTTATTTTTCCTTGACTATTTCTTATTTTAAATTACTTTAACTGTAATATTTATAATGGTTTCATTGGCTGGGGAAGCGGTTAGTCTGTAGGTTAGAGCAATGGCTTCCAAGCGAAAATGGCGCGCATGTGTATGTAATAAGTATTTTCCAAAAATACTCTTGCTAGTGGCACCAAGACAGGACCTGAAGGTAATAAAGAAAGCTAAGACACGAAGGAAAATTGAGAGAAAGAAAAATGACAAACACTAAACAGCAGAGGGAGCGGACAGATTGCTTCTGCACGTGCTGGTCACATATATCTGTTCACCTGTGTGAATAGGTGTGTTTGCACTTGCGTTCTCTCTCTCTCTCTCTCGCTCTCTCTCTCTGTGATATTTTTGTGTCATGGTCAAGTGTGGGTGGAGGTGCGGTAGATGGTTTATTGTGTAATATGCACGCGCAGCGCGAGTCGTCAAGAGAACCTGTAACCAAGGAAACAGTTTTCAGTCATGGCTTCTGATGGATCGTTTGTTCGTAGGATGCTGTTAGGAGAGATAGGGGCTTCCTTTTAATCTGCAGATCTTCAAAACAAAACGGATGGACTTGCACGCCTAAAGTTTAAATCACATCCTGAACCCCAGAGAATCATAGATAACTTAATTAATTGTTGTTGTAAATTTACTTCGTCAAACCGTTTAGTTGATATGAGAATTAAATTATTGTCATTATAGCCTGTCATTCTTTATCTGTGTTTGAAAAATGTGGCCAAAGCCAGGATTAAACATCAGGAGTGTGTTGGTCATGTCCCGCTAGTTCCTCTCTTCTCTTCCTCTGTCATCTCGTAGGTCGAGGTCACCGTCTGGAGGAGTTCACCTACGAGAACGAGGCCATGGCGCAGCTCATTTTCCACAACATGAAGAACACATCATTCAAGGGCATCACGGGAAACATCTCCTTCTCCAGCTCGGGCGACAGCATGTCTACGATAGTGGTCCGGCAGTTCCAGCGAACCTCTGATTACGAAAGTAAGAGAACCACCCGAGTCTTCATGTCTTGCTGTCTTCCCTGTCTTCTTGTGTGGCTGTATGCGTAATGATTAGGTGGTAATCAAGTAATTTATGTCAGACATTCTTTCATGCTATTTATCTATTAGCAATGTAATGAACAATAAATAAATAAATAAATAATAACAAATCGTCAAAATCATCCAAGTTTGTTGATGAACATTTGAGAGATGGATGAATAACTCTGTTTGCCGATACATGTGCATGTCTTAGACTGATAGGAGGAGCAAGAGTGCTGCAATGATGATGGTGGTGATTGATTGATTGATTATGATGATGATGATCGCTACCCTGTAATAAAATTTTTTAACCTTACAGCAGCACTTTAATAAGACTAGCACCCATTGTCACGAAAAGAAGGTGTCACTACAGCCTACCTTGAAGCTACCCTCGGAAACAAGAGTGACTCACAATTAATGTCCTTGCTCTGTGGCAGATGGCACCTTTGTGAAGATTGCAGTTTACGACGACTGCCCGGCGGAAATCGTGTGGTCCAAGGAAACGTGTCAGAGCACGTGGTCAGAAGGTGAGAAGGGCTAACGGGATTATTCCATATTGTTTGATTCACCCTGGGTGGATTTGAATGACTCACAGGGTTGAGCTCGATACCAAGCTATTAAGCAGGATCCAGAGCTAACAGCACCCTTTCCGTTCGCAAGATACGAGTATCAAGTAAGCAGAAAGAGGTTAGTCTCACTGACATCAGAAATGTACAATGTCAAGGATACAACCAATGGGAGAGCTGAGATCATATGTTAATTAGTCCTACCCGGGAACATTTGGGACTTATCGGTTTGCCTTTTTTTCTGCGCATGGTACTATTGGTAGAAGGGTATCTAGTACACAATCTAGTAATTTGAACTAAAGATAAACTTCGTTAGACAGTGAGCTGAGCTCATAAAGGAGATTTAGGAGAGGCAGAGAGAGTAAATTCACAAAGAAATACCCACAAACATGCACGCACGCGCGCACAGAGTATATATATATATACGCATACACTCACATTTTTTTGTTTTATATTCGAGCTGTATGACTAACTCACATTTTGTTTAACTTTGAAAATCTCTTTATTTAGCATGAAGTTGTGAATTATCCTGTCCCTGATGGCACCCTGTCATCAGACAACCCTGTCATCATTAGCCTGAAAACCATGTCAACATCATTTGTAAAGCTAAAACCTTTTAACTGCAAAGATTTTGGTTTAGAGTTTGCAAACACATTTTACGAAGCGGGTTGTTGTAGGTTGCAGCAGTGCGGAGGTGGGCATGTATAACGGGTGTCCGGAGAAAATGGTCTGGATTGATGCCAACATCCGGTGGAGAGACGGTAGGTAACTCTTTTTGTTGAAATGGCAAAGGACGGAAATTAGCATCTATAATTATGGCCTTCTCCCACCCACTCTCTTATCTCCTCTGTGTGTGTGTGCTTGAGCTCGTGAGCATGCATGAATGCGTGCGTGAGTCGGGGGACGTGATGGTAATAGAAGTAACACAATGAGTACACGATGGAGGAAACAAGTGCAGCCATCATTATCTCGTGCTTGTGAATAAAGGTGTACATCTGCGTGCATACGTGTAGTTGTGTGTGTGTGAGAGAGAGAGCGTGCACACGTGTTTGCACGTGAACGAGCGTTGAGAGAATGAGTGCTTGTCCGGAAGTGTGTACAGCTGGGATGAAGGAGCTCTGCACGAGTAATGATACCAATGAAGAGAGGAAGGAAACACACCTGTGACTTATACCTGTGCTGAACGTTTCTCTAATCCAAGCAGGAAGAAACTCAGCAAAGGGAAAGTTTTGTACATTTACTGCTCTCGTTACACTGATTGATTTTTCTCTCCAATGGTCTTGTTCCAGTTTTGTTGTCGACCATTGCGGCTAGTCCCGGGGTCTTTCATTCGAGAAATCGCACTCAAGAAGGGTTTTATAGTGCTATTAGTCCTGAACACTAACCAGAATATCGATGAACTGCCATAAAGTGAAGAGGCCTTAATGGATCCTTTCTTTAAGTGAAGCTGTTTGATGGGAGTTAGTGAAATCAAAGACACTAAAGCCAGCTTCAATTTCCTGCCGATTTCTATTGCTGTTAACTTTTATTGTAGAACAAATCGGGTATAAATGTATATTTTATCGTCTAGTAAAATCCCTAGAAACGAAGGCAGGTTACAGAAAAAAAACTATAGTTTTCACAAGAAAAAGCTCAGTGTATGCATGAATAAATATTGTGGTGCCGCAAATAATCACTTCAAGCTTAAATATTTTGTGAAAACATAGTAAGAAATATCATAACGGAAAGTTCTTTTCTTTGTTCCCTCAAACTGAAGGCTCTTAGTTACGAATTTCTTTTCAAATATGTATTGACATTGTGCAAGTTCTTTAAAACCAAAGTGAATAGTAAGCGTATTAAGAAGAAAGGATCACCTTTGCACCAAAAATGGATTTTTAATCTTTTGAAATCTTGGTTCTCATTTGAAGGGTTTTTTTTATAATTCTGTGGAACATTTTATGTGAGATTTCTTGATAATTGGGGTCTTGTTAGGAGTTCGATTTTTCTGATAAGTGTATGTGTAACTGGAATAGATGTGCATTCAGATAATAATCGAATTTTGGATTCTCGATCTGTTTTTCTTGATTGATTTTGCTGTTAAAAATATTTGAAGACCTTTCCCCTTTATTACAAGTATGTCGGAGATTTGCCATCTAGTTTTCGGACAAAATCATGATCAGGATATAACAACATCCCTTAGCAACAGCGCGCCCTTACATGAAATTGAATTCATTCACCTTTTTCACAGACACTTTTATACACTTCTGACATTTTCTGAGTGATTTAACAGGTCTTCTGTGCAACCGTCATTAGTTTATTGTACCCATAAATGTAAAGTAGATTTTTTCAATATTTTATTTGTTCGTTTTTATGTTTTCCTGGCAGGTAAAGTACCTTATTCATACAAACGCACGAACTACATGTGGAAGCCGTTGCCAAGGCAACTATACATTGGTTTGAGTTCGATGGCAGCGGCGGGGATCCTTCTGTCTTTTATGTTTCTCGCCTTCAACGTCATCTGCCGGAACGTCAGGTAGGTGACCTCAGAGCAGCTTACCTTACACGGCGTTGCCAGTGGCAACGTAAACCCCTCAAGACGTTAACACCTAGGTGATGAGACTGCTGTCCGCACTGTCCCATAACACCCAGTGCGACATCTAAACAGGCATGTTGGCATTGATACACATACCCCAAGTCTGTTAATTTCTATATTATTAGTAAAGCTACCACAATATCAAATCGTCAATGTAATATCAAAATATTAAGACTGGCAGCGCAACGGTTCTCACGTGCAAAACGCCGGTCATGACCATGACAACCACCTGTCGAGCCTGCGTGACACGAGCGTGCGTGTTTACCTTTCCCCCTCCCCCAGGTTGCACCTGATGACGTGCGGTGTGGACAGACGAGTGGAACAGATGTCGGAAGGTGAAGCTTTGAACGGGTAGCACTGCCGAAGGAAAAGGTATGGGGGACCGGGGGTAGGGGGAGAAGGTATGGTCAAAGGGTGGAAGGGCGGTGTATTGAGGATCTAATCTCGGAATACAAGAACGTCACTGACTGTAACATCTGTTCACAGGGTGGCCATCTGGTGTTTTATCTGGGTATTCTGGTTGCCTTCCTCGCCCCTCCCAGTCCAAACCATTTTCATTATCTCTCCCACACTTCCTCCATTTAGTGCGAAATGTGGTTTGCGTATGAACGGAACTGACTAACACAGTTGTACGTTTTAAAAGTTGCAGTTTAACAGACATTTATAGAAACATAATTATAAGTTGATAGAAAATTAGTTTATTTACTGATAGAGTTCGATCTGAATTGGTTAAATCAGGGTGCATGCGCTAACGAAATCTGACGTGGCTGGAGCGATACCCCCGTAGTTCTTATGTATCGAGTGTTCTTTTATTAACCAGATAAAAATATGGACACGATATGGGTAGGCGTTTGACTGGCAAAGTGTTTATACAACTATCGCTTAAATATTTTTCCAGACTTAGTCAAAGCTTGCCCATAATTGTCCTCTTAACAAGGACCTTTACAAATCTGCTTGCGTTAGGGGCACTTCTTCAAAACCAATATATCTTCTTTTTTCTGTTACATGTTGTGTAACTGGTGGGTCGGTATGGATTCTGTCCAGCTTGGGTAGTTTACTTGGTGGTGTCTATAAGGTACTTCACATCATTTTGTAAGTTCAAGAGGCACCAAGGTAGGCACAGATGTTACCGACAGGTATGTGGAAACGACGATGAATGTCTCAGTGTGTAGCTTGCTTAGTGTCCTCTGGCTGTCGGCAGACTCATCAAAATGTCGTCGCCAAACATCAATAACCTCATCCTGGCGGGCTGCCTCCTCGTCTACTGCACCATCGGTATGGAGGACATCAACGCCGAAGGACTGCGTGTCCTTTGCTACGTAAGCGGTGGTTATGCCTTCGATCAATCAATCAGTCTGTGTTCTTCCTTTTTCTTCTTTATTCATTCAGTCATCTGTCTTTGGAATCTCTCGCTACTAAAGGTACCGAATGGCATCAAAGACCTTAAAGATTTACAAAATTCACCTGTGCGTGAGCGTCTGTATGTGTGAGTGTGTGCGCGCGTGCGTTTTAACCGATGTTTCAGTCCTGTGTAATGCGTTGCACGGTTTCAGCTGCGGCAGTATTTTCTCATCCTCGGTTTCTCTCTTGCCTATGGAGCCCTCTTCGCCAAGACATGGCGGGTTTATGAGATCATGACCGCCAGTGTCAGACTCAAGTCAAAGGTAAGCACTCATTAGTAGGAGTCACGCTGCCAGCCGTTTGTAGTACTTCAAACCGCACATTATTCGACTTTTCTGCCCTTGCTACACCCCCTGTAATGCATCCAGCAGCTAAGTGTCAGTGAACAAATAAAATGTCTTCCAGGAGAAAATATTTCCTAAAAAGCTTCATCCCCTGCAAGTCCCCTAAAAGAAAAGCTGTCAGTTCTTCCAAACCAGAACCTTCTCTAGAGTAAAGGAATCGGTAGGCAAGAACAAGCATCCTTTTATATTAAGAGAAGAGAGAAAAACTGAAGAAACGGCTAACTACGGGGGGAGGTTGAAGAAGGGAGGGTAGGCAACAACCAAAAAATATCATAGGTGTCAAAATGGCGGAAGGTTGCCGGGTGCGGGCTAAAAATACAACATGACGTAATCTCCTCGGCCTCGTCTTGTAGCTGATGACTACAGCAACGCCCAGCACCTGCTGCAGCAAACTCTTTAATGAAAAAGATCGAAAAATCGTCCTCTGTTCCCTCGATCATTACATTCTTCGCGGGCAGAAGTCAACTTGCGACTCACAGACCCTTCACTCCCCTGCATTTTCTTTTCGTTCCTTGCTTATCTGCTTTTCTTTTTCATTTTTCCTTACTGCAGTGTTGCATACGTTTTATGCACGCGCCTGTCACCCTATACACCCGTTACACCTGACACCTGTTACACCATGTAATTTACTCGTAATGAGAGGTCTGAAGGCACAGCTCAGGCACTAGTATGACACAGGTCTCGTCTCATTATTCATGGCAGGTGCTGCGCGACAGCCGTCTGTTCCTGACCGTGGGAGCGCTGGTGGTGGTGAACTTGGGCGTGCTCGTTCTGAGAACTGTCTTGGACCACATCACCGTGGTCCCCGTGGACGTCGGCAACCCAGTGGGTGATCGTTACATGGAGAGGCCGCGGTGGCTGCTGGTTCATTTGAAGAGATGATGAACGAACAAATGAATGAACAGCTTAGCGTGAAAGTTTACATTCCTTTTGGAGCTAATTTGTTGTTATCTTTATGATGAGGATGAGGATGGTTGGATGGATGGATGGGATGATGATGGATGGATGATGATGGGTGATGGATGGGTGATGGTGGAGGATGATGATGATTTTTATTAGCTTCTTTCAATAACACCTGTCTAAGTTTCCTTTCAGTGCGGATCTCGTTCTGTGTGGCACAGATCGACGTAGGGGAGTACGCGGTGCAGGAGCAGAGCCTGGTGTGTCACTCGCTGTACAGGGAACAGTTTACTGCCGCCATACTTTCTCTGCAGGCTCTTCTCATCCTCTTTGGGGTCTTTCTGGCTTGGCAGACCCGCAAGGTGGTGATATCATTCTCTCATTTCAATTTTTTTTTTTTAAACAGCAAAGCGGGGGGTTTGCTTAACTTATCTTCATGTTTGTTACTTGGTTGTCTATTTAATTTATATACTAGAAACAGATATCCGGGTAATTACAGAACTGATATCTTAACCCGAATGTGCTTCGCTTCCATAGAGGTGATTCTCGTGCTTCCTCACCCTGTCGATCTAAGTGTTCAATGAGAACCTGATTCCTATAAGCGTTTGGGAAGGGAAAGGCTGTTGACAGATTGTCCACCTCAGACTCCATCTCGCACTTGGAGCTGCTGTGTAGAGCTCAGTCATCAATTAACAGTACATCCCTAATTATGTTGACCTTAACTCTGGTCGCTGCCTGTCGCCTCCATAAATTAAACAGGCTTCCGACTGTTGAATAAAAATGTCACTACTCGGCATGTTTTCTGTGGATTGTTAAGACACACAGCAATGGCTGCTTGCCATAAATTTTCCCCTTATCTTAACCAATATTACGATTGTTCATGTAATATTATGGTGTGTAATGCAATATAGTGTGCAAAACAATGAAGTGCCGTGTAACATTGTGCAATGCCATGCCTAGTAATAATAGCAATTCCGAGCGATGCCATGTAGTGCCACGTATCATCTAATAATATATACTACAATATTGTAATGAGTATCACGCCGCGCACTCCAGCTTCACGCTACTTAACGCTTCTGTACCCTAAGTCTGTCCTTCACTCGTAGACGTCCATCCCGGAGCTGAACGACTCCCGCTGGATCGGCATGTGCATCTACAACGTGGTGGTGCTGGGCAGTCTGGGCATCATCTTCACGCTGACCACTACCCAGCCTCCTCACGTCAACTTTCTCATCCAGTCCGTCATCGTCTTCGCCGCCACAACGCTCACCCAGTGCTTCATCTTTGTTCCTAAGGTTCTGCTTCTTTGGAAATTTTCCATTGCTTTCTTTGTTTTTTATTGGTCTATTATTATTGTTGTTATGGTGATGAGGAGAAGGAGGAGACTGCACGTTTGTAATTGGTTTTATCAGCAGCCGAAGTGAAACCCATTCCTTGTTACTAAGGAGCGTGCCTTGCAGCAAAGTCCTCGTCCGTGTGATGTGATCATCTTATACTGCTCCTTACGATGACTCCTAGATATGATTAGTCTTGTTTAGAATGTCTTTTTTTTATTCTTTTTAGTTTTCTTTCGTTCCTTTTTCTTTCGTCCTTTCCATCATTTTGTTTATTCGTTTCATCTTTATTTTTTGTATCTTTCTTTCTGTCGCTTTCTTTCGTTATTATTATATCTTTCTTTTTATCTCATTATCTCTTTCATTCTTCTGTTTTTCTTTCTTTTTTACTTATATCTCTATTTGTGTCACGTTTTTCTTGTATTTTGCATCAGTGTCGTTTAATATTACACCGTTTTTATTTAGTCAAATACGCTCTTTAATACTTGTTTAATGCAAAAGAAGTAGTAGTAGTAGCAGTAGCATCACAATAATCATCTCAACAATTAGTACAAAACATTCACGTGCTACTGTTGTGATTTTTTTTCCAAAATAACTTAAGAATAATTCAAATACAACCTGCCATATATCAGAAGGGACTAGACAGATCTTTGTCGTTTGAATTTAAATATATTTCCGCATTTTATGTTAGTCTGTGCTATGTTTGACCATTGCTGTTCGCATGCGTGTTTCAGCTACTAACGTACATCCAGTACCGCAAGGTGTGTAAAAATAAAAGCGGAGTGCTGGGCATCAAAACTTTCCACATCACCACCTACACTCTGCCTCCCAGAGACCAGGGAACAAGGCAGAACACCCCAGACCGTCACGGGTCACTGACCTCGGATTCTGGCATCGTCCATGACTCAGTCGGGGAGTGGCCTCTGAACGAGGGAAGACAACAAGCGTCTCGAACTCAAAGCTGTCCTAACCCTGTCACCTCCGACAAGGGAGTTCAGTGCCAGGAGTCATCCAACGAAAGCTGCACTACTGAAAAACTTTCTGCTTCTCATGGTAGCGACTCCGGGATGTCGACTCCAGGGCTAAGCCCCTCCGCCATCGCCAAGCCCCACCAGAAAGAACTCGGGACACAGAGACAACGCTGTCGTCGTGTTTCATGGCCATCAACTAATGACCCGGTGCTTCTGGCTTACACGATCCAAGCTAATTTATTCAGACTGGACATAATGCACTCGGATGCTAGTAATGAGTGTATCCATTTCTAAATCAGGAAACGTTCGCGGGTTGTCCTGCTCTCTGTGCTGAGTGTTTGTAGAGAGTGGAGACCTCGACCTCACTGTCATAAACACCTTCAGATCATGTGTTGTGACCAGCAAACACGCCAGGGTCGAGGTTACAGAAGCTGGACAAAGGAAGAGCCTGTCTATGCTTCTTCTTTCCTTGGAAACTGTACAAAAATCTTTTCTTGGTGTGGTTAGAGATCGATCAGTAGAAAGGTCTGACCGCCTGAGACCTCAGGGTGTTTATGTTTACGGACCCTGTAATTTGCTCTTTGTGTGAGAGGGGAAGACAGGGGTGGGCTTGTGCAGCCAATTATCACATCAGCCTTGAGAGACAAAGAGAGGAAGAGATACAGAATGTGCGAGTGTTTATCACTTCGGTATGTTTTGAAATAGCTGTAGGAGGGACAAACCAGGAAATATTCACAAGATACATAACATTAAAACACGTTAACGCGTTAGGTAAACTTTCATCGTCAGATAAATCGATAATCAAAACATCGGTACACGCATTGGTTAAGATGGAAAATCTACTTTCCAAGAAAATATTCAAAAGTATTTTCCTCTAATGTGTTGTCTCAAAGCCTATACTAATTTTTTTTATGCTTCATCAGGTGGGTGTAACCCCGTGAGACATCTTAGCCAAATGCAGTATATATATATAGAATACAATAATAATTACGTGTACATGGTATACTTTAGACCAACGAAATGACACAAAATATATAATGTGGCAAACAAGCAAAGAGACATTTACAAGATGAGAGAACTGAACGAGACAAAAAGGACTATAAGAACTAATTCAACATGAACATTGATAAATGAATGTGCTAAAAGTTTTAAGTTTTCTTTAAGATTTACAATCAATAAGTTGATGAAGTTGAAGGGCTTGGGAGTAATGCAGAAAATGTCGCGCAAACATAGCTTTCTTGTGAGATTTGTATATCCGAATCAGGATAGTTTATATGACGAATTACTCAACAAAGTGTTGTACACATGAAACAGAAGGACACATAATTTTTATTATTAAGAGTTGTGTCGAGACATAGCTTATACTAGAAGCACAATGAATGACCTGTACTTTGCAAAAAAGTGACACCGGAAAATTGCCTACCTGCCCCATTGCTATACATGTTGGTGTGATAGTTTTCACATTTAGCATCATTTTCATAATCTTAACTTCGCCTCGTCAAAGAGATCAACATAACGCCATTGGGTATTTCAAATTTTCTGCATTTCGTGATTGTGAGCATATCGTTATTTACTGATATTTGTTGTTATGAAGCAGTGTTCCTTTTTACTTATTATCCAATACCAGTTTTATCGTTTAAAAAATTGATGTAGAACTTTTCTTCTCTTGCCTCACGGACGTATTACAGTTTGCGTTTATTTTAGTATTTAAACTACAGTTTTTGCAATAAACAGTCAGAGCATCTTGTTCTTTCTGAAGGAACTCCAACGTAACAGGTAAATAAAAATACAATCCATGCAATTACATGATGGGATCGGTTAATAGTTTCCTCTGTATATACCAGACAAAATATTCCTTACAACACTAATGATGCTTTCACAACAACGAAAACAGAGAACATGTGTGTGTGTGTGCCTATTGTGTGCATGTGTGAGAGAGATATCAGGTTTTCGTGGAATTGTTCCGAATTTTATTTCACTATCTGCGGTTGAATTCAACATAGCGAACTCCAGATCTGGTCTTGTAGACATTAAGCGTAATGGAAATAAATTAGTTTAAAAAGTGCACTTTCATGGGCTAATCGTCAGGAGAAAAACAGTTTAAGTAATTGTAAGCAAAGCACGGGAATAAAAGCTGTTTTTCTCTGGCATGTCACGGGTGCATTCAGCCTGTTCTCTTTATTACACAGGAGAATGTGAAGGTCATGGGAACTGGTCGACATGTTGTTATTTGACTGACAAGCAATGATCATGGTAGCCTTCTTTTTTTTTTTTCTTCTCCCTGACCACCGACAACTACACCCACTGCAACTAAACTCGCTTAGTTTAAGGGTGGTAATTCAGTCTGATCTGATTTAACCTCCAGTGCCCATAGTCATGAATCGAGGGTAAGTTGGTGCCCTGGGACAACATGGAAAACTGAAGGAAAAGCATCTTGTTTCCACAAATATAAGTAACGTATACACCCAACTGTTGTACCCTCAAGCTGTAGTTATAAAATGGTGGCAAAGGTGTCATAGGGTTTAAAAAAAAATGAAGCAATGTCTGCGGAGTCTGGAAACCACTTTTCAGCTTTAGAAACAAGTTGCTTCTTCTTGAGTTCCAACTTTTGCTCCGGGAAAAAGACTTATTCTCTCTTCATCCCTACGGACCGCGAACAGAAACAATAACGGACTGGCGGACCGTGGTTTCTGTCTCCCCTGCCTCACAGCTAGCTCCTGCACACTGAAAATGTTGTTTGGGTGGTGGTGGTTTTATTCGAGTTTGCTTTGATCAGTTCGGGTAGATTGGATATTCCTTTAGCGTGCGAAGAGATGTGTGGACAGGAAACAACGACGATGAAAGCTACAGCACGGGTTACCTGCTCCTACCCCGTCCCCCTCCACCAGCTGTCGCACTCGCACCTCTTCACACCAATCAATCATCTAACATCTACATCGCAAGGTAAACATTACACCCTTCAAGTGCGCTTTCTTAACCACAAGAACCAGTAATTGGCCCTCGGCAAAGTAATCGTTTTATATGTCAATGGAAAGCATGGACACAACCTGGAAAAAGGAAGAAGAAGAAAGAAGAACAAAAGCTAACACAAAACAAGAAGTGCAGGTCGAACTGCGGCTTAAGAATGACAACCCTGCGGCACATAATTGTTGGTGAGAGGAAAACAACCTCGCTGGTGAAAACAGTGAACGACCTTTCATTGTCAGTGTGTCAGTTCTCTCTCCACGCTCTAGTTGTCTTCTTCGTAAATTTGATGTTTTGGGGTGACTGCGCACTCACCAAGATGGTTGAGTATTTGATTCACCTGTCAATCTTCACCTGTGACGTTCGTTAACTAGCCTTGAGCGAGATGCCAAATGTCATCACGGATAGGCGCGGTAGCGCAGTGGTAAGACTTTTCCTGTCGCCACTATGTACTATTGTGGTAAACTACCTATACATGCATTCATGCAAGGGTGATAAAAATGAAACAGCGAGTTTAACTCCTTTTGTTTACTCAAAATCTATTAATTTTCAAAAATGTAAATTTGTTTCTTCTTTCATGTCGTGTTCACCAACGCTTATTTCTTTTTTTCGAAAACCAAGATTTATCGTTGAAAACTCGATCCTAACCCACTAATTAACCGTTGTCTGCAGGACAAGATGAACCAAGGCCAATGCGATTTGAATGGCACGTCCTCGTGAAAGCTTCTGACGAATCTTCATCGACGCAGGTTAATCAGCACGCGGAGTGTGCCCTCTGGTTACTTGTTGCTATATTTAACTCCGTGCTGTTAATGAGTGGTGGGGACGAGTGATAATTTTCTAGATGGCGCGTGAACCAAGAGAGCGTCGATCTGCACTTAGCACTGGATCCTTAGTTCGGTCGCAAAGTGCGCGATGCTGTTTTTCTTTCTTCTTTGTAATAGAAGGGCGCAAGAAGTCTGTTTGTGGTCAACTCATCGATCTGAAACCCGTGCATCAGCTTTTTAGTGCTTTTATCTCCTTAATAATAACTTTTGATCTCATCGAGCAAATGTAATGAGCAGATTTTCAAAGACATCCGTGCAACAATTCCAAAAGACGCGCGGCGTTTGATTTCATGAACAACGCAGGCAGTTCTTTCCCTTTGAGTGTTGATTACCGCTATCGCTATAAACGGCTAACATTTGAGCGAAACAGTTGGAGCTTT
The DNA here is from genome assembly GCA_004794325.1 of Pomacea maculata. Classification (NCBI taxonomy): domain Eukaryota; kingdom Metazoa; phylum Mollusca; class Gastropoda; order Architaenioglossa; family Ampullariidae; genus Pomacea; species Pomacea maculata. The sequence continues at coordinate 16,521 of SRHC01003000.1, forward strand.
TTTTCCCCTTTATAATCGGGTTACTTTCATTTTAAAATAATAATTCCCATAATTTGAGTGCACAATGATGTTTAATTTTCAAGATATAAGTCTGCAAACATCTGCATTTTCTGAACTGCCACTGGGAAAGCAGACGAAAATTACACTCACACACTGGAGAGCTCCGCTGCTTGTGAGTATAGTGTTTGTAACAGCTTCGCTGTCCCTGGTGTGGCTCAGTTCAACAAATTTAAACATGTCAAATGAAGAAATATCGCTCAGGTTGTCGCGATCAAGAAGCGATTTTCTGGCCAGAAAATGAAAAGGCTAAGTTTTGAATAGAGCCCTACAGATTTAAATTCTATTTAAAAGCCCAATTAAGCTTGACTTCAGTTAAAAAATAAAAGGTCCAAACCAAATCCACTCAACAGACTTGTAAGTAAGTTTTCTTCAGATCAAAATGTAATGGGTGATAATCAGGGTCATTGCAGTACACGTATATAATTATTATTTTTCTCTCTTGTAAGTGGGTGCATTTGAGTTATAATTTTTCCATATGATTAGTGCCAATATATCTTTAGGACATGACAAAGTAATTCCATCTGAGTGTAGAAAAGAAAATTCAGCAACAGTACATCGTGTCTTGATCTCCTTTCTTTTTCTGAATATTACATCTTTCCTTTTCGAAATTGAGCTCATGCAGACGACGCCTTTTTATGTCTCTGCGTACCCTTGTATAACCCTAGCTAAGGGTACGCAAACCACCGGCTGAGAACAGCGGCAATAGAGTAATATATTTTAAATAAGAGAAAAAAACATACATTCTGTAAGTTATATATATATACTATCATGCAGTCCAGAAATTATTCTTGAATATAAGTGTCAAACATCTATACTGTATACATGACCTGCTTCGTCCCAAACGTTCATAAACGTTTGCAAGCGCGTACCTTAGAAGAACACACCCCTATTCAAGAGCCGGAGAAAATTGTGGACTTCAGCAAATTAACGATTTTAGGCTATATTTATCAGTACAATTGTGATATTTTACTCCGGAGTTTTGTTTTTTTTGCTTAGTGAGAATTGTTTTTGACCATATTTTATTTTGCTTTATTTGTGTTTTTTTCTGCGGGACTGTCATACAATGGGCGCCTCCATACTGTAGGTTACGTAAAGGTCGACAGTACCTATATAACCCCTATCGTTTCGGTAATTCCAGCGACTACAATATAATTGTGTCACATATATTTCAGTAAACAGTCATGGCGAGTCTCTCCCGACTTTCGCCTGTGATTGCACCATCATTAGGTGAAGTATTTGGCTATCGTGGATCACTGAAAGTGAAGTAGTGATCGAATGGCGTCCGTTGTGATGTTTTCTACTCGTGCAGTGATTAAGAAAACTTATAATATTCGCAGCGTGTATAGCGTATTACTATGTAACTCATACTCAAAATATTACTAGCATTATTTCACAATTAAATAAGAAAGATGTGAGGTGAATTGTTATAAATATGGATGACTGACAAATAGGTTGAATAAACTGCAGTCGTAAGTACGATTAAGCATTTACAGCTTTACTCTGTTGGTTAAAACATCGTGTAAAATTATGCAGAATCGCATTTACATAAATTATTTATGGCTTATTTTGCATTTTCTGATCAGATAATTTGTTTTGTTTAGCTCGGAACCAAACATGGGCGCCGGTCACTGTGTTCTTTAGAAATAATAGTACAGCTCAAAAACCAACCCCAAAGGTAGAGAAGGTAAGTTTCAGATGGTACCAACAGTGCAATAATACCTAAATAACTATAGTGTGCAAAATACTTGTTACCATATGCATGTTGAGAATGTGCTGGAAAATTTCCTTCATTAGATGCCTGTAAGAACTTACAGCATAAGTGTTTTCTGTAACAATAACAATGATCAACTTTATTTGTCCCAGTGGGCAATTTGAACACGGGAAGGTGCTCTAGTTACAGTAAAAGTTGAAAATAAAAGTAGAATAAAGTTTGTTGCAAGGTGCAGCATTAAGAGTTACAAGTTATACATAAAGCATCTACTTAACACTAAAAGACATCCATTTAGTCAACACAAATTTTAAAGATATGTCATAAATTATGGTGCTTAGTAATGACATGTGTGTGTTTAGGGGGGATGAAGGAATATTTCTAAGTTTTATTCTTTTTCACACTGCAAGATATTGGTTTAACTGCATTTAAGCATTTAAATCCATAATTGTGTACATAATTATTTGCAGTTGATTCTATGCACAGATGGTGCACACAGTGAATAAAGTTAGTCATCATTTTTTAACACTGGGTGTCTAATTATATTTGCAATATTATTAGTAGTATTTTTCATAATTGGAACCTCAGGATAATGGACTGGTGCTGTTTTTTTCAGAAACATAATTTTCTTAGAAATATATCGCTTACCTGAATTTCATATTTACAGACAAAGTTTGGACCATTGAGTGATGAAGACAGAATTTTCACAAACTTGTATGGGAGACATGATTGGCGCCTTAATGGGGCATTAAGCAGAGTAAGCACTTTTTTTTCTTTTGGAAGTAAAAAAGTAGTGTTCTGAGTTTTTTTTAATTTCTGAACATCTTAGGCTAAATGCAAAAAAAAAAAAAAAGTTAAGCCTTAGATGAAAGGAATATTTTATACCTTTATAAATAACAGTTATCTGATCCCTAGATGCTTGGGGTTTTTTTTTTCATAATAAAAATTGTGTATTTTTCATTAAAATAAAGCTTAAATTTTATTCAATTGTTAATATAGTGGTTCTTGATGTCAGATTAAATAATCTGCTTGTTTGGCAGTTGAAAATTAAGAAACCTATGCCATGAAAAAGAATTGTTTCTTATAGAATAAACATGGCAGACATTTGACAGCCCTGAAAAAACTGTTGGTATTTTAGGGAGACTGGTACAAAACTAAAGAGATTCTCCTCAAAGGCCACGATTGGATTCTGAAGGAGATTACTACATCTGGTCTTCGTGGTCGTGGTGGCGCTGGTTTTCCAACAGGCATGAAATGGGGCTTCATGAATAAACCTTCTGATGGCAGGTAAGTTTTATTAATTACAGAAGTGACACTCACTTTAGCAGAAACTGGTAATTATATTAACGCTGAGTTTAAGTTAGAGCTTATGAAATACTCAAGTAAGGGGTACTTTTTGTGTTGTCGTGTATACCTCATCACAGGTCATTATTTCTAATGCTGTATCTCTACCATCAGGCCCAAGTATCTGGTGGTCAATGCTGACGAGGGTGAACCTGGCACCTGTAAAGATCGTGAGATTATACGACATGATCCCCACAAGTTGATTGAAGGCTGTCTGGTTGCTGGCCGGGCTATGCATGCTTGTGCTGGTCAGTCATAAATGTTAATTATGGATTGTCCTTATTGTCCAGTTACTTGTAGTTGTAGGATCTAGAATAGAGAAATCAATTTTTATTTTTACACACACACACTCTTTCTTCATATCACCATAATTATAGACAAAAGAGTTGCAAGTGCCATTATTCAGCTTCCTTTAAACATGCTAATTATCATTGTGTTTCTGTTCAGCCTATATCTACATTCGTGGAGAGTTCTACAATGAGGCTTGCAGTTTGCAGGTGGCTATAAAAGAGGTAGGTACTAAATGGTTTCGTCTCAGTCCCTTTCTGTGCCAGTGGTTTTTGCATCTTTTAATACCTAGGCGTGCCACATTACTCACTCATGGTGCTGTGTATCTCTATTCAGGCATATGAAGCAGGCCTCATTGGGCGGAATGCTTGTGGCTCTGGCTATGACTTTGATGTTTTTGTGCACCGTGGAGCTGGGGCTTATATTTGTGGAGAGGAGACAGTAAGTTGCAACTAAACCATCACCTTGTTTTTAAGGACATTTTTTAGGGTTTTGTTTAAATGAAATTTTTGCCTATTCTTTTTTGTAGTTGTAAATGCATTCTAGACAAGGCATTGGAATGAGAAAGAAGAAATATGTTAGATTTCATTAATTTGTAAGATGCTTTGTTCAAGAGACTTTCCTTAACTTTACCAAAGTTTAAAACCTGGCAAAGCACATTCTAGGATTGCAGGAAAAGGAGATAATTAGGGTGATGGCAGCATCATAGACTTAAGGGTTATTGGAGGTTGTAATGTTAGTGTTGATTGTGCAAACTGTATTGTTGAAACCTGGTCAATGCATTGATCAAATGATTGTTGGCCTCCCCTTGTTTAGGCACTGATTGAGTCGATTGAAGGAAAGCAGGGAAAGCCCCGTCTGAAGCCACCCTTCCCTGCTGACATCGGTGTCTTTGGCTGCCCCACCACTGTGTCAAATGTTGAGACTGTGGCAGTTGCACCAGTTAGTGTGATTTTTAAATGATTATGTTTGTGGGTGGATGTGAATGTGTGGAAGATCATGTTTACTAAAGGTATGTGCATGAGAGTTTACTGTATGTACACTTGTGTATGGAAGCAACTGAAACATCTAGTTACACTTATTAGTAAGACACTTTGTGCACAGTTGGGGACATGGACAAATAGGACAGTGTTATTTCATCATTTACAAGGTAATTTAATTGTAAAAGAAAAGGGTTTCCCCTTTTGAAAACATGTTTAAACTGAATACTTTCAAATGGTGTTGACATTGTATTCTTAATGTGCTAACTGAATAAAAGTAACATTTTAAAGAACATATAAACTATAAGTATGTCAGGTTTTTAAGAGACACCTTTGATAGATTATGCAGCTATTGAATGTGTTGATTAATAAGGTAATTTATTATTATAGACCATCTGTCGGCGGGGAGGAGAATGGTTTGCCAGTTTTGGACGTGAACGTAACAGGGGCACAAAGGTATTTTTTACATGCTTCATAATAAAATTTTATGACAGATACTTCAACTGGAAAGGTCTAGAATTATTTAGATATACATTGCTGGGTATATCTAAGACTGTTATGAAGCAAATAATTCAGTTAGGGGAGAAAGTAACAGCATCTTGTGCATGCATATCTTCAGATAGCAGTTTTCAGTTGGTTTATTATTTTTCTGTGTATTTGTGCAAGTATTTGTGCAGGTAAGGGTGTGTATAAGTTGTAATTTTTGCACCAGCTGTTCAACATATCAGGCCATGTTGTCAACCCAACCACTGTTGAAGAGGAAATGTCAATACCTCTGCGAGAACTCATTGAAAGACATTCAGGTGGCGTCATTGGAGGCTGGGATAATCTGCTGGCTGTTATTCCTGGTGGCTCCTCCACTCCACTAATCCCCAAGAGGTAATAAACTTTTTCCACACATGAAATCAAGCTCATCTGCATGTGTGCATGTCAGTTTCATTCAGTATATTTTAGACATTGTAGGCTGTTCACTGGGTGCTGTTTTTGTGAAAATGGATGTAGCACTGTTCTAATGGCAAACCACTGATTCAACGTCTCTCTTGCCATATTGTAGCTTTTTTTGGGAGGGTTCTTTTGTTTTGTTTTGTTGGGTTTTTTTAAAATCTCAGTGAAGGCATGTTAATGTTAGGACTATGATAGTTTGCTTCAACTACATCACAGATGCCACAGGATTTGGAGTGTCAACATTTCTCTTAATATGGATGATTTTAATATAAATGGCCTCCAGTTTGTGAGCAGAATGAGTGTTATTTGCTCAAATTTAGGAAATAATATCATGTATTAGACCAAACCTGGCCATTCTAAAAGGCATTAAATTTTAAAACTGCTCAAGTGCAGAGTGTTCGTTGGGGACTTTGTTGCATTAAAATGCAATGGTGGACTTTGCTGCAGTGTATGTGACGATGTGCTCATGGACTTCGATGGGCTTGTTCAGGCCCAAACTGCCCTGGGAACAGCAGCTGTCATTGTCATGAACAAAGATGCTGATGTTGTGCGCTGCATTTCACGACTTATTGACTTCTACAAGCATGAAAGTTGTGGCCAGGTGATGATAATGCAAAAGTTCTTGAACAGAACATTCCATGTTAGGCTAGAAGAGATAATTATTACTTTGTTGCTATTTATATTACAGTGCAACATTATTTTAAAATCAGTATGCATGTACATCCTGAGCTATAATGATAAAAGATGGAGTACAGAGGGATAAGAATATGATTGCTTGAGCAAGAAAAGAATGTGATTAAAGAGAAAGTCTAAACTAATGTCATAGAAGCAACCTAAAAAGTAACATCCTTTACATTTGTTTCTTGAGAGTCAAGGTATGAAAGATGCTCTGGAGTTAAGAAAGTAGGCTGGTTTGTGTTTTTCATCAGCAACATGGGTGAGAATTTGGGTTTTCATTTCAGTGTACACCTTGTCGCGAAGGAGTGACCTGGATGATGAAGATCATGCAAAGATTTAGTGAGTGCTGTTAATGTATCTTATTTTAGCACACTCTTCATTCCTTAGTCTGCCTGGTAGGTTGAGTACATGCATTTACGAATCTCTCGTCTTTTTCATCTTCCATGATACCATTTTCATCCAAAATGTTCAGTATTTTCATGCCATTTTCAGCCAGTGGTAATGCCCGAAAGGACGAGATTGATATGCTGTTTGAATTGAGCAAGCAGATTGAAGGACACACCATCTGTGCTCTTGGTGACGGAGCTGCCTGGCCTGTTCAGGTGAGAATGAGGGATAACGTAACCTTAGCATGGTACTATTAGCGTTATTAGCTTTGACTGTGAGTTAACTAATAATAAATTAATATAGCACCTTTCCCGACAATTAAGACTGGCTCAAAGTGCTTTATAAGCTACATGTATGTTGTGCATTATTGGATGTACACATAGCTATCTGTCTTGGAGGTTGCATCAACACAATGTCAGGGAAGAAATATGGAGCAGGAGGCACAATTGTAGACAAGATCAGAGGGTCAGTCTACAGTTGTTGACTTTGCATAGATTCAGAATCTCAAACAAGGAAAATGGTCGATGAAAACATGAAAGAATTAATCATGCAGCCACTCACTTACATCCCATGTTAGTGTTAATTTATTTTATCACCACCTTTCTTTTTTTCAGGGACTTATTCGTCACTTCCGTCCAGAGCTCGAACGTCGCATGGAGGAGTACAATAAGCCGAAGGCAGTTCAGACAAATTAAGTGACTTCTAGTTTTGCCAACCTTGTTACTGTTGGACTGTTTGTTTTATTTAATAAGACACCATTCAAAGAATTTCATAAAATCTTTATATGTGTGTGCATCTGGACATCAGAAAAACTGGTAATAAAATCAAGAAAAACAGCAAAAATGATTTCTCCAAAAATTCTACATGTTCTGTGGCATTTGAGGGGTTTATGTATAAATTGTAGTGGTAAGAATGGGTGGAATTTGCCAGGTGTTTCTGTATACTGCGTTTAATAATTCCTGGTTCACATTCAAGGCATTTGATGCAGTGCTACAATATTCACAGACAACTTTCATTAAATGAGAAGTACTTCATATATGGCCGAAAAGAACAAGCATGAAATAACTTCTCATTTTTGACAAATTTTTAATTTATCCAGGTATGCACGATGCATTCAGATGGTTCTAATGAAATGAAAATGAATACATCGTTAGTAACCGAGCTGCTCATTATGAAAAAAAAATATTAAAAGAAAACTGCAGACCAATAGTTTAGTTAACACCACCTTGAGACACTTGCCTTTTACTGTTGAAAGAAATGTTCTTTAACGGCGTAGGGGTGAGGGTCAGATGCCAGGGGAGAATAATCTGTTTGGAAAGAATGAGGATAACTGCTAAGCCATAAGATATTTTTAGTGGAAAATCAGGTTTATACTTGTATTCTTGCATTGTAAATAAAGGTGTACAGGAACCATCTGTGTGTGTGTGAAAGAGAGAGAATGGGTCATTTTAGAAGACAAAAGCAGCTCAGAACACCACCAATCTGCATAAAACTTTATGGGGTATGTAGAACGCCCACGGCAAGGCTTTGCAAGCTGCTAGAAGGAGAAAATTAAAAACATTTAGGGGCAAGTAAGGAAGCGGTCAACCTTGTCACTGACATACAGTCCACTGGTATACAGTTTTGAGGTGGGCATATTTCTCGCGTTCACTAAAGCAACAATTCCTTGAACTGAATACTTAGCCTGTCAAAGCTGAATAAATAAAAGGGAGCCTAAGTGAAGACAGCTAAAGAACCTTGTACACTATACTTTGGGAAGCGGATATCCGAGTGGTGAGAGCGTTAGCGTCGGAACTGAGCGCAGCAAACTTTCCTCGGTTGACCCAGCTGGCTGGAATGGGTACCTGACACCTTAGAGGGTTGGGGAAGGTAAGGCAGCGAGGGAGAGGAGATTGGCACCGCCCTCTTGTAAAGCTGGCCGCGAGAAAAGTGAGGTCTCTAAACACCTCACCTCCGACGACCTCAAAAGAAGAGGGCACGACCTTTACCTTAACTCTGTATTTGCGAAAAAAGAGGTTGTTATGATGTACACCCTCATCAGAAGCTGCGCTGGAGCATCGAGTCGGGAGCAGGGTGTCTGTACCCTAACATTTTGTACAAAAAAAAAGATAACTGAAAGTGTTGATGTCGACGAAGCATCACGCCGCTGAAACCAGAGACGTCCATCGTCTGCTGTAAATGTTGATTTTAAATTAGTCAAAGCTTTTTTTTTTCTTGTTTGCTATATTTAGAACATTCAGGAGAAACTAGGTCAAGTATTAACAATGAGACTAATATTGCTAACAATGTTCTGATGACGATTGCTTACTAGCACAGACGTGGTTCAGACAGTCTGTGGGGGAGGGAACGTGCGCATGTTGTGGACATGCTCGCGGTGTGCTCAGATCATACTTCCCAATCTTTTTTTTTAAAGGACACATCAGCCGACATCAAAACCAAAAGAGGTCAAACATGGTGAAGGTGGCTTGCATGCATAAGTCTCCGGGACTCAGACCGGAGTTCATCAGCTGGACCGCCCTGTAAACTCCATGAAATAGTCTACTCGCTGCTCATAAGGTGAGGATACACTCCCACCCCTGCCTCTCTCATACCCGTCCAATCCGCATCACTCTCACGCTACGGGGTACCAGCACCACGTGACGTGTAGCACGTGTCTGAACGCGGCCCGGCGAATTCTGGCGTCAGCAGCAGGGCGCGGGATGTGGATGCACATGCGTAGTGCTGGAAGAAACACTTAAGGGCAGAAGACAAACTTACAGAAGCTGGCCAATTCTTTTCCTTCCTCCCCCGGTCTGTTTCTTTTTCGATGCCACCAATTCTTGTAGCTGCTTGATCTTCGCTGTTCGGCGTCTGACTTTCGTCGTCCCCATCAAAAAGTATCAAATGCACGCTGTACCACTTTCCATCAAATGATGTCCCATTCTGCGAAGAAGAAACTGACCAGAATCTTCCACAACTCCGCGAAGTGTATAGGTCTCCCTGTCTCTGCCATCTCTGAGATCGCCGACACTCAGACCACTCCTTGTCTACCACCCGCCTCTACGGCTACAACGAAATGAGCAATGGCGAAACACAAACTGCAACCTTCTAGCACAAGCATGTACTGTACTGAGGGTCTGGTGGCACTACACAGTCTCTTTGTGGTGAGGGCACGTGAGTGCGGGTAGTAAGAGAACGAGGATGCTGTACTGGCTGACATCATCTAATGCAATAACATGCTGTGCATATTAGGTGGACAGGTTTTGTCACTTAGTCTGTTCAATCCAAAGTCTATTAACTGGAAATGAAAAAATGTTTCCTGCATTAAATTTGACATGCTTCCCTGGCAAAGATCCCTTGCAGACTACAGAAAGAAAAAACCGCCGGCACTTTGTGTTCCTGGAGTCAGAGGGGTCAGCCATAACTCATACACCATAAGTGGCGTCATGAACACGTGAATGAATGCCACCTTGCAGGTGTTTTGTGTGTTTGTTTTTTTTTTAATCGTCGGACTTCAAAATTTGTAGGACTGACTATTATATTTAGTGGGCTTTAGGCTGAATTACACTCAGATTGGGTGGCAAGAAGCTATCGAGGGACTCATGTGAGCATTAGACAAATCTTGGTCTACGTTGGAAGAAGATGACAACACGGCAGACGTCTTGGAATCACTTATAAGGGTGGAGGAAGTAGGTATGTATGCGACCTACAGTATGTAAGCGTACACAGACAAAATGTACTCACACGTAGACAAACAGGCAAAGTACGATGAAACAGTTACGTGGTCGTTTCTTGGTTATCTCTGTGAACAAGTAGACATGCATGCATGTAGGCACCTGCAATTTCACTCGTTTACCCACACACACGTATGCAACAAAGTTACAGGTATACTTTCTGGAGAAAGATGGCGAAGAGTAACTGCTGATGGCCTGCTAGACGATACGAGATGTTCTCCCTCGTTCTAAACACACATACACGCTACTCTGTGTGTGTGTGAAAGAGAGAGACTAACAAAAGCTCATCAATGTCAGACGCCAGCATCATTCACATTCACATTCACTGATTACAAAACGAACACACTAAACGACGTGCGTCCCAGGTTACACAGCACACCGCCTGATGAGTCGTTAAGCTAAATTTAGTAACAAACTGATAAGTCCGTCCGTCTTCTCTCAGAAAGGGGCGTGAAAAACAGCATCCCCCCACCCCCTACTCACCCTTTCAACTCCTGTATCATTACCTCCTGCTCCCTTCCTCTCAAAATCGCGTTGAAACGATGGCCGGAGCGCGGCGCAAAGCGGAAACACGAAAGCTGACGGACAGGAAGTAGTGTCATGGCGGACGTCCAGCTGATGATCCAGGTGGCCTTCGTCTGCATGTGTCTAGGCTTCCTGTTTCACCTCATCGCCTTCACCGCACCTCACTGGCGCAGGTCTTATAATGTCACGGCCTCCAACGCCAGCGCCAACATCAGCTACGGCATCTGGCGGCAATGTCTGCTGCCCAGATTTCGCCTCCAGCGGGGCACCTCTGATGAGGACAGGTGCGGACCCTTCCCCCTCACGGGTAAGTTCACACCACTCTTGCCCTGGCTGTTTTGTGACTGTGCACACCCCCTATCGCAGACGCACTTGCACTCACACACCTGTGCGATGTGCGTGCGTGTGTGTGTGTGTTTGTGTACTTGCGTGCATGTGCTCGTCTTCTGCTGCCATCAAACTTCACAATCTTGTACGTCTTCCAAAACGCACGCACCTAGCAACGACAAAGAGGTTAGAGGTTGTACAAGTCGACTCTGCTTCCAGTGTGTTCCGACGATGCCAGCTTGTAGCTGGGTCACTCTACACCTACACACCTTTGGCAGTCGAATGTCTTCTCAGCGCTTTTTCTTTCTTTCTTTTTTTTTTTTCAACACCCGTTCTTGTGGTGCCATGGTTACCATCCACTTTATTTACTTTGAAATTTACCGCTTCCGCCTCTCCACGCTAGCTCCGTACCTGCTTCACCTGGTGCGTGACGTCAGTGCGCGTCCTCCGTCCAGGTGTCACGTCGCAGACATCTTGGATCTGCATTCCTACGTCTGCGAGCGTTGGTTCGAGCCTTGCCGTTAGAACAGGGCTCCACCCATCTCGCACCCCGGCCTTGGCTTTGCCAACAACTTGCCAACAGCGAGTATGCACGTCATAGTTGTGTTTATGCCTCTCTGTTGGCGCGCGTGTGCATCATGCAGGTCCTGTCTGCTGACGGCTCCATCCCCAGTCTCGCAGTGCGCCCCGGGAATAAGGGCTACACTGTAGATCGGCGCATGCGCAGTGCCTGCTGGTTATCAGGTGACTTCATCAGGCATCCGAGCCGTGCAGAGAAAGGGTTAAAAAGATAAACCAAAGGTGTGACAAATATCTTCTTCAATCAAGACGAGGGTTCTTAATAAAGTTGAGAGAAGATATCTTTATCAATTTTGAAGTAATTCACACGGAAACATTTACTTTACATTAGAAAGAATTGAAAGTTCTCCTGATGGGTGTGTAAGTGAGAAGCCACACACACCAATGGTTCATCCGAAGTATATGTACTCGGATTGTGTATAAGACTAATGTATAGTGTGTCTGTTATTATTTTGTATAGATACATACTTTGTATTGTACTTTACATTGCAGTACATTCCTACTTTGAGGTTATAAACAATCAAGAAGACAAAATGAAATGTGTTCATCCTTCTTTCATCTATCAATTTAGCATTTGTAATCAGACCAGATGCCTGCTATCTTTACACCACCCCCTCAAAGAAAAATTAACTAAATATACGTAGAGAAACAGCTTACCTTGCAATGCTTTCTGAAAAGCGTAATGAAGTCTTGTTTTGACACGTGTGACCTGATTTTTGATTGTTTTGTGTGTGTGTGCATGTGTATAACATTGTTTCTCCCTGGCCTGAGTGCAGACGATCTTGATTAGCAGTTGTGCTTGTCAGGTCTCTCCATACCCCTATCTTACCTGTACGGCGCTCTGCCAAGGGTTTGGAGGAGTATTCACAGAAAATTTGTTTACATAAAGTGTCTTGTAGCCTTTCCATTTCATTATTAGTTCTCTCTCTCACACACACACTCACACAGACACACACGTTTCTATTCAGCGACATAGACTGGACTAGTCAAGGCGGTGTAAAGGCCAGAGCCTAGTGTTCATGTGTTCACTACATCACTGCCACAGCATCTTCTACAGAACACATCAGTAGTGGTTTCCTAATGTTGTCAGAAAAATATGTTGTAGACATAGTTAAATTATTTCGTTCTTGGCGTTTTCTCCTCTTCCATTCAACTCCTATAAAACAAGAGGAAAAGTTCCCACAGACACTAATCATGTTGATGGGCTAGGCTGATGATGATTATCATGATGATCATGATGATGATTGATGATGATGATTGATGATTGATGATTATGATGATGTCTCTGTTGTGATATTCCCGAGACTTACTGGTAATGCATTCCAAATGGTCGGTTCAAGTGGACTATTGTAACAGCGGTATTTTGAGTGCAACCTTATAAGAGTCCGAAAAAATATCAAGCGGCAAAAAGGTTTATTTCTTTCTTTCGTCTGTAGTTGCTTCTGGTGTTTTATTTGGGCTTTTCGTTCTTTATTTCCTTCCTTTACTTCCTACTCTCTCAATATTCTCCTTCGACTAACTCTTAGTCTGTACCCTTCTGGCTCCAAGTCCAAGTAAAATTACAAAAGTCACTGCAGCGTGTTACCCGTCGGTGGTTTCAAACAGGCATCTTGCCCCTGCGACAAGTTTGGCCAGTCGGCCCACATTTTCCAGGTTGCCGTCAGTCTTTGGCTGAGGTAACGAAAGTGGTCGCGTGTCAGTGGTTCGTGCACGATCTAAATACTACACGCCCATGAATCTTTGAATTAACATGAGTTTGACCTTTGCCCTTCAGCATCCTTGATGTTTGTACTGCTATCAGAAATGGTCCAAAGGTGGAACAACTCTTGCTCTGCGTGCGACAGGTCTACGCCCCTCTGTGTGTCTGTGTGTGTGTGTACACCACCCACTGCTTCGTGTACACACGGTTGACTGACAGACCGCTGTAACCCTTACCTTTCTTGAGATCGTTAACTCCGACTGACCAGGTGCATGCATATCCCTTAAAACGGATGTTTAACGACTTGCTAGTTAACCAAACCGTTTACTTTAGAAAAAAAGGAACGTTTATTCTCAGGTGTGTCTGGTTCTGACCACATACAAATACCTGCTCGCAACCAAAATAATGATCAAGTGATCTTAATCAGGAGAATTTGTGAGTCTGCGCTGCACCATTACCAGAAGTCGGCTTGCTTCCCTCTCTCGCACTGATTCGATGCGTGCTGCTGCTGCTGCTGCTGCTGTTGCTGCTGCTGTTGTTGCTACTTTTATTAGCAGTGCCAGGGAGTGGCTGTTGGGTTGCCTTTTGGCTGACATTGCATCCCGCCACTGTACACCATCGCTGGAGCTGGCAGCCAGCTCGGTCTTGTACCTGTTGATGGGCGGCTTTTCAATTCCGTGCACTGCTGTCACGATTCAAACTGCACGGGGTGGGAGGATCCCCTGTTGAACAAGTGAAACGAGTGCTTTGACAACCTAGAAAAGGAACACCTGAGAAGTTCGGGTTCTAGAAGAGGAAGTCAGACGCTGTAAGAGAAGAAGACTGGCCGGCTTCAATAGGACCGACTGCAGAGACATTCCACCCACATCACCTGCTGAAATCGGTATAAAGTGTGTCTGGATTGAACTGTAAATCAACGCTCATTCTTTATACAGTCCGCCTGGACAATCACAAAAAAGGAAATTGGTGAATTAATCACGGATATCAAAGAATTTGATCAGTAAGTGAGGTCCTGGTCAAGAATGGCGTCCATCGCAACTCCGCTGATCGTGGCTTTTGTTCTGCTGGGCATCGGGTTGCTGCTGCACATCATCGGATTCGCTGTCCCTCAGTGGCACGACCAGGAGTGGATGACGTCAGAGCGTTACCTGGTGAGGGTGACCTATGGCCTCTGGCGCTACTGTTACAACTCCTGGCACAGACGTAGTATGGATCCGGAGGTGTGCACCAGCATTGTGGACAGCCAGTATGACAGAGGTAAGAGGGGGATGGAGACACATGCCGTCCACACACCATTCCCCATCTACCCACTGCTTTGATCTGCTGTCTGCGTTGTGTTTCCGGTCTCGAGTCATCAGTATATCTTCCTCATTCCCCTTATCTACTTTGTTTTAATTATTTTGCCTTCTCTCTCATCGACCCCACTCTGTTCTGCCTCTGTCTGTGTGTTTGTCTTCCTGTCTGTCTATCGGTGTGTAGGGATATAAATTTTATTAAGTGCATAAAAACTGTAGCTTTTATTACTAAGTTTTTTCTCCTTTTTTTCTTAACCCTTTTATATCTCCTTTTCATCGCCTTCCTTCACCTCCTCCTAATCATAACCATCATTTTAAAAAAACAGGTAGATTATAGCCTCATGGCCATAGGGACATCAAACATAAGGAACTAGGGCACGAAATGTGGACACTGAACATCAGTAACTGGGGTACAGCATGTGGATATTAAACATAAGTAACTATGACAAGGCATTCAGATGGCGAAGCACAAACCGTTTCCAAAGTCGCCGTTACCTTCTCTGGGGCCAGGTGTGAAATTTCTTTGAAGCCCGACAAATGCTACACGACAAAAAAATCACGAAAACATTATTTCATGCCGAGGAGACTGATATACGGTACGTCTGTGAAAGACTTTCACATGACTAAGAACAGGAAGAATATTTATCTACCTATCTAACGACACAAAATGCAGTATCCCGTGGATGCATAAGGAGGGCATTGCCGTAGGTAAGTGAACTCTTCGCCAGAAAATTAACTGAGTTTCAATTCGTCCCACTGCCTGCGAAATCCGACCTGTATTTTTTTTGGAATTGGTTTTGAGTTATCGTAACATAAATTTCGCTTGGCTTGTTTCTAAGCTTTTTCAAGCAGGTGTAGATAAGAGAAACATCTGGCTTTGGCTGGTGTAGTCATTTCTGTGCACGAATCTGTCTACAACGAAATGAGGCGTGCAGAAAGCTGCTGCTAAGAGGGCGGCTGCAATTCTGGATGGTGCCAGGAGGTTTTCAGGAAGCTCTTGGTTATTAGGTAACGCCCGTCTTGATGGCAAGCATCCAAGAAAGTTTTTATTTTCCTTTCTGTTTGTTTGTTTTTCAGCAAAGCGTGAAAAGGTCAACCTTGGTATTTTTATTTTACTTAAATGACTCGCTCCGTTTCTCACCTCCTCGCTTTTAAATCACCGATGATGAACGATTGTACATCCACACCCACCTTCTTCCTCCCACCCACGCACATATTCTATTTATATCTCACTTACAAAGTCATATATTTATATCTTTGTCTTCCTGCCCGCCCGCCCGTCCGTCTGTTCCCCTGTTGCTGGTACAGTCGAACTCACGTTCCATTGTGTATAATATTCTGTAACCCCCTTGTTTTACCCCGATACTTGAGTCAGAGAAAGCTTGGCGAGATTGTTTTTCTCGCACTCACCGGCACGTGTAGCTGTTGTCATGTGGGGCGCACGTGGCGGCTGCGCTGCTCAGTAGCAAGTCCTTGCATCAACCCAGTCTGCTGACTCAACGCACCACTGCCTCCATCCACAGTAAACAATTAGTCCACTTGTCACAACTTCATTACTTCGTGCGGAGCTGCGGTCCTAGGACAAACTCGAGTTACTATCCACCATTCGAGTCGGAGTCATATTACTTGGAGGATCAAGTTGTTTTATACGGTCGGGTAGGAATCCAGTCTAGCAGTTTCTTTTTGCACTTTGGTTGTGCTTAAAATTTTTAAAATAATTTTCTTGCTTCTTGTTGTTTAAAATACACTCCGTGGGAGTTAATTAGTTGATATTTGAACTGACGGCAGCATCGTGAGGTCTACAAGACCGCGGATGAAAACCTCACTGGTGATATATTGAATCATAGACGTCTATGATTGAATGCGCAAGCGACAAAAAAAAAGGAGGAAGAAGAAAAATAAACGAAAGAAATAGACTATACCATGGATAACATCAGTTTCTCGCTGAATGTGGCCTTGATACTGCAAGGGCTGGGAGTCTTGTTCGATCTGATTGGCTACGCGGCCCCCTACTGGCACGCTGAGCGTTACGTCACTTATCACTTCTACTACGGTCTGTGGAAACGGTGCATAGAGAAAGGTCCTTTCAGGACCGTGAGCGTGGAAGTGTGCACATCTTTGATCACGGATGATCATGCACATGGTAAGTAAACATCTTTACAGAGGGTCGATCAGACACGTGACCGGTTTTTTTTTTCTGGCTGGGGTTGAGGGTGGGGTGAGGGCGTAGAGGAAGCCAGAGGATGAGGCTGGAGATAATAGAAATGCAATGCAGCTGGTTACACTGTAAATACTTTGACACTTTTAAACACATAAAAACAAAATAAAAGGCAAAGCAATACTAACCTGTATACTGTGACTCATAAGATATTAAACTTAGCGTTGAGTTGTTTTTAGATTTTTAGACAAGTGACATTTTTGTTTACGTTTATGTTTGTGGTCATTGTTAGCGGTATTGACTGTTGTCATAGACAAGATTATGCGAGGCCTACATGTTGCTATCACATTAAATTTACCTCCATCGCTTCTGCACGGTGTGATTTGACATAAATATGTAGTCACTCGATCATCCGAGGGTTGTGGATTTTTGTTGATGTCTTTTTTTACTGATTTTGTTTTTCGTTTTTTTTTTTTAAATACTAAACAAACGACCCTATAGGTATTTTCCTGACAATGTACATATTGTACACGGTGTTATGCACTGTATGGCGAAACACTTCGGGCAACGAACGTAGAAGGAAAGATAGAACGAGCAATCAATTAGACCTGACATGTAAGCCAAGCCTATTACAAGGTATCACGGGGTGTAGCTATACAAAGCTGATCACATGACCACTCTTTATCACCAGTCTGTACAGCTCTGCGCAGAAGGAAAACAAAAGCAAAAGGTCATAAGTTCATTGTTTAGACTGTGAAAAAAAGTTTGTCCTTGTGCAGCATTAACACTCACTGACATCTGTACACCACCTGTCATGTGCACTGTAACAGCATAAACTCACTGCTTTTGACCGACTCCCTATAGTAGTTAGTAATAATGTATGCTACTATAATAATAAATAATCGTAATATTTCGCATAATTTACACACATCTCGCTAAAGCGAAACACGAGCCATCCGCCATAGAGCACACATCATCAGAAATAACTAACAATAAGTCTCCAAAATATCATTTTCCTTTTTCATATATATATGTACACTCACTATATATACTCTATTACATATGCCGTGGCATTCGGTATAGGACATGTCACTGGTAGAGCTACTCTGCGTGCATGCCATCTGACAAGTGTAGAGACTAACAAGATAAGTGCTAACATTAGTGTTAGCTATCACACTAAATTAAAGCTACGTGTCAAAATTCTAATTTATTTCTAAAATCTTTAATTTCCAAGACATGAGCTGTGTCCAATTTAAGTTTTTCCCTTTTTCTTCTGGACGCAGCCCATTGTTTCAACAACAGTGTAGTGATGTAGGTCATCTACAGTTTCCATTGACCTTATTTTCAGGCTACACCCGGGCAACGCAGTTCTTCGAGACAGTCGGGCTCATAGCCGCCATTGCGTCCATCGTCCTGCTGCTGCTGGGCGTGTGTGTCGCCACCTGTCGGGATCGCCGCATCTTGCCCATCCTCAGCGGCATCTGCAGCATTGCAGCAGGTTGGTAGAGCATAGGGGTGTGTATGTGTGTGTGTGTGTGCACGCGCTCTTCCGTGTCTGCCTAAGATGGATGGTGGATGGATGGTATCTAATCTTGCCATATTTATCATTATTGTTAACTATTAAACTATTAGTGTTAATTAACTGTTTCTGTTACTATTTTTGAACTCTGTACTCTACATTTTATGTTGTGCGGCAGCTGGCTGCATCCTGCTGGGTACAGTCATATTCGGAGCCAACGACGCGGAGGAGGACCACTTGTCGTGGGCCTTTGCTCTCTGCATCGTCGGAGGCATCTTCTTCGGCGTGGCTGGCGTCCTTATCATCGTCGCTTCTGTCGTTCTCAAGCGCTAGAGAACTACATAGCCGGTCAAGGTGTCATGTCTTGGCAAGTGTGAGAGCTGCAAGTCATTTTGTTTTTCTTTTGAAACCGTCTAAAATTTCGAAGAGTTTCTCCTTCGTTTTGAGCTGAGGTCTACATACTTAACTGTTTGAAGGACATGTAGTTGTCAGAGGTTTAGACGTTGAAATGTCTGAAGTGTAGGTGTTTAATTATATAACTAGTCATTTTAACAGTCTGAGGTGAAGGCATTTAAAAACTTTTAACTGTCTGTGGTAAAGGCATTAAACTGTCTAATGACTAGATACTTAATTGTTTGAGGTCTAAGAATTTAACTGGCTAAGGTCGATGCTTGCATGAAGCTTCCTTTAAATTTTAGTTTTGAATGCGAGCAAGAGAAGAAAAAAGCTGAGACAGTATCATGTCCAATAGAAAAGTGAAAATTGTGAAAAGAGTAGGTCTAAGAAAAAAAAAAAAAGAAGTGGGATTAGCGTTTACAAGGAGGGAAAGTCACGTAATTGTTGTTGGTGTTGGCCGGGATGTGCATCGCTTGGTTCACCCAACTGTTCTGTGCATGTTGCATACAGACTACTACAGACAACAGTGCATGTTGCATGACTACCACACAAGCTGCAATGTCTGGGTTCTAGGCTTCTGCTTGTGTTCAAGATGTGGCTCGTTAAAGATGCTTATTCTGCTTGGCAGGTGTGTTTGTGTGTGTGTGCGAGCAAAGATGGATGGTTTGAATGCATTGGACAAGATCCGGGAAATAAGTGTACTTCTGTGTGTGTGTGTGTGTGTGTGTGTGTGTGTGTGTGTGTGTGTGTGTGTGTGTGTGTGTGTGTGTGTGTGTGTGTGTGTGTGTGTGTGTGTGTGTGTGTGTGTGTGTGTGAATTTTCTTCGTATTATTATTATTCATTGCTGTTAGGTTGTATCCGTCCACATCATTTTACCTCTCTAGACGAGTTCTCCACTACATCGCTGTCATTGTATTCCTTTTCCTGTTTAAGTATTTCCTCCTACTGGTGCAGCTATTTGTTTAATTTTCCTTTCTCTGTTGACAGCAGACTTTGCTTGGAACTTGGTTATTCTTAGCTCGCAGCACAAAGTACACATACACACACACACACGCACACAAACACACAGAGCAAACAGTAGCACATAGCAACTTCCTGACATCAGGAACACAGCTCATGACACTTACCTGCTGCTTACCTGTAGGGTACCCCGATCGGAGCCTGCTGAGACAGGCAGAAAGATTGATGCTGATTCACTTTTATTTTCCTCCGGTATGTTCCTAGCGTGTGCGGTTTTGAAACTGTGTGGGTTTTGTTTGGTTTTTCTTTTATTTTTATTTTTGGTTGATTTTTTTGTGTACATCAGCTGTACTTTAATACAGCATCGAAACATATTTTTCAAGGTGGATTTCATATGTATATTTCTGTTGATGCTGCTATTATGTATGACCTGTTGCAAAGCAGTTTGACACATTAAAATATTACTGTTTTACTCCATATCTGTTTATGTATATTTGTGTGTGTGTGTGTTCCCGTCTGTGATTGTGTCTGTAATCTGACAGTCTGACATATAGTAATATGTCATGCATTCTATAGATGTTACCAAACTAAGTGACTTCTTTTACTTCGGACTAACCTGCCAACGAGTAATGTGTGCTTCGATAAGACACAGAAAGTTGAAATTTTAGACAGAAAAATAATGGAGAGTGAAAGAAGAATAAGATACAAATAAGAAAGAGGAAGAAGGCAGGAAAAGACAAGGCTGACCCTTGTTTCTTGTCATCAAGTTGAGGTAATGTCTTTCTTCCACTCACTGTGCCTCCATCAGTTTAAAAACCAAAAAGAAGGCAGTCGGCACGGTTAAGGTAACCAG
>SRHC01003000.1:37311-79558 GCA_004794325.1 Pomacea maculata
TTAGTGACCAGATGTGTGTTCTTTATGAGCTAAGGTCGGCTTGCAAAATGAGCATCGAAACTTCTCTAGAAAACAACAGTTGATTCTCAGACAGATAACTTCAAATAATAATTGAATAAGGATCACTTTGTGAATCGATGTGAATAAAAAGGGGACACACGCACGTGTATAAACATACAGAAAGTTGAAATTTTAGACAGAGAAAGAATGGAGAGTGAAAGAAGACGAAGATACAAATAAGAAAGAGGAAGAAGGCAGGAAAAGACAAGGCTGACTCTTGTTTCTTGTCATCAAGTTGAGGTAATGTCTTTCTTCCACTCACTGTGCCTCCATCAGTTTAAAAACCAAAAAGAAAGCAGTCGGCACGGTTAAGGTAACCAGGATTCAGTTGACAGATAGGATTATCGGAGATGACAGGCTGTGTTAGTTACCTGTCCTCGTAATTAATTTTGCAACCTTCGCTTGAGTAGGAAACAAGAAGTCAACGTTTGTCATCTGGACACACGGCTGTTACAGTCGCGGGGTAAAACAACACTGAGTACAACAGTAGAGGTCAGTGTGTCAAAAACAACACTGAGTACAACAGTAGAGGTCAGTGTGTCAAAAACAACACTGAGTACAACAGTAGAGGTCAGTGTGTCAAAAACAACACTGAGTACAACAGTAGGGGTCAGTGTGTCAAAAGACACGCAACGTATGTTAGCGACTATTTACTCATTTGCCTTCACTATTCTCCTCCTGATCCTCATTCCACTCTCACTCAGAGTTTCACTCTAAAGCACTTGTCCGTTCGTAATTCTCCCTCTCTCTCTCTCTCACACACACACACTTTCTCATACATTCTGATAGTTCTCTTTCTCGCTCTCTCACACACACACACATTGGTAGCTAAGTGCGTGATTGCGTTATGTAAGCAAGATACAAAATAAAACAGAGTGAAAAGAAAGGGTGGATAGAGAGAGAAAGATACTGAGAGAAAGAGATGGATAGAGAAGGAGGGAGAGAAAGAAAGAGGTGAAAAGAAGTAGAAGAGACCACAAGTATTAAGTATTGTAATATGAAACACTTCAAGTATTACGTATTGTAATATGACGACACCACAAGTATTACGTATTGTAATATGACGACACCACAAGTATTACGTATTGTAATATGACGTTTTTCAACTCTTCTCTACTGATACCACCGGAAGTGGCCCACTCCCCACCCCGACTCCCGCCCCGCACCACGCGCTGTCGACCGTTGCTATGACATCCTGTATGCACAAAGCCGCGCCTTTGTCTGGGTGACGTCACGCCTCGCCAGTGTCCTTTGTTTGAAGCTAAAATATCCTCCGAGCAGTTAGTGAAAGTGCTGGTCTGTCGCACCTGAGGGGACTTGTTGTCAACCTGTCTGGCTCAAGACAAAGGTAAATGATGTATGTATTATCTCTTATCACTGTAATTAGTGCCAGACTGGTCTCGCTGTACCACTCACAGCAGTCACAGTCAATGTACGAACCCGAGGCACCTGAAAGCTGTGGATAATTAACTCATTCGATGACAACATGTTCAGTTCAGCCGCTTCGAGTATCAACAATGAGTAGGAATGGTAGGTAAATTTTGCCTAGGTGAACCCAACTACAGGGGGCCTCAGACATGACGTTTATACAGAGCCAGCGACTCACCTTAAAGAATATCCTCCATCTACACAAGGAATCCGAGACGGCAATCTTCAGATGATCTGGTCCACAAACAAATTGACATCAGCCTGCTGTCGATGTTTTAAATATTTGCAAAGCTTTAGCCAGTTCTAGGTCCAGTTCAGTGGCTGGTGTATAAACTTATCACGCTGAATGAGTTTCAAGCTGAAGGCAAAAGAACAGGCTGGCTTCAGACAGATCTTCAACTGTTGCATCCTGATAGAAAACGTCTACTACACCAGCGAGATCTCTACCACAACTTCATCGACTTAAAAAAAAATTTGACAGAGTGTGGCATGATGGTATTTAGTATGTGACGTAAACATTCAGCATCGAGGAGGGTTGTATCCAAGTCATCGAAGCGCAGTAGAAGAGTTCAACAAACGTAGTACTGCTCGAAAATCAAACGAGAGGTTTTTCAGATGACGTTGATCTGATGGCGCATACTAACTGAAAGACCTTGCCAGCACATGGATAGTGCGAACGCATATGGAATGGAGGCTGGGACTGGCAATGTGCAGCTGGAAGAGGCGGATAGTTGTAAATACTTGGGAGACACCATATTCAAGGACAGTACCTACACTTTGGGCGTCCACATCAGGATTACAAAAGCGACAGTTGCAATGGCCAGGTTGGCCATCATCATCTTCAGGTAAGATATTAAGTACTCCAAAGTTCCCATTCTACTGTACGAACGTCCAGTGGAGTATTTCCCAATAAGCGAAGTATAAACCAAGAGGCCAAGAGGGACATCAGTGGCCCCGAGAAGAGGGAATGTCTCCTACACGTCGCGACCCAGAAACCATAAGGTCAGGAGATTACATGGTCTTTACCTTGATCTTTGTGGTCTTTATAGGAGGAGAGGAGAGAACTGGACGCATACAGCAGCTGACAAGGTGACCTGTGATGTGTTTGTTCCCTTATATTTTCAGGGAAGTCTGTTTTTCTTCCTCTGTTGACTAAACGCTCCTTGAAGACGGCGTTTTCCGTGTCATGGCAACTCACACCATTTCAACGTTGTAGCGACATATTTATCCAGAAAAATAATTCAAAATCATAAATCTGCCGGCAGAGTAAACGAAGTTTTCGAACTTTATAAATCCTTAGCTGCAACATATCTTTCAAACCAGTTACTGAACGCGAGACACGGTGACCCAGAGTTGAAGAACCTCGATGATCACGTGTTACATAGTCGTAGGTCACGACGCTGGTTAACGAAGTCTTGACAACGAAAGGTTTAAGAGACTTTATATGTTTCGCCGAGTTACAGGAGACTGGCATGACGTGGAATATGTCGCCATATCGTCGGATTTACTGTACAGAGGGCTCTTGTTAAGTATGACAAACCTGACGTCCTCGTCAGCTGTAGCAGAGACAGTGCCCTCCTTGTTCTGCCAACTTTATGTTCTCGTTAAACCCAGTATATTCTTCACATTAAAGATTATGGAGCATAAAACTTTGAATTAAAAGAAACTGCGCTTGTTAGGTTAAGTTTTAAAGTTTGTAAATTGTAGCAATACATTTAGCAAACGATCATACCAACGGAAGAAACGTGTACCGAGTTGTGCAGGCGGATCGAGGTGGTATTCATGTCGCGCCCTCAGTTACAGACTCTTCACTTCACAAAGACTGAGAGACCGTCACGTTTATCATTGTTATGTTTAATGTCAAATTTCTTTTCTTTCTTTAGAGGGTTAGGGTAAGTCAGTCTCGATCCGCCAACTGGCATGAACTGGCGACACGAATGCCCCATCAGTAGAAATCACATCATCCGTGGTGGGATCTGGGTTATAGGCGTGAGCTGAAGGTCGACCCAGGCCATCAGTAAACGTCGTAAGTGTCGCTGAGACGTGACGAGGACGTGACACCGGAGGAAGCGATGCGAGGACTGCTGCTTATTGTGACGTCTCAGTCTGTTGGAGGCCGTCAGTCCCACACGTCACATACACGAGTGTCCGTACACTTTGAAACAAGTCTTCCAAACCGGAAAAGGGGAGGGGAGTCCCATAAAGTGTATTCCAGACACAAGAAGCATACGAATTCAAATTTTATTCCCCTACACTCCCCACTAGCGCAGCAACGATCCATGTCAGGAAGGACTAGCGTAATAATTATGAATTAATTCCCCTTTCTTAACGCCGTGTGCAACACTGTGTTGGGGACGAGAAATATAATTCTGTGCCTTACTTTTTTTTCGACAAGAATGATAAAACACCAATATTATCAAGTGACACACACACACACACACACACACACGGTGATAAGGGTAAGCGAAGGATGGCTCTGTTGAGAAATGCTTGTAAAAATCCATCATCATCATCATCATCATCATCATCATCATCATCATCGTCGTCGTCGTCATCGTCATCATCATCAAGAACAACAAGTGTATTGAGTACAGTACAAATTATTTCATGAACAATATTTGAATTAACGCTCTGTTCTCGAGTACGGAAACATCCCCATGCACAGAGAAGACATCAAAAGCTGTGACATGAAGACCTCCAGTGGCAGAGCTGGGGTCACATGGTAATAAGACATTTGTGGCGTCACGGTGATGGCTTCTCTTTGTGCATGGGAGTGTTTGTAAGCCTGCATCTCGAAAACTAAGGACAGGGAATGTTCCCTCACATTTTAGGACCTGTCCGACAGCTGAGCAGGATTGCACAACGACCGGGATCTGAAGAGCCTGATGGCAGAAGTCGCATTCAGATCAGCCTTGACCTTATGGTCAGTATTTGCGACCCTCTTGCTGCTTTCTGTTGAGGTTAAAAGTCAGGTCTTCGATACCCTTGACCTGGCCAGTCCTTTCGGCACCTTTCCTGCCCCCGACAGGACCTCGGTGCCTACGAGCTGTCCGAGCGAAGTGGACATCGCAGGTAGGTTACTGAGTTTATTTATTATTTTAATCATTATTGTTGTTAAGACATTGGTCAGCAGACAACATCTGGACTTGCATCTCATTCGGCGAATTACAGTAAATTCCAAAGGGCTGAGAAAGAATACGAGTCGGGGATAATATTTTCAAGGACCATTGCGGTCAGTCAGGGCCGATAGGCTAATGATGATGATGATTATTTTTCGACAGGGGGCTACAACATGGAAGTAGACCTTCAGACGGGCAAAGTAACCAATGGCGACAGTCATATTAAAGTTATGGAAGGAGTCAATATGATTTCGGAAAACTGTGACCTTCCAATCGTGTTAAACATCACGTTTGACCCCTTTGATAACACAAACATCAACATGACCCATAAACGGCTGCTGGTGGATCTGTGGTTCGCCGAGACACAGGGCTGGTTGTTTCACATCGGAGATTCTCAGTCCAACGATGGCAACAGTGAGTGTTTTCCTTCTAATTACATATCAGCTTTAATTTACTTCTGATAAGGAAAGTAACAGTAAGTGTTTGTTTTTTTGTGTTTTTTTGTGTTTTTTGTGTGTTTTTTTTTTTTTGTCTAATTATACAAGAAATATGTATATGCTCTTTTTCTTGTATTTTTTGTTCCTTGCCGTTCCCTATTTCGTTTTATTTCCAATGTCAATTCGTCTATATTTCTTTATTTGTTTTCTTTATTTATTTCCTTCTTTTCTATTTTCTTTTATTTTTTTCTTTTCCTCCGTTTCTTCTTCTTTTTTTTTTTTTTGGTATTTTTTCCTTCTTTTTTGTTTTCTATATTCTTTCATTTTCCTTTCTTATGTTTTATTTCTTTCGTTATTTTTGTCTCTCGTTTTTCCAAACCCTTTTGTATTTTCTCCACAATGTTTATTCTATCCTTCTTTCTTCCTTATCACCTCCCCCCTTTTTTTCTCTATTTTTTTAACGTCCTCCAATTCCTTCTGCTCCATGTGTTTCAGTGGGTGACGCCGGCCACCAGGTTCACAATGCTGAGCTTCACGGTCACAACACTCTCTTCACCATCTATGGAAGCAACGACGACAAAGGACGGGAATCAGGGATCATCTTCGAGAAGAATCACTTTTATACAAAGCGACTCACGCTCATCGTGGAAAACGAGCAAGTTGTCTGGAACAACTACGCAGGTAGCTGAAACATTCGTTCATTGGTTCGTTCGTTCGTTCGTTCATTCATTCACCTCTTGTCCAGTCTGAGGACCAGCTATGATGATCAGCCAGAGATAGCTGGACAGATGCAGCAGCTAACGAAGCTGACCATTTTGGTCTGTCTTGGAGATGCCTGGAAAGTTCTGTCCTGCATGATATGACCAGTCTATTCTTGATGACCTCTAGCAAGTTTTTTTCCCCTGTCCGTCTCGGCGTAGACTACTACACTCTGAATGACGATCTTGGAGTGTGGTGTCTGGTCATATGGACAAACAACAAATACTTTTGTATCTTCACTACTGACAAAAAGGGAGGCCAGTGCTTTTCCAGTTTAGAAATGGGCATGGATCCCAAAGACAGCTCCAAATCCAGTCCATAAGAGGGTTCTCCAAGAGCCGGGGATGAAGGCTGAGATTTTTGTCTTTACTAGTTATCAAATGTCATGTGAGTAAAAGATGACACCGGGGGTAAAGGTCACAATGACATTGATATGTATATAGCTGTACTTTTTCTTGCTGCTTTTTGATGAGCCTGTCATTTATCTTTTTTAAGTGGGGGCTAAAACGACAGTTATAACCGAGGGTCTGAAAATCCCCAGCAGCTTTAACCGAGCGTGAAACCTTGAAGTTTTTGGATGGGAAATCCTACTTCGTGCCTCGTCGATCAGATAGTCTGGCGAGACAGCCTCTCCCACAACAGTGCCTTCAAGAGGAAGTTATGTTGATGTGATGAATTGGGAGAGAAGAGGAGGGTGAAATAGCGGTGATCAATGCAGAGTGTGAATCAGAGGATCATGTTTGTATCTACTACTCCCTACTAAGATTCAGTTCGTGTTGGAATACATATAAACAGCCTTCAGTCGCGCTTTCGGTAGATCGTATTTTCACAAGACATCGCAAGGAAAAGAATAGAATGTGACTTTTCCTCTATGTCTCCATGTTTTATTATGTCACTGAGGACATTAGCTGTTGACAGAGTATATGCATTTTTTTCTGTTGTCAGGTGTTTCATGGGCTATGGTGTCAATGTTCCCAATTTTGGATTTTATTTTACAAGAAGACAAAGGAAAGGCCTCATGCTAATTGAGACTTTCTTGACAATGCTTGAATTAGGGGTTGGTTTTGTTGTTGTTGTTGTTGTTGTTGTTGTTGTTGTTGTTGTTGTTTGATATAGGGGTTGGAACTCGAGGCGCGCGCGCACACACATACATATATATATATCCTTTCACGCGATGATAACAGAATCTTTTTTTCCAGGATACTTTGGCCTGGCACGCAGTCCCCGCTTGTTTGCTCTCAACGGACAGCCGGACAAAAAGAAAGGCGGTGTCAACTACAACATCTACATGGGACTCAACAGACTGGTGGGTGCACCCCACGCACAAGGCATGGGGCTGTGCCGGGCAGCCTTCAGGTGGCTTCCCTCTCAAACGTGACTGCTTTGATCCCATGGACTGCTGTAGTAGTGTCTTTTCCCCTGCAGACGGTGGGATGCCTTCATCGTCTGTAGATGCCTGCTTCATTTCAGACCGTGGAATGTATGTCATTAGTAATTTCCGTCTCCCTGTGGAGTCCATTGACACTGGCAGACTTGGTTCCCTTTCAGACAGTGGACTTCAAAGGGGTTACATGGACCTGTATTTCAAGTTTAATCTTCAGCAGATGTGAAAAGTCGACAAGCTATAAGCCATCATCAGGCGTGCAATACAGAAGAAAAAATAACGAGAACAAGGTCTTTTTGTGGACTCTGAAAGTCAGTTAACATTAATGCTGTGAACACTGAACAGATCTGAATAAAGGAAACCGGGCATCTAACGTATCTAGTATGACAAGTGAATTTTCTTCTCACTAGGACTTTCCCAGTTTTTGTCATGGAACCAAATGAAGGATAACACCGCGGACGTATCCGTGCAGTATCGAAGATTTGCAACACATCCGACTGCACATGTATGCACGCAATTTCTGTGCACTTGCTGCACTCACTTTTCTTTTGAATCATCACCTTTACATGAAAACTCTTCTCACTGGTCTAGACAGCTTAGTCTTGTCCATCACTTCAGTCTAGTCTCAGCACTTAATGTTCAAGCATTATTTAACTTTTTAGAAAACGAGTTTTGCGATAAGTCTGCGCATGTACGTTTTATTTGACCTAAGTACGTTGGGAATATCAGCCATTACCTACATTGGCACAAAAATGAACGTCAATAAAAATTGGGGTTTGTTGCATCCCATGCCCAGCAGTCTTTACAATTAAGACCCTTGTATGGTTGAATTATCAAATAAAATATGCATGCACTTAACACTTCTTCTGTTTTTCTTTCTTTACAGTCTCTAGGGAAGTCAAATGACACCCATTCAAACCTTTATTCCTTTTCTAGGAACATAACCATGAACACAGCATCAAAATACATAAACGTTCATATAAATCCTTTACTATAAAGTAAGTTGCAGATGCACATTCTCCCTCTGTTTCGTCCTTTTCAAATTTATTTTATCTCTTAGTAAAGCCTTAAATAACCGGGAAATTTGTTTGTCTTCTGAACAAATAAAGCAGAGTGTAGCAATATGTAGTGAAGATGGACAGGTGGGATGGGACTTGAAAGCTATGCAAAACTCATCAGGAATATTCCTGTACTGTTCGGGCATGGATGATGTTTGGCTGGTGTATGTTATCCCAGAATACTTTTATTTTCTTAGTTTTAAGATGTTACTAATGATTCCAAATGGAAAAATACTCCATAAAAATTTCAACATACATATATAATGCATAACAACTTGACACAAAATGAAGAACTTTGTTATAATTTGAGAAAGTGAATGAGTAAGACAGAGAGGGGAGGAAGGGAGCAAGCCCAAGTGAGCAAGTTCCTTGGCTGCTGCCATCACCGCATTTTCCATCTCCCCTTTCACTCAAAATGGCATGCCTCCTCTGCTGAATACGAACTTAACCTTTAAAGTGAGGGAAGAGACATCAACAGTACAAGTGTTTCACTACTTTGGTACAATGACACTGTGAATATATTAAAAACAAAGATCAAAAGTTGACAATAAAATCACAGCTGGACTGTGGCACAAATCAACCAGGATGAAGCCATGTACCCTGGCTAGTAACAAAATAATCAACATTCTATTATTTCCAAAAAGATGAAATGAATCATCTTTTATATACATTCCCAATTTCTTTCAGGACACACCAGATATCATGTACCAAATATTCATAATCTGTCATGCTGACATCTACAGCATAGAGTAAGAGTGTACAGTATCCTGTACTCGCCTGCATGCATGAGTGACTTAATTAGACAGGCAACAGATTAACTGATCGAACATGATCATTTCAGATTCTCTTACACATATGAATGCATGTTCACCTCTGCTCTTCTTTTCAGAATGCGGAAGTATGGGATTGTCTTCTTTCTTTTCACATGATCTGCAGTCCCTTAGAATTGCCTCTAATTTGGTTCAGTAAAAGTTTTATGTGGCATTATCACAAGTGTTAGTTAACAGGGCTAACTGAACTCCTTTCCAAGAGCCATAAACTTGTAGTATGTTTGGCTTGAGAACGGCACACCCTTCTCCAGTTGATCATTGAGGTCGTCATAGCTGCTGTTGAAAAGCTTGATGTTCTCATCAAACTGCTGGTCAATACGTGCACTGCGAAAACACTGCTGTTGCATAAATTGTTCAAAAGCCTGTTGCCGAGCTGCCCGTTGGGTCTCTAAAAACTCAGACTGTATGACAAAGAAACAAAACAAAATAATGTGCAGAGAAACCACACATATTTACCCTGCCCCTCTCTATATTATTATTTACTCTTCTAGATACTATTTATTTAGCTATAAAATTCCTTCACATTCCTGAGATGAATTTTGACTGTTCCATGAAATAAACATAGCTGAGAAAAGACAATCTGAGCTGACAACTTTCTCTGACCATAATAATAAAGTAAAACGGGACATAAAAATAATCAGCTGCAATTCTCACTTTTCTGGTTTCTTGCCTTGCTAGAATATGTTGACAGGTAGACGCAGCAGCCCCTACTGTAAAGGAATAAATACAGTGTTAATTATCTTTTAATCCAATTAAGTGAAGTGGTCCAAGTCTACCAAGGCTTACAATGAAGGGCTGCACATCAAAAACTAAGAATGAAGATGATGAAGACAAGGAAAGTAAAAAGACGAACAAAAAAATAGGTAGCATAAATTTCTCATATGTACCTTTCTCTGCAATGACCTTTAGATTATCACTAAAAGCAGTATCTGTTTCTGGAAGAACATGATCTTTTGCGTTAGTGACAATCTCCAGCACACGATCCAGACGCAATTTTTCCCTGTCACCCCGTTTCTCCTGTTTCGGAAAATAACAGTCAATCAATCATAAATCTCTAAGTGTGTGTGTGTGCAGACACAATCACAAGTTAATACAGTGAAACACATCTGTGCATATAATCAAGTCAAACTGTGACAGTATATTTCTGCACACAAATTTCTATTAAAAGAACCATGAATTTTACAATGTGACTGGATATATCAGAGGTATTATGCCAGATCTACAATGGTTAATTGTAACCTGTTTGTCCCATAGTGTACCAAAGGGGAGGTAGGAATATCATATGGAAGGGGTGACAATACTTGTTTGCCCTTTGTTTTGTTTTTTTTATTTAACCTTCTACTACTTTAATACAAATGATTCTTATTAAAACAAATTTCTTTTTAAATATCAGCTTATTCTCTTGTTTCTTGTTTGTACAATTACACTTCACATTTCATTTTGTCGTATTTTAAAGTTAATAACAATTAATGAGATTAAACAGGGAGGAGTAGAGGAGAGGATGAAAGTGTGTGGCACTATTAACTGGCCTTTAAATTAATTAATGAACTGGGTGATAGAAATATTTGGGTATTGTTGTGCTGGTTCAAACTAGACCAGGGCATAGCATAGAATCCCAACCACATCAGTGATGCATTTCTTTGACATAAGCAAACCACACTAGTCTTCAAATATACAGCGATGGATCAGCTGAAGAGGCCACCGGAAATGGAGGAGGTAAGGTCACAATCTAACTCAGGAACAGAAAAACACCCAAGAATGCAATTCTGACAGGCAAGCTGTCCGTAAACTCTAAGGCTGAAGACTGAAACTCTGCAGACTGCAACTGAGATGCTCTGTGACAACATAAAAAAGATTCACAACCAAGTCATCATCTTTACAAATGCTTTGTCAGCAAGAACAAGGAACTGATTGCTTTTGTGTCAACCTTGAGCAGCCAGCCGCAATCTCTTGAACAGTCTTATAGTGGATTCATTCACCTGCAACACCCCTGTCAAAAAAAGAGATGACCGACTAACAAAGGAAGGGTTAGGAAGGCTGGTCTAAGACACCACCATCCCCAGGTCACCTTTACTGAGGACGAGACAACAGTTAACGCCAAGCAAAGTGCTCCTGCAGCATCTAAACTACAGCAGTCAAGACCAATTTTGTAGGGTAGAGGGAATAAGAAGTGATCATGACAATGACAATTCTTTATTTACGAGAGGAAAATAAGCAAGAAAATGTTTTTTTCCATTTAGCCCTTGCCCTTTACAGTCATAAGACTGAGAACAAATGACTCCAGACTCAGACATCACAAAAGCACTATGTTCTGTAACAGAAAATTCCAAAAGTGCCCCTAGGCCACAACGCAATTGACAGTGGCCCACTTCTTGCTGAACTGTCCAACCCACCATAAACTAAGTGTGGAAACATCTTCTGCTGACATATCACTGAAAGAAAAGATCTTCAGATCTCTAAGGTGTCTACAGCACAAAGCAGACTTTGTCAGTGTCTCTGGAATTATTGTCTGGGTGTTTAAAGTCTTAAAGTTATTTTACTTTTTGATAAATTAAATTCATACCTCAAACTCCTTAGCAAAGAAGTTTGCATGACCTTGGAATGCTGGTCTGTGATCAAAAAGTCTGGCATGAATTCGGCAAATATCTACACAGAAAATTACATGTTACACAAGCTTACAGACACTATAAAGTTCATTCAAAATATGTAAATCTTTTAATGACGTTCTTTAAAGTCTACCATCCATGAAATAGCTTAAAGTGGTAGCTACTGGCTATAGATATGCCACTCATATTATTGATGTCTATGCTGATTCTGTTTTTACGGGATTTTTGGTTGGGGGGATGGATGTTTTTTTACTTTTTGTTATGCCGTCATTCACTTCATAACCAATGAGATGAGAACTAGGTAAAAGTACAAATCCTAAATCTAAAAAGGCAGGGAGGTCTGAAATAAAGTTACAGATTTTAGACCATATATTTTACATAATGTTTCAGTTTCAAACTACTTATAGATCCTTCGTAGTCATAGGATTTGTTAATTCATATCACTCAGTTCAGTTCGTAAGATTATTCACTGAAACAAGACGATGAATCCAAGGGGAAAAAAAGCAAGACTACGATGTTAACAAGTTACGATCATGATAAAACCCTGTAGTTTTAAGAGACGCATACATGTGTATTTTCTTTCATACCTTTAAAAATGGTTTCACACGACATTTTGATGTGTTGCTGTTATCAAGACGGCAGAAGACGCTCGTCAGCTGACATACTAAAAACGCCTTTTCAGCGGAAGAGTCTCTAATGCGTGGTAACTCCTTATTCGACTTTTCGTTTAGAACAATCAAGCACTATGAGGTTCTGTGACACTTTTATAAACAGGAAAATTAAAGGGCTGGAATGACTGGTTGGTGTATGATTAGGTTTCGTGATTAAAAGTTTGGGCTAAGGCTAGCATTGTTTTGCTTGTTGTTTTTCTTTACTGCAATTTCATGGAGTATGCCTTGGTTTTCTTAACATTATATCATTATCCGCCCTTTGGCTAACTGCACAATTACCTTCCTGACAATTACCTTCTGCACCTCCCAGCATGAAA
The DNA here is from genome assembly GCA_004794325.1 of Pomacea maculata. NCBI lineage: Eukaryota > Metazoa > Mollusca > Gastropoda > Architaenioglossa > Ampullariidae > Pomacea > Pomacea maculata. The sequence goes on from SRHC01003000.1 coordinate 49,981, forward strand.
GGGGATACCCCTTTTCATTTATCTGTTCTACACTTCATTTCCATAGTCTGTTTCTGTTTACTGTTGTGATGCCTCCTTATTTCCGCTAAACTCTTTTTTGTGTACATGGCTTGTGGTTTAAGTGTAAACATGTATAGTTTATTCATTGTTGCTCCTTTGAGGAGCATAGGGCCACAACAACACCGGATCCGGTTTTGGGCAGCACCCTTCCCCCTTCAGCTGGGCCCATGTGGTTCCGACGTCCTTTGCCTCGCACTCTACTGTTCTTTTCCAAGTATGCTTTGGTATAAACATGCATGCATAGTGATAAAAAATATGGAATACACAGTTTAAATGCATGCTAACATAGTTTAAATACTTTATTTTCCCCTGATTTGTTTATGTGGCAATTTACAAATTACATAGATATAAAATAATGATCTCTTGCTCAATTTTTGCTGTTCTAGGTTTCAATTGAGGAGAGAAAACTTCATAAAACCCTGCATACATCTCAACGATTAGGAAAACATATCGAATGTACTGATAACCTGTTCATCACAAATTCATAAATGTAATGAACAGCAACATTTTATATACAGTGCTGATCATGTCATGAAACATGACAGTTTAGGACAGCAAGGTCCACTGAAGTTTTAGGACATTAAAGCCAACATTCACAGGTGCAAAACATATGCCACTGTGACAATATGTTTTCAAGTATTTCTTTTCCTCTCTCTTTGGTCTTCTGTTGAGAGATAGCTATCTGATCTGAGAAAATGCACTGCACTTCACTGCAAAGAACAGTTTAGGTTCACTTTAATATAGTCTCAGGTTTGCTTGGTTGGCATTTCTGGGATTTTGATGGATATAATATCACTTGTTCGAAGCATGGCATGTGGAATAACTCCCATTGGTGTAGAAAGATCGGTGACTTGCAACTGTTGGAACTCCACATCTGACGGGCCTAAAAGACAAGATACTTTTGTCTTTTCATGCATCTTGATGCAAGCAGGCATTCCAGTCAGCACTCCCAACATTCTCAAAAATCTTTCTCGAAGAAATGTCCTCTGTTCTTGCTTGAACTCATTAGAAGAAGATTCCTAAGAGACATACAGATCATGTATATTACACTGAAAAATACCTTAAGGTCAACAGTGTAAGCCCTTTACCTCACAAAAACTCACAATTATTATACTGCTCTTATAAGTTATAGTAAACAAGTATTTTGACTGAATCAGCTGTCTACGTTTCGAGTAAGAAGTGAAAGTTAAACATGAAACAGCTCAAACTGTAAAAACAGGAACTTTGTCAGCTGACACTGTCAGGAAAGAGGTTGGGGGTTAGTTACATTAACTGCTTTTACACTGATCACAATGTAAAGCAATACTCAGATGTGAGGGCAACAAGCACTTCGCTTTGCTGGTATATTGAAGAACGATTTAAACTTTAAAATGTACGAGCTGAGTAAAAACTTGAAATAATGTTGCTTTCCCTAATATGGTCTAAACAAATATGATAACATTGTTTCAAGAAAACTATAAACGGCCATAATAAAAACCTGTATTTAATAATCTGTTTAATATATATATATTTAAATCCATCGGTGTTGTATGTACACGCGTGTGTGTGCGTAATAAAGAACAAACACATGAAGAGTCGTCAAGCCACTCAAGTAAGAAAGCGTAAACGCAAAATATAAACATTTCCGCGATTGTACACTGAAACATTCGACTTCACCTAAAAGTATACATCGCATACAGTGAAAAAAACTTACCATTTACTTCAAATAATCTGGACCAACTATGTTTCGATGTTGAGCGCACCAGAGATCTGTGTAGCTAAACAACGATCTCAGCTCGGACCTCGCTTATCTTACAGAAAATTAGAGATGTCGAGCCTCTGCCATCGGGCCAGTTGCTTCCCCTGCCCTCTAGGTCCAGCCAATGGAAATCGTTCATTAAATGACATGGCGGGTGCCTAGGTTATGACTTAATTGTGTGTCACGTAAGAAATGATAACTGGGGCGTGAAGGCAGGCCATTGGGATTGTTACAAAAATTAAAATATATTTCAAATGATGGCGCAGGGTAGTGGAATGGAAGACTTGAACTCGGTAGATAATGGAGAAGGCAGCTTCGACGAGGTGGAAATGGCTTTGACGGGTATCAACATGATGTTGAATAATGGATTCGAGGAGGCGTCGGCATTGTTTGACAAGTACAGGTATATTAGTTGTTGTGCATTTTTTTTTTTTTTCTGTCCACGTCTGAAATTGTATTCGAAGTTTACTTGTTTGTTCTATATAGTGACATATTTTATAAGCCACTAAATATATATATTATACAGTTACTGATTTCGTTTTCTTTGCATGATATTAATCTACAAGAAAAAGGACACCAGCTGCTTTTCATATCCTGAAAATTTTCAAGGAATTCAGTATTTGTGCGTAAACATGACATTAAACGTAAAAGATTTTAGAAACTGACGTAGTCGTCATATTATTTTTGCTTTCAATGTTCTGTAGACATAGTTGGCTAAGCATGTATTTTTGCATTTCCTTCTATATACTTATATCCAGTTTCACTGCTACATGACTTTATTAAGAAATGTATAGTGCGTTTTGATTGGTTCCTGCTGTGTTTTGTTACCACCACGTAACCTCCGGTTTAATTCTTAGCAACATTAACAAAACAAAATTGTTCAATGCATTTTGATTGCCACATTTCACTCAGGCTAAAATTAAATTTTCTTTGAAATTAAACATCTTTTAGTTTATTTTTTATACCCTTTTACTAACTGTTAAAATTTGCAAGCGTTAATTTCAAATTATGGTAACAGATTAGTTCATATGTGTACATCAGTTGTGTTGAACTTAAAATAGATACAAGTGTTGAAGTGTATTTTATTATATACATAATGATGTGTACATTTATGCAGATGATTATGTATGAATGCACACACACACACTTCCTCCCATGCACAATACACTGCTAAAGTTTGAAGCAGTCTGGGTCTATCTTCTAGCCTGGGATAAGCTCATACTTTAGTTACTTTTTTATGCTCCACTGGTCATAATTGTACCTATCATACCACCACACAATTAATTGATCATTTCTTTATCCCAAATAATGCTGTGATTACTAGCTGAGCTCAATATGGGACTGATCAATAAGCAGAAAAAAAAATCCAGTGAACAAGCAATGGCCAATTATCCAACAGATTTTTGTCCCCTTGTATTAAGCAAGTTATTCAAGAGTTTGTTTCTAGATATAATGTGAAGCAGGTGGGCTTCACTTGTACGTTTTTTTAAAAATTATCTTGTAAATAAAAGTAAAAGCAAATGTTTTATTGATATCATTGAATAAAAAGATTTCAATATCAGGTGCTTCTATATGAGCATGAGTGCACTTTTATTATTATATCAATTACTAGCCAGGCTACATTGGCCTGTATTGATTTCTATTCTGACTCATATACCTTTGATATTATTTTCAATTGTCAATCTTTAATCTATTGCATCTATTTGAGCCAAGATTAGTTGCAAATAAACTGTGGGTTTTATTATTTGTCAACCTATCATAAAAACAGAAATACACACATTGCAACACTTTTTTTTTAATTTTTTTTTTTTTATAAGGTACATGAATTTTGGGGATATTTGTTACTTTCATGTGACTATGTTATTTTCTCTACTGCCTGTTTAGCTTAAGGACTCTTTCACCAGACAGGTACTAATTTTATACATCATTTTCATAGTTTGTTAGGTACTGTGTGTTTATTTTCTGTTGCAGAGAGGAGAGTCCGTTGATGCAGGCTGGCTATAGTTTTGTGTTTTTCATGGTAAGAATTTTCCTTTTGCTTCCTCTTGTTTAATGAATGTTTTTATGTTATCATGTATGGTGCTAGTAGCTGTAGTCTGCCTGGATTTTTGTTAAAGCTATATATAAATGCTGTTATATATAATACATATATAAAAATACAGTTTAGGCTTAAAAACTGATAGAACATAAAGAATGTTTAAAACAGAAGCTGCTATTATTGCTATGTTTTGAGGTAATGCACAAAACATGCAAGACATTCTAATGCCAGAAAAATGCATGTGATGAACACTTTATATGTGCAAAGGTTTCTTTGAATACTTTAACTACAAAGTACATAGTAAGCTGAACTTCATTTGAAATTTTTAAAATGTGAGAATCAAGTTTTTCAATATATAATCACTTCTGTGTCGCTGATAACAGCAGTGGTGAGTTGATGGGGAAGTGACTGCTTAACATTCATTGTTTAGTCACATTGTGCATGCACATGTATGGAAAGAGCTATTTTCACTGTTTTATAAGAACTAATTTTATGATTAAGAAAATAGGAATCTTTGTTCATAAATCTCATGTCTTTTCAGCAAGCTCTGATGTCATTTGAGGAGGACAAACTTGCTACAGCACAGAAAGTTCTGCAAGAAACAGAAAAATTTTGTGATATATCTGATGGATTTGTTAAATCTTTCAAGCGCAAGTTTTCAAAGAAAAAGAAAGCAGTAAGGATTATCACAGTGGTCTACCCTTGCAACGTGTGCTATTTTCTGTATAGCGTTATTTATAATTTTATAGGATATGTCTCAAAATATATAACGTTTTTTTGCCTTCTTGTTTATAATGTATTTCTTATGCATGTTCTCAGAGACGTGTTGAGCATAACTGAACAGGTATAGCTAATCGAAACAAAACTGTACTATGTAAGACTTTGTTTAAAAAAAAAAGCCTGGCAAATGTAAATAAATACAGAATATAAATATCTCATGACCATTAATATTAAGCAGTTTGATAAAATTACATATGTGAATTGATCAGTTCTTTAAAAGTGTATAAGATATAGCAACGTACCAAAGCTTTTTAGATATGTGCAGAAATCGTTCAAACATGTTTTGAACATTGAATAACCAAACATATCTAAGTGAACATTGTTCATCATGTTGATAAACAGTATATCCTGTCTAAATCCTCTCCTCCGACCCCCACCTTCTCACAACAGTTCCAAGTAGCATAGAAACAGAAATGTTAGGGAAATAGTTTGATTTCATCATTTAATTCATCACTTTAGTTTAATTTTGTTAAGAAGACATTGGTATTATCAAAATAAAAAGAGTCCAGACCAATTTGTGAGAAAATGTGCTTTTCCCAATGATAATGTTGATTATCATTACTAATCATTTGAAATTATATGAAGTTTTGTAATCTTTGTCACTTTCAGCAGGTGTTGTAACCATCACTGCTTGCTCTGCTGCGCAGGAAAATGGCATGAGTACAGAAGAGAAGATTCAGCGTCAGGTGATTGTGGCAGACTCCTTGCTGTACCAGGCAATTCTGACGTTCACCAACCAGGATATTCCTAGTTACATCAAGGGAGGTTGGTTCCTCCGCCGTGCATGGAAAATCTATGAAAAACTCCACAAAGAGGTGACAGGTTTGCGAGAGAAAGCATCTTTGAAAAAAATTGGTGGCTTTGTAGGAACATCTGTTGACATCAGCAAGGGTGTGACTCCTCCTGCAACAGCCAATCCTCAGTTGTATGCAGACTCCAACCACACAGTTGTATCTTCACTGCAGCATACTGAATCCAGTGAACTCCAGATTCAGCCTCCTAATGGATTGAATGGTGACCTGTCAGAAGATGCATTGGCCAGACTACTTGGATCTGTGAACTTTGGTTATGGGGCCTTTCAGTTGAGCATGTCTATGGTGCCTCCAAAGATTTTAAAGCTCATTGAGTTTTTGGGTTTTGAAGGGGACCGAGAAGTGGGTCTTACCTGCCTTGACTACACAAGCCGATCACGAGACATGAAGGCACCTTTAGCCACACTTTCACTTCTGTGGTACCATACAGTGTTGCGACCCTTTTTTGCACTGGACGGGGCCAATCACTTCAATGCAGGTTACTGATGCTTTATAATCATCCATTCAAAGCTAGCTTATCAGTAGACATATGTTTTATTTCTACAATGGCTTTGTATATTTGTATATTTTTCCAGGAACACATGAAGCAGAAGCAATCATCAGAGACAAAGAATCTGCATTCCCCAATTCTTCGTTGTTCTTGTTTTTTAGAGGACGAATACACAGATTAAGGGTAAATGTTTCACTTAATTTTTTTTATTATTTATTTCTTTAATTTATTTTAAATAGAAGTATTTCTTTACTTATTTACATGATTAGTTTGATGTGGCTTTTTGCCTCCATTTGAAATGCCAGTTTTAAATTGGTCAAGCTTAAAAAAAATCAGGAATTAGGCTGTTAAATATTATGTGAATTGTGTAATTCTCATGCGAGACATTAGGTTCATATTTTTTCATTGTGTGAATGAAGTTAAAGTGCAAAATCATTTGACAATTTATCCAGGCCTCAAGCAAGTCCTGATAAATCAGTTTTAGTGCGCAACAACCTGAAAGCTGAATTAGATGGGTAATCTGATGATTTCAGAAAGAGAATGACAAGGCCTATGAAATATATACACGAGCAATGGAGGAGGCCAAAGGTCAGCGGGAGATTGAACTAATGTGCCTTTATGAAATAAGTGAGTGTTTATGTCTTTCTTTTTCTCTTTTTTAACAGTTGTCTTGGAAACGAGATGTTTCGCTGATGATCAGCTTTGTATTTAATGTTTTCATGCAATCTATCATCATCTACTTTTGCCGCTGTAGAAGGCATATTTCCTTGCAAACAGTTGTTCTAGTGATGACAGGATGAATGGGATGCTCTTTGAATCCTGACCTTGGTGTTAAACACCAGATTCAGGAACCCTGTCTGTTGGATATTGTGCATTCTTACTTTGGTCCTGTAGTACATGGAAATGTTGTTAGGATGTTTGTGTTTCAAACTCTTGTTGTTCACCTGTGTGCACTCATGCTGTAGTGACCAGAGAGGGAATGCACTTGTCATGGTATGAAACATACAGAGGCATGTGCGTGGAAGTTAAATGAAGGCAAGATCACCATGGGGTGAAAATCTTAAGCATAAGTAGACAGAAATATTTGTTGTTTAGAAACACACTGTGCAGCATATTGCTTCTCTGAGTATCATTTTCTTGGAAGGTTTTGATTTCTGATCACTTTTGCAGGCTGGTACAGTCTAATGAAGCTAAATTGGGAGAGATCGCTGGAGGGCTTTATCCGGTAGGTATGGTTTATTTTAATGTAGACATGGAATCGTACTGGGTTGTAACTGATGTATATTCTGTTTTTCATTAAAATGCATTATTATGTATAAATGCCATACAATAACAAATAGATTTTGGTTATGTAATGCAGCTATAAGCGTTGCAAGACATCTTTTATTGTAAATCATTTGAGAAACTCTCAGGCATATTTCTTTTTCTGACATCATAGACTTATAGACTGGTTTAGTCGCTTTATGTATATCTATTTGCATTGAAAAATACAGGATTACAGTCAGGTTTTAGTAGTTTTGGTCATCAGTTAAATTATTTTTTTTAAGGTTGCGGAAAGAATCCAAGTGGTCCAAGTGTTATTACACTTACTTAGTGGCAGGTGAGCTTATCTTTTTAATATTAGCATTATTAATAGCAGTAATACAAAGTTGTTGCATAGAACAGTAAGCATTCTGGCATAGGATTTCTTCTGCAGATTTTTTGGGGCTTTTTTGGTCCATGGTAATAGTAAAATTGTGCATGATTTGGGGGTTGGGGGGAAGGTGTTTGTTTGGTTGTTTTTTTAGAAACATTGCCAGTCCTCAAACTGACATGTTATTGTAAAATCTTCTGTTTCTTACACTCTTGGTGAGAGATGTCATTTTTTAAATTTCTTGCCATTGCCTTTAGTAATTCCATTATGAGAAAGAGAGCTGATACTGATATTATTACCATTGATTAGTGAAAGTTGTTTCTTTATGGCAGTGTGTCTGGGCTCCCAAGGAAAAATCAAGGAAGCTCATGAGACTTTCCAAGAAGTGCCAGGGCTGGTCAAGCGTAAAAATAATCAGATAGAAATATTTTCTGCTCGCAGGGTGAGCTCCTCTTTATTTTGGCCTTTCTGATATTTGTACTTTTGTACAATACTTGTGGCTAAAGAAACATTTACTGCATTTAGAAAGAGCAAGTCTTAGAGTGTGGTTAATTAATTTAAGGGTATCTAGTCTGACGGTATCAAAACTAGATGAATTCAGATGACAAAGTCTTTGTTTGCTCTATCATCTGCCAACACAGCATCAAATTACATGCTCACAAAAACTTTTATTTTACATACCACTGCATCATATCATCAGGCAGAGAGGTACATCAAGGTGGAACCAACAAAAGAGCACTGTCGTCTGCTGACACTGGAGTTGATTTTCTTGTGGCATGCACTGCCTACTTGCTCCAAGGATGACCTCAAACCTTTGCTAGAAGGTAAGATTTCAGATTCACAGCGAAATTCAGCAACATGTTAAATATTTCCAGGCTAGAACATCTGAACAGATACAAGGAATGTGGGCCATTGGCTCAAATGCCTCACTTAACTCATTGCAGCTACCTCCCTTTCAGGACTATATCTGTGCATGTCACCACATTCTATTTGAAACAAAAATCTGTCACAATTTAAAATCAGTTTTATTATAAAAGTTAATAGAAATTAACTGTTCTGACTTCTAGTCAATAATATGTTCGCAGAAAATCCACACATATCAACTTGCATAAGACTGGTTGCCTGAAATGTATTACTGAAATAGGGCCACGGTGAATACTTGGTATATATGCGGAAAATTTAAAGTGTTAATCCACTTGAGTAAACTGAAAATGTCCTAAAGTGAATGAAGATTATTACATGAGAATCTCAAGAAACATAGTTGTTTTGGTTGCTTCACCAAGCTATCAGGAAACCTGTAAAATGATGGACACATTTTTCTCACTTCACCACAGAGTAATTACATTCATAAAAGGCTTGATATCCTCTAGTTTAATTTAAGCCAAAGGAAGTAACATTTACAGAAATTCAGCTTTTAAATGCAGAATCTACTTGTAGCAGTAACAGTTCATGAATAGGGAAGGGAAGGGGAATCTAGGTCAGCTACGTCTAAGTGCATCATCGTCTGCAAAAAAGCTTGTTTATTAACATTGTGCGGAGTCTTTTCTTCCCCCAACTGGTGCTCATTGGAAGAATGACATTGACTGCACATAATTTTACTGCAAATTGTCTTTCTCCTTTTCAGTTTAGTTTCTTTTTTTCTGGATAGGTGCATGCACATATAAACATGTTTTGCACTCAAGTCTTGTTTGCATGTGCTTATGACAGTGTGTGAGATGCAGACAGATCCGAGTGTATTCCATCTAAAGTGTTTGCTGGAAGGGACTCTTTATAAAGAACTTGGAGATGAAGACATGGCCATTCAGGTGACTGTTTTAATCTATGTTTCTCCCTACCTGTATTCTGCTGCAAAGTTATATTTTCTACATCTACTGCAGACTGTATCAAAGTGACATTTCCCTTTGTTTCAAGTTTGTTGATAGAAGGTTATTTTGTGCTTGACAGAGTGTGTCTAAACTTGTGGCAAAAGCTACCATGTCACTTGTAAAGTAGGATGCATTGAGGTTTGTCTCCAGTGTCTGAAAGAAGCTGCCATATCACTTGTAAAGTATGATGTGTTGAAAGAAACTACTTATAATGTATGGTGCATGAATGCTTGTCTCCAGTGTCTGAGAGAAGCTTTGGCTCGTCATCAAGGACGGAAGGATGATGGACATGTTGCAGCCTTTGCCTTATTCGAACTGGCCTCCATATACATGACTAAGCCAGAGGTGAGTAATTGTCAATCACAAATATAGTTCTTTTAGCATGGGTAAATTTATGAACTTGGGATTGTAACTCTAGAACAGGCTTAAAATCACGTAGAATATAATGATGGGTTGGAATCTACAGACACAGAATGTTCACAGAAGAGTATACAGTCATGTAAAGATAGCCCTTTTGATCTCTGGGGATTAAAGTCTTGGACAAGTTTTTGTGTGCATATGAACGTTGTGCCCATGGTGTTCTCTCCCTCGCTGCCTTTTCTTTCCTATCTTCTAGAGAATCGGGTACCCATTTAACAGCATAGTCTGTTGTGGGAAACATGCTGTACACACATATCAAACAGACTATTGTTTGCATTGGTGCTTTAATGAGTTGGTTAGCACCTTCCCCAGAAAGTCATGATAGTTGTGGAAGTGGTCACCTTTCAAAAGATTGTTAATGATTGATTTTGTTTCAGTTAAGTGCTATGTGAATGTGAGTCTGTCACTCAGTGTGAAGTACTCAATCTGTCTAGCTTTTTGTTTTATTTTTTACCCCCAATAGACGCTGTCTTTAGCAAAGGAAGAGCTGCATTTGATTAAGGTAAGCACCATATTTCACCTCAGCTTGTCTGCTTTCATTGTTCACTGTTTGTGTGTAAATGACAATGTATGCCACACCCTTATTTGAAGTTTATTACCATCACTAGTATGTCATATCACTTGATGTCGTATTGCATAAAGGTTTTTATATGGATAGTTTCACTGTGTAAGCCATAGATTGTATTCCTTAGCTGAGCAAGGTACCAGCAGTACGTCATGACTAGTACGAGACAAGGTGCCTACAGAAATCAAGGATTAACCCTATATGCAACTGGTAGATGAATCTATTTTGCCTTCTTGTGATTCCTAATTTTGTGTTTAGAACACTAAAGAATTATGCAAGCACTAAAGCACAGAAAAAAATGGTTGATAGTACAGGGGACCTGTCCTTTTTCCTGCCAACTTTTAAGCTGTGTCCAAGGCTAAAAGGATCTAGTTGTCATACCTGGCATTATAGTTAGATGCATGGTACTCATTATTTGTTTCATATATGCATGCATTTACGGGCAAGCTTTCACTTTTGTTATCACCTCACATATGCTTTTTTGCCACAGAACAATTACAAAGATTATGACTTTGAGAACCGTCTGAGTGTGCGTGTCAACAATGCCTTGAAGAAGTTAAAAGGTGCATCAGCCTCATCGTTGCAGTAATTCTGATGACCCCTGAGAAGAGTAGATGTTTAGAGACAAAGCAAATTGTGCTTGCTGTGGTTTTTTGAAAAACCAGCGTTTGTACCCATGTAGATTAGGTTTTATAAATGCACATGTAGACATTGACCACTCTTGAGTGGAGATTTAGCTAGCTGTAAATAGTTTCCTTTTCGTTTGGTTTACAAGACATTAACCGACATGTTTTATTTCAGGTGTCCCAAGAACTAGATGGCGATGTAGAACAAATAGTTTCACCTGCACATATCAGAGTAGTCAGTTAATTCACGAGTCATGTTCTTCTGAGTGCCAGTAAAATTATTTGGCCCAATTGAAGGTGTTATGATTTTAAGAAAATAGGATTGTAAACTTTTGTCCTTAAAATTCTCTTTATTTATGCTTGCATGCATATGTATATATGTATTTGGGTGTGGGGGTAAGGAGGTGCATACATGTGTGCAAGCATGTGCATCATGATCTCAATGAATTTATGTTCACTAAAATGGCTTTTGTTTATTTCAAACAAAATTTGCATGTATTCATGTAAAACTTTAAAGGAAATTTTAAAAATAGAATATTTTCTTCAGGGGAATTCAGGACAATTCTTTTTGTTACATGCGAGTGCACATTTTTTGGTGCTTGGATGTGTAAATGTATATATTATTTTGTGTTTTTTTTGCGGGACCAATATAAGCATGTCTTCAATGAGAAAAAAAAAATGCTACAATTTTTGTTTTGTATTGTGAGGGAGAGCAAAGGCTGCAGTGTTCAATTGAAAATACTTGTACTGATATGTAAGATAAGAATGTGGGATGGAGGCTGATGCTGCATCTTAGTATTCTTTACAGACAGTTTAAGGGAACTTGAAGTCTGAGCTTAATTGATAGAGCTTGCCTTTTACAAGTATTTTTAGTTACAATTTCAGGTTGCAAAAGAAATGTTTACTTAAAACAGTTTCTAAAACACAGCTCCTTGGCATCTGTTGTTAGCTGCTATTTTTCATACTCTTTCATGAATGAAATCAAACTGACCTGTGTTCCCAGCATAGTCTACCCATTTGACCGAAAAATGTGCCAAATGATGCTTGGGGACTGTTAGCAGTTTTTATGACTGGCCAGACTGACCCTGTACAGCTGCAGAAAGGCATAGCTTATGAGAAGGATTAAACAGATTTTTCTGCAGTTGCATCTTGCCTTTGAGAAAGCATGGTACTCAAAAGTTTGAATGTAAAGGATTCAACTTACTGTTTTTCATCATATAAGCTCAATTTGTTAGTTGACTGAAGGGTTCCTTTAAGAAATCCATATCCTCTATTAAATATTTTGTCAAGGCATTTCCTGTAGTAATATAGATGATGATTGACTTTGCAGTATTTTGCTGTCTTGACCGTGTGTACCTTTTATCATATAAGGACATTCTGGTTAGAACCAGTCTAATGGAGTTTAGGATCATAAGTTGTTGCTCACTTTTTTCAGCCCGCAAGTTTTTGTATGTATTCCTGATTTTGTTAAAGTGGAACTTCATCTCATATCCACACCAAAGACAATACATCAAGCTGTTTCAGATGACATTGACAGGTGAGAAGAAGGAAAAATAAATGGTTGAGGGGTTTTAGATGTGATAGGAGAGACATGCAAATAATATTATGCTTTCATGTTTTGTATGTGGAAAAGCCTCAATAGTCTTGAAACTTTTCTGCATATTAGAGAACTGCTAGGCAAATCAGATGTATGAAGTCACTTTATCAAAAGGTAAAATAATACAAGTATATTATTATACATGGGATTAACATCTTTTGCATAAAATGAAATCATTTTACTCAAGCTTTAGTAAAATACATTTTTATGCTTTGCTGTTGCAGACTGGTATGCAAAAATAACTTTGAATTGAAAGTTATGTCACAAATAAAAGATGATTGTTTTAGTAAGAGATGAGTTTGTCATCAAGATATTAGAAAATGAGTATATTGGAGATGCTGGCATACAATTTTAAAAAAATATGAATTTATATAATTAAATCATTTTTTGACATGGAAAACAAATTATTTATCTGTATTCAGTATATAAGATAAAAATGAAAGCAAATGTTTGTGTCCTTGGGAACCATGACGTTCAACAAGAGGTGACTGGATAGAGATTTTGATATAGTTACTATGTGATATAATGCACTTCAACTTTGTCGTGACTGTTGTGTGAGTCGGAGAATATAACCAAAGGCTTTTAATATATGAAGAGACTTCCTATGTTCAAATTGCCCACGGAGACAAAGTTTGTCATTGTCATTGTTACCTGTGAAGTGTTGAAGTGTTCCTTGTTTAAACATATGCAAGTTACATGCATTGCTTTATCACATATCATTTGTTTCAACTTCCAGTTTAAATATTCCTTCATCAATTATTAGTAGTTTGGTTCTATGTAAAACAGGTGTATTGATATTGTTGATTATGTGCCTGGTTAGCAATTGGTTCCATATTGGCATGAAATTGGGTCTGTGTTCATTGTCTACCCGTATTGAGTAATGTTTCTTATAAACTCCTGTTCTCACAATCAGCATTACCAAAGTGCTTCTATAAATTCTATTTGCATATTTTTAAAACAAAGTACAATGTGTTTTCAATGAATTAAGATATTCTTAATGTTTGGTAGACTGTGATTCTTTTGAGCTTTCTTAAATATGTAACTAAGTCATTTTCTGTGTACATTTCACAAGTGATATTTTTGATGCGTGTTCCATGACAAGTGCTGCAACTTTATAATCTGTAGCTAAGTTTCAGCATGATTTAAACCCAAGATGTTTCATTTTTTAAAAAAAAGCTGGTGAGATAGTTTTCTTGTTGGACTCAGTTCATAAAGTACGTGTAGCATGTAAGTTAATAAAATTCAACATACATTAAAACTGGGAAAAACTAAAAACATTGTCATTACATAAACATCATAGGTTTTTATTGTATATAGTGATCTAGAACTGACTTGCTAACTTGCTGTGCTAATCACCATATGATTTTTCCACATGAAGAATATGGAAATACACTTTGTTTAAATTTTTCACACAATTTCCATGACTGGATATATGTCTGTCATGGTCCTCATCATTGCTGACAGCTTTCATCCAATTCTTTATTTAATCAAAGAAGAGAAGTAAATATTCCTTGGTTATAACATATTACAATATGGATGGAACGAGACAACATGCTTTGTAAAAATATATACTTCATTGAACAATTATTTTTCATTATTGCTTGTAAATCTGTTTTAAAGCAAAAACAATATAATTTTCTATCATGGCTTTCAAAATTTTTGGGGTGATACACGAAAAATTTTGATTGTTTAATATGAGATTAAAAATGTATTCGTTATTTCTTCAGAAATGGATAAACAGTTCTGGACACGACCATTAGCCATTTGTGGACCAACAGGTGTACGTTATCTCATGATGTAAAATCTGCAAGTAAACTTTTACAGTTACTATTAATCTGCCTTTACTATTCACAAGTCACAGAGAACTCCTTAGAAGTCTCTCCCAGAATCTGGTGAGGAAAGAGACTTGAGACTATTGAAAGATGCTAAAAAAAAAAAAATTCTATGTTGCAACATATTTTATTAAAATTGGTGTGCATATTTTTTGTTGAAAATGATGGTTAAACTAGAGCACCAGTTCCAGTTTTATCATCGTGTGGGTTTATGGATTTCTAAAGTTACATCAGTTTTTTAAACCTTTCTGGTATTTTTCTGCAACCAGGGCCAGGCAGAAGTGATTTAAAAGTGTGGCATAATTTCATTGATCAATATTTGCACACACTAAGTAACCAGTTACATTGAGATTGAGATGCAAAATTTGAACAGTATTATAACAAATTTTGTTATAAATGTTTTCATTTTATTGCAGAGGCAGCCATGAGCTTACTAGAAAATAATAAATTATTGGGCATTGTGTAGTATGCTCAGTTACATACAAATTTTCATTTCCTTTGCATTGCAGACTGTTTTGTGTTGGGTGAAAATGTTCTCTACCTGATGTGAAATCTATTCTGTCTTCAGAGTTCTTGTTATGGGAAAAGACAAACTGAAGTATTTTTAAGAGTCACAGCTTTCAGCACATGCATGTTAACTTATTATTTATTTCAGCAAGAATTTTGCATGTCTTGAAATCCCTAGTTTGTTCACCATAATGAAACTTTTTTGCCCCAAATTCTGAATTTTGTCAAAAACATCATGTGATTTATTTTTAATGACTGGCTTAGAAGGTAGAATAAATTTAGCGTCTTTTTCATGAGCTGCTTTTGCGTATCACTAAATTGTGACAAATTGATCATTAAAAAAAATGATTGTTGTAAAACTTCCACAAATGTTTGTAGAATTGGGAGCAGTGCCTGATTTTTTTGGCAGTTTCCTGTTTATACAGGGATTTGAATTCCCTGTAAATACCATCCACTTCACGATGTTCATGTGCAAAGGGCTTCCTGAATGTTCAAGTTGCAAGCCATATCTGACCTACTCGTATTGACAAAACCCAGCATATATTTTTATGCTTAGCACTGGTTGTCATTTTAAAAACTGACAATTACGCTGAGTTTGAGATTAAATAATTGGCTACAACTGCTGTGAAAATGTAAGGAGGTAACTGCAAGCTGCAGTTTGTTTCCATATTTTATTCTGCGTATTTTGACTTCCATCTCCTTGATGCTAATGAGAAAGGAAATTGTTGCCCAAGAACTGGTCCGACTCGAGAGGGATCTGTTAGTTCTTTGGTGTAGGAAAATAGACAAGCTAGTTGGTCAGTTTCTTCTGCTATCAGGGACTGCAAGATATGAACCATTTCAACTTTTTTTTTTGCCTGTTTTGATAATGGCTAAAGTATGGCTTTCAGCAATGGAAATCCTCACAAATGATGATATGTGTTTGGTGCAGGGGTGAGTGATGAAGGAACCATACATAAGTTGTGTTAGGAGGATTTGTGTTTTTGATACAATAAATTTTTTGAGCAATCTGTTGTGAACAAACACTCATTCTTCGCTATGGGTATGAATGAGTGTTGTGCTGCAGTCTGTTTGACCGTTATAAAGGTGTTTAGAATTACATCATGTCATCCCCATAAAGCAGTTCAGCTAGTGTTCAGTCATATGAATGATATGATTTTGTTTCCCTCTTTTAGTTTATAACTAAAGTTTAACATTTTTATTCTGTGATGAATCTTGTACAACTTATGATTTTTAAAAAGGGAAAGCGGGTTAAATGAAAGACCTCATTCCCCACCTCCCACCCCCATTCCTGCGTTTAAAAGCAATGTTGTTCTTGTATATCTTGTATGTTCTGCTTCATCATGCACCTGTAGACTGTCACAGGATATGCTGATAAACAGATGCAAGAGGAGTATGTCAGTACTTTAGATTACTGCAGTAACAATTGTAAATTTATTACCTTCTCAAAAGATAACTAGGCATGCACATCTGTGAAGTCACTGATTACAATGTGTTGTCAAGTATAGTATGAACATAATACTTTAAGAGAGAACATTTTGTAAATAATGGGGGGGGGGGATTGGTGTTTTACGTGCCAGCAACTAAGGCTATATTACAGCAGGCAGCCAGCCCTGTAAATTGTAAATAATGGCACCTCTGCTGACGTTATTCAAGGCAATAATATTAAACTGGTGAATTTTGTATACATTTGCAAACTGGGAAACTTCAGTGCTTTATCATTCTGTTTTAATGTGACATGCAGTCACAAAGTCCAAAGAACAAAAAGGTATATAATAAACCTGACATTACTAGAAAGTATACTAATGACATCTATCATGGAATTGTGTGTGAAGGTTAATAACTCTGTTGAATAACTATATGAGACATAGAATTTCACATTGCCAAAATGGCTATGAACTGACAACAAGTTAAAGACATGAGCAGCAGTTAACCCTCCTGCAGTGGCTGGCATTCGCAAGCTGTTGGTCTATGGTAAACACACACACTGGACCAAACTGTAAATAATTTGCAAAATGTCTCTGTGCTGCCGTTGGTTTTTTTCATTGGAAAGTAGTTTGGATCATTCAAAAGCAACTCGGGTACATGTACTTGCTCATGTAGCACCAATACTCCCAAAAACAAGAAATACAAAGAAATACTTAGAGGTGGTTCTGCAGTTTTGTCTCAGAAACACCTTCAGGCACATCAAGGTCAGATGGGAGAGGAGTCCATACAATCACCTCAAACTTGATAATCACTGGTGAACGTGAATAATGAAATAAAAGTAAATATCAAAAAGTGATATGTTTTAGACATTTTCGTATCTGCATATGGTAGGTAATTCTCTTTGGTTTAGCACCTCTGTGTATGTGCATATACACGCACACATGTATGGTAGGTCTTTTTATTTTGGAATCTCTGTACACACATGTTCAGCTCCATGTGCAATAATACTTCTGATGCACCAGGAATCTAGTAGTTCTTTTTATGCTGGTCCATTGTGCTGACAAAGGGCATCAGAAGCTATGAATGGTTTAGTCGGCATGCACAGCCATGGCATGTGCAATAAGGCGATCTGTCATTGGTGCATTTTCCTTCAGTGCTTTACGCTCTGCCAGAAGGGTTCTGTCCAAATAATAAAATCAGTGACATTAATGTTCCAAAATCCTCTGTGGTAGATATCTCCTCAAACAAATTACATTTTCAAAAGTTAGAAATTTCGGGACTTTGTAGATCAAAAGCTACCATAAGAGTGCATTTTGTAAACAAAGTTCAAATATACTGTAAATTTTGTTCTATTGAGCCCACCTATAAACCACACTTACTAAATTTTTTAAACCTCTGTTCACAAATATATATAATTTTTTTAAATGGCTAGGTTGATTGCCTTCAACTTGAAAGCTGCATCGTAGGCATTTTGTCTCATTTTTGGTATGATGAGGGTGCGTGCTTGAGCAAATGATCTGAAAGCTTCAATTGTATGCGGCTTAGATTTAAAAATGTGAACGGTTAACAACGTAAACAATGAACACTTTAACATGGAGCTCATCAAAAAATTAATCAGAATCAGAAAAATCTGCAAACAAGCCACATTGTTGTTTAAACCACAGGGTTTAAAGCTGGGGAAAAAGTTGCAGCTTATAGTCTAAAATTTATGGTACATAAACTAATGGTATTTTCACACCCGAAGATACCCATCCATTCCTACTCCATTGACCCCCACTCTGCTCTGCTTTGATGTCTTGTGAGATAGCTAGCTCGGTTGAAAGTAGTTAATGATTGCCAGCAGCAACATACCTGGCAAGGCAGTGGTGACGTGGGCTAGAAGACTTAATTGCTGCCTTAATCAGCAACAGGTTAAACAGGTCTCTCTGTCAAAAAGGAATAGAAGCACAGATGAGAAACTACTAATCTCAGAAACAAGAACAACTACAATTTTGTTTCAAGCAAATATGTTTTCCCCTAGTTAAAGGCAATGCAGTTTAGCTTAAAATCTGAACAGCAGCAATATAATAAAGGCAGAGAGAACTTAGCAAAAGATATATCTCACCTGAGCATGGCTGCCACCAATCGAAATGATTTGGTAACGGATTGGATAAAGTAAGTCCACCACTGAGGCAAAGTCACCAGCAGAGTAGGAAACAAAGGCCTGGCACAGGGTCTGACCCACACCACCAGCCACATCATGCTGGCAGCCTGCACCATCTCTGCAGAGGACAGAAGAAACACACTCATGATAAAAGCACAAAATCTCTAATCATTCGGATCCTCCACCTGCAGATTTGCTTACATACATTCCAGCAATGTATACTCACCCACCCACACCACCGTATAAATGCACAGACACATTCCTATGCAGGCAAATGCATCATTATAGGTAATCAGGGGCATAGTGTATGATGCAGTGATATGACCATTCTACAGTGTTATACTCTATATTACACTCTGCAAATATGCGGTGTCACAGAAAATTCTATTGTATCAACCAGGCATCATAAATTTTGTTCTTGGACTTCAGAAAGAGAAAATGGGGTTTTGATTTGTTTATATATTTATATCAGTTTTCTGGCAGTGGCACAACACATTATGTGTAGTCCCAGACATTAGCAATTAACCCATTTAACACATTTTGTCTCAAAAGTGTTGAATGGTAAACTACATGGAAGCACAGCAAAAAAGGGCAAGAAGTAATTATGAATATGAACAAAGTTCACCTGACAAACTCTTCGAAAGAGTTGATGAAATAGTTTGTAGCATCCGCTTTCCCTGCCCCTAGACAGCCAAGCAGAAAATGGATGTCATTAAATACCAGAATGTGATCATCCAGATGGGGCCTACACAGCTCAAACACATCTTCCCATTGATCTCCAATGTTCACACCTGCAAAATCAGAAGAAAAGCAGATAGAGTTAATAAAATGAAGCTATAGGGTTGTGAATTGACCAAAACAAGGCTATGCCATCTGACACATCAAAGTGTGCCCCTTAAAAAGAGCATTACTCTAAGCATTAAAACTATGTAGCAGGTATTGTTAATAGAGATTATACATATAATTAGTCACTCATACTGATTTTATTAGAAATATATGAAAGAGGTATGGGGAACAGTAAAAGAGTACATGCACAGTAAAACCTTTGCTTTAAAGTGGATATATGATAATTAGATGACATATTTTGTCAACAACAAAAAAAAAAAAAGAAAGAAAAAACAACTTAACCCTCCATTTGAAGCCTAAATAACAAAGAGATGATATCAACAATATCAAGCAATGCACCAGACTTGGAAGCTCGAACTTTTACCTGTAAGTTTCAAAAAACAAATTAATTATGGCTAAACAAATGCTCAATGTATATTGCACAGTATGATAAATCAAGTGTCCAGATATTTTCATAGAAGCAATATAACACATTACACAATTAGTGCTATATCATACATATATTACAACATGCAGACACAAAAAACAATGCTGTTTAATATCCAGCCTTGTATAGAAAAATAATGTAAAGCAGCATCATGAAAGCAGGTGTGATATAATGTCAGCAACTGATATGACTGATATAAAGCCATATATGGAAAGTGTGGTATCAGAATGTGAAGCAACATTGTGTGAAATCATATCAGGAACTGTTAGGCATAGTACCCCTCTACACATTATGTGTATGAAAGTGTGCACTGATCATATTCTATACTGATCCTTGTTTTGCAAAAATTATTGTGCTGGTGGGGAGTGAGCATAACGATAAAAATACTGACGCATTGTTTTTTAGACCAACATCCATTATTATTATGTTTGTGTGTTTTTCTTTTTAGTAAAGCACTTTGAGCCCGCCTTTAATGGTGGAGAAAAGCGCCATACAAATCAGATTATTTATTATTATTATTATTTAGCCAACATGTCGTTCATTTCCTAAACTGTTGAATTTTACATGAGGGGTACATGCTGGTGAATGGGAGCTAGCTGGGGCTTACCATGCACTGATCTCTAGTAAGAGCTGTATTTGTATACCCAAGTCTGACCATCAAAGCAGCTTATACTGTGAGAGCCATATCTGTGTACCCAAATCTGACAATCAACATGGCTAGATGTTTGTATTGTAAACCTAGGCAACTTCTTCCCCTCAATCCCCTGCATTTCACTAACTCTGTATAGTCATGACAAATAAATAAGTAAACGTTTGATACGACATGAAGCTTAAAATGTATTTTTTCCTGAAAATCATGAAATAGGATTCTTAGAATGCTTGATCATACACCACATTTTTCTAAAATACTAAAGCTATATTACACTTAATATTATTGTGCTTCGTTTTGTTCCACATATTTAACTTCTATAATACACATACTTGCAACATATAACAATCACAAAAAATCTGACTCACCTGAGTATCAAGAATATCCAGTGCTGCTTGGTATTCACCCTGAGATTTCATACAGCTTAACATTAATAAAGCATTTACACCCTAATAGTAATCATAACGTGTACTAATATCACACAGCATCACGACCAAGATAGGGCACACTCTCTGCGCTGACCAGTAATGATAATACTGCCATTCAGGAGCTATGCATAAAGCATCCATGTAGTGAGCTATCTTTTATCATAAATAAATATATTCAAATTATTTAATCAGTCTGTCACTGCTTTAGTCAGACTTTACCTTAACCAGAAAGACCAGATTAACTCTGACATTTTATGACATTATGGCTTGAAGAAAGTTTACATACAATTATCTACATTTTCACACTCCACAATGCTGCCTTGTTTAATATTACTCTAATATGTCCTGCAAAGTAAACCTTCTGGACAACTACATTATTTCACGATATATTTAGCACCGAAAGGCTCAGAACTCATCATCACAACAATTTTTTGGAAACAGAAGCAAACCAAGTACCTAAGCTAACTGAATGTCAAAGCCTCACCAACCTTTTCAATGTAATAAAGAGCCCAGTGCCAAAAGTTATGGCATGCCAGTAAGCCTCTGGGCTAATGCGCAGGACAGAAAATCAAATGTACATCAGTGTAATTTTCAAGTATGGTGATGATCCCATAGGCTAAATACGAAATGCATGTTGAAGTCTATGATGATGATGGTTATAATGGATAAGGCATTGATGGTGGCTGTATTACTGACGGTTATTGTATGGATGAAGATAATTTGGAACACTGCTTTCATATTTTGCAGGAAAAAAGTAAAGCTTTGTACCTCCCAGTCTTTCACAGTTTTATCTAGAAAACTGATGCCCTCATCCTGACGACCCATCATCTCCATCACGTGACAAATGGTGTGAGTGGACCATGCATCACCTGGGTTGATCTCAAGCCCCTATACAAAGATTTTACTCATCATCACAGCCATGTAGTTTGTCCAACAACTAATCAGAAAAATTCAATCAAGTAGCTATTCTGAAATTATTGTAGGATGTTACTAACCTTTGTATGGTAATTTTTTGTGTGGCCACAACATGCATATTTTAGTGTCCTGTACCTCATGCTAAGTGGGTTTGGCCATTGACAATAAACGTCATGCAACTTTCATCAGCACCTATTGATGTAACGGTTGCAAGATGCAGCAACTTGGGTGTAGTATCAATTACTAAGGAGATAAAACTGTGATTGTTTTGATTATTGAAATGGACACATTACATGTTTGATAAGAATTCAGTATCATCCCTAAGCATATTTATCCTTAGATCTTAGTGAATTATGATAAATGTTGTTTCTCTATGAACAGCAGTGAAATGATATCATATGGCTAGATGGATGAAAACATGCTCTCAGGGTTATGATGATAATAAACTGCTCTACTGTCTTCTTCAGAAGTCCCATGAAGGTCAAGTGCTTGGTGCAAGAAAAAGGCCAGTGCAGTTTGTGCTGTGTGCAGTTGTAATAAATGTTAATCACATCACAGAGATAAAACTTTTTTTTTCAATGGATAGACAGAAAATATCTGTTGTTTACAGGAAAAATTTAGAATGACATTTGGTGAATCATCTATTGTGCCTGTGTAACTGTCTGTTAACTAGCTATCTTCAACAAAAATGGGGACTGAATCACATGACCAAAGTCATTCCTCTTGTTCCTTTATGTACTGCCATACAAATACGTTTGTGATTTGTTGAAAAATATTTTGGGACTGTCAACATTTGGATGATTAATTTTACAAGTCAGAAAAGCATTTCACAAACACTGCATAGTCAGCTACTTTCTTGGCACTTAATACTCAAAAGTAAAATTAAAAAGCAGTTAAAAGCATGACATAAAAGTATAAGCATTACAAAGACAGACTAATAACTGAAGACTGTGAAGATAATTGTGGGTGGTTTGTGTTTTTATTATTGCTGCTCCCAGGTAAACATCAGAGCAAGAAACCTATACTTTTTCGGAAAGGAGAAAGCTTATACTTTGTATTAAAAGTAATGAAAATTGCCTTCCCCGTGCTTCCCCGGCAAACCAGGATCATGGATCATAAGGGTGAAGTTTTGTGGTAACATATTTTGTGCTGGTTTGGAATATGCATTACACTGTTACAGCATGGCAGATGGGGAAACAAAACACAACACTCCATGCTGTCACGTCACAAAAGTAAGACAGAAACACAAAACAACTCATATACTCACAGACCTTTCTGGCCATTTTCTCTGCCTGGTCATACAGATTTGTCTCCTCTAGACCAAATGAATACATCCCAAAATGATATCTGCAGACAAACAGAAATCATCTATAGAACATACGTTGACATACACAGAAAATGTCTATATTATTATAAAAATATTATCTTACCTAGAATTCATTTAATTTCTTTATAATCAGCTGGGGGACAACAGCCAGAAATTGTCTAAGACAGAAGTAGGCATAAGCTTGGAAAGCCAGACTCTGTAGCTACTGCTGTACATGAGGCTCAGAAAAAGAATTTGATATTTTATGGTATTATTTATAGATTGTTTCATTGGTTCCTGAATGGATTTTTCTCATTCATTCTACTTTCGTAATCTCAGCAAAGATAATTTATATCTGTTTGGAAAATTGGATTGTTTTCAGGCATTCTACCTGCTTTGATAATCACAGCTGAGCAGTTAGGGAACTATAGCCTGTATGATACTTATGTGGTGAAGCATACTTTCCTTTGTTGACCGAGTTGTTGAACGGGTATCTGACAGCTTACAAACGGTTGGAGAACGAAGCAAGTAACAGAGAATATTTACACTCCCATCAATACAAAAGCTGGGCCTCCCTCCTCAATGGCTGAAAGGTCACAGACTACATGTAACTTCACCTTATAAACACATACCAGCACTCACTTAATGGAACTATGCACATAAACGCACACACCATATATTGCATACTAACCCATAAAATGGATTTGAGGGCTGGTAATGCTTTAAAACTCGAGCAATGCTGTCCCGGATCTGGTTAGACTGACCAAGGTAAAAGTAGGAATCATGAGCAAATTTCAAGGCCAGCATGTCTAGTGGGTGGTCGATGAGAATGTCTTCCCATATATTGGCTGCCAGTGCCATGTGACTTGAAAGAAATATAAATACCAACTTCCTATAAGACATGGTAAAAGGCTCAAATTGAGACAAGGTAAATCAGATTTGAACATGGAGGCTGGTAAGAGATGTGATGTTGAAAAGACAATACAATAAAAGACTACAGGAAAAAAATGAAGCTAAGAAACAGCTTCAAGGTCTACCCATGTCAAGCACTTAATAAAGTATAAGGTTCATAGCAGTTCAATAAATAAGATAAATAAGCTGATTAAAAAAAATGCAATGTGAAAATTTTAAGCAGTAATAGAGCTGTAGTGAAGGGTCAGAATGTTGCCAAAAACTGGGATTAGTATATAATAAGAAGGAAAGAACATGCCAGCTCAAAACAAACAAACAAACAAACCAAGACCACATGAGAGTTATCGAACATAACTGACCCATCAGCAAACAACTGGAGAGCTTTGACATGATTCTTTTCACTGTCAGAGAGTCCAGTCTGTTTTTTAGACAGCTCAACCATTCTGTCAAAGTCAGCCTTGAATTCAGGGTCCAGTCTCGTTGTGCGACCAGTGCCAATCAGGTCCAGACCATTTTTCATCACATGACCCATCACTGTCCATACAGAGAACAATGCATGCTTAGTGAAACAGTAATATATGCCTGGTATATCGTCAGCATGTGGTTGATCGCTGTTCATTGCATGACTAATATGTCTTTGCTCACCTAAACGATGATATCAAACATGCATAATTATCAGCACGACAAACCCTAAATAAGTGAATAACAGAGACAGTAATGTGGGTCACAGACAGCTAGGTAAAGAATGGTGAAAGACTCTTCGCGTCACAAACCTGGAAGGAAAATTAAATCTATCCAGTCTCAAGCAGGCACACCTGTGTACATGCTCGCTGCACAGATTCACCCACACACTTGAACATACACACAGAATTTGCTTCTTCATTCTCCAATTTTTTGGGGGAAGGATACTGGTTTTTGAATGAAAGACGTTTTCAAATACGCACACTCAAGCTGCACCTGTGAATAACAGATACACCACTCACTTGACCCACTTTACTAGGGTCTCAAAGCTGCATATGCCTGTATTAAACATGTACACCTGTTCAGCTGTGTGCTTTGAAAAAGAAAACCTCGATTCCCTCAATTCCTTCCAGCAGGGCTTCTGCTAAGGCTAAATTCTTTGGGGTCCCAGGGACCCCTTCTTCAGATTTTTAAGGGGTCCCTGTTCTTTGCCCAAATTCGAAGGGGACCC
Organism: Pomacea maculata; assembly: GCA_004794325.1. Classification (NCBI taxonomy): domain Eukaryota; kingdom Metazoa; phylum Mollusca; class Gastropoda; order Architaenioglossa; family Ampullariidae; genus Pomacea; species Pomacea maculata. The sequence goes on from SRHC01003000.1 coordinate 75,190, forward strand.
CATTGACGAAAATTGAAGGGGTCCTCCGAACTTTTCATGCGTACTGTATGCAATTTTTTGCGTAAGCAGAAGCCCTGCCTTCCAGCATTCACAACCTCTCCACGCACATGTTTTTATAGGCTTGTTTACATGTCCTATGTATATATACCTAACTCTTTTTAAGTCTGTTTTTCAGGAAAAACAATAGAATCCACAGAAAGGAATGAGTAATAAAATATTCAGCCAAAGAAACAAGAAAAGTTTTAATACTTAAAAGTTACCAAAGTCTGAATCGGCGCGTAGCATTTTATCTAGTGAGCCTTCGATGCCACCAACACTGTCAAGTTCTTGCCAGGTGACATACTGTAAATACAAGTGAAAAGAAAAAAAAGAAAGTTTCTATGTGCCCTTATAGGTATATAATTACATAAATCAAAATGTGTTCAGTTCAACAGCACTTTCCTATGGTAGCAGCACAAATCCATTTACTAAATCTGATCCATGACAATGGTTTCCTTGGCAAATCACGATCACGATGACATACTGCTTTAAACTGAACTGATCTTAACAACAGGAAACTGCACATGTAAAATAAAACTATATTTCATTTATAGCGACAAGTCATAATTCTTGACTGGCAAGTATTTAGACTAAAAGAAAGGAATCTGACTAGACAAAATTTTCATCTCTCTTTCCCTCTTGATATATATACATCACATACAAATGTATGTGCACATGCAATGTGCATTAAGAAGGATCACCAAATCAAATTTATCCTGCTTCATTTTATTTTTTCATTGTTACTATTATTCTTGAGTTAGCGTAATAAACACGCCGTTACCTGTGTGAGGGTAGCATCAAACATTTTACATGCCTCATTACTAGGTGTGGTCAGGCAGACATTCATATCCCTCCAGGCCTGTGGACCAAATATAATCAACTGCAGTCACTATCAATTGGTAAACTCTTAATTAATTCCCATTTAAATTCTCTTGCATTTTCTTCTCAGATGTGACAAAAACTCAGTTTACTGATGGGGTGTATACAACGAAGCCTGCACCTTTTGGCGCACAGAACGTAAGCGGTCTATAGAGCACAGACAATAGAACATATAGAACAACTTTAATTACATGATCAATAAAATAACTGGTAATAATATAATACCTGGTAAAATCTACACTTGACTCGTGTTAAATAATAGCCAAGAAATGAAATTCATGATACTACATTAATACAAAACATCATTGTATAAGCCAGGGGTGGGCAATCAATTTTCCCAAGGGGCCACATGAGAAATTGGGATGGTTTTAGCGGGCCGGACTAATATAGTTAACTCAGTTTTACCCAATATTGTATATATAGTATATATACTGGCGGGCGGGCGGGCCGGTAAGAGACAGGAGGCGGGCCGACCTTTGCCCAGGTCTGGTATAAGCTGTTGAAAGAATGATTACCTCTACGGTTCTCCAGTTTGAATTCATCCCAATGCTTTGATGAGAGGCTGATCGAATCAATGCTTACTGACTTTCAACAAACTGAAGCGGTCTTACAACTTGTTGCGAAGAGTTAATACACTTCTGTTTAATTACCACTGCTGAACTTTTCAGACAGCGCTTTCGCCAGCAGTTATATCCCTTTGGTCGTCTGCATGAAAGACCATAACCTTTGACAGGAGCGACGTGCCGCAGATTCAAACCACAGCACAGACTTACATAGACCACTGCTGTCAACCACAGCACAAACGTAAATAGACCAGTGCTGTCAACCACAGTACAGACTTACACCACGAACTTCTATCTCCTACAAACGCTCGTGCTCACACAGACCACTGCTGTCAACAACAGTCGTTACGCTGTAGTAAGGGAAGTCACTCTCAAATTTCCGGCACATTACTTGAGCAGCGGATTGAGGAGATGATTCGACGACATAGTCATCTATTCTACGTACCGACAGACATTGACAATTCTTTATTTATGAGGGGTACAATAAGCAACTGAGCGCTTTTTTCCATTTACCCCTCGCCCTTTACAGGGAAGGCAGAGACGTTCCACAAGGCCTGAATCTCACTTCTCATTTCTCCTTCCTTTTCCTTTCCTCCGAACCTCTACCCATTCTTTATTTACGCTTTTTAAAGAACGGTACTTTGCGTGCCAGCATAGCTTCAATCTCCCTCCACCCTTTCCTTTTTCGACTTTCCTCATTCTTCCGCTCCTACCGTTATCACTAAGGGAGGTGAAAGAGATTCAACCTCTTTGTACCATCCAGAGTTATTGTTCCTTTGAAACAGGCCGCCACGTTTCTATCGTTAACCTTTTTGTCATTTAATAGTGACAACGAAACCATCTTCTACTGTGAATACGTGGGGGGTTTTTTTTCCCCTCAGAGAAGTTGACACCACAAATGAAGCCAATGAAGCCTATGTTTGGATAACTGTTATCTTATCATAAATACACTTCACACAGCGGGCAAGATCTGAACCATCGCTAACGTCGTCATCATGGTTTTTCTCAGTTCGTCAGTCCGTGGTTGGCCTATATGTGCACGAGTGCGCGATTGCATGCTTGTGTGTGGCAGTGTGGGTGCACTTTTTAACTACTCAATGCTACCCACCGCGAAGAATATTTTTTACGTACATTTTCCCCTCTCCACTGATATGGCCATATTAATGAAGCGAGGACAAGTCGTTACCCACGAGGCAAAACGAGGAAGTCGAGGAAAGACGTCCCCATAGTTAATGACACACTGCCCATACCCCGCGGATATCGCTGTTTCTTTACCCCGGAGTAAAGGGTTTGATTTCTAGCAACGGTTCCAAGGGTAAATCATCCGCAGAGTCGGGATGTCCGTTTATAAAAGTGGTTCTCAAAGTGTGGTCCGCGGACATAAGTCAGGTGGTCCGCGGCTGACAGTTGTCATGTCGGCAAAGTGATGTTTAAAGTGATGCATTCCTCGCATTAACATTTTAATTACAAATAACGAGGTACGTAGTTTTATGTCAACTTATTACTATACTACTGTCACAAAAGGACATTTAGTTTTAAATTGTAATGAAGCAAATGCGGCAATTTAAATTTGAGATTCATAGTACAGAGGGATTTTTGGGCCTTGGTGGTCCGCCATATTGTTTCCTTAAGTAAAGTGGTCCGCGGTCCGAAATACTTTGAGAAACAACGGTTTATAACATCAAAGACAGACGCGTACGTTTGCCCTTAATTTATCTCGGATGACGGACGGCTTGCCTTCGCTTCGTGGATATGGCCCCAGCTGTTCAACATTTCAAGTTTATCGTTGCATGGTGTTTGTCGCTGACTTCTTGCAAGTCGATCTTTTTCGGCAATGTCGGTGAGGTTTGTCTTTGATCTGGAACACTTGACCAGCTTCAAGGTGAGAGACGTTCAGGTGCACGAGCCAAATATATCGCGTGACGACCTCGACGAGTATAGACGTCTTGGGCGATACATAATGTATCACGTGACAATCTCGAAGGGTAAAGAGGTCATCTCCACTCGTCCACGACTAATCAACAGAGTAAAGTGCAAAATGACTCTATTGTAATGTCGACCATGAACTGTAGTTACTGTACCATTTGTGAGCAGAAGGGCTGCGTGCAGAGAAGTAACATGTCTTTACGAGGGTAACAGAACAAGCGAAGGTTTTAACATCTAGCCCTCGATCTCAGGAGAAACAAATACTACAAAACAAATGCACTACAATAAAGCGAGGGAAAATTTTATGTACAAAGATGTGGGAGTGGGGGGAAGGTGATATTTTAAAGGATTTTTAACTAATTAATAATGCAATAAGTGTTCATTTTTATTTGCATTGTTAGTAACGGGTGTTAACGTTGGATGAGAGACCTGTGCAAGCGACAAGGTTTTGATAGAGATGTAGGAGTCGATTTCATTTGCTGGTGGTGTGAAGGAAGACTGTTGCATACCTGAGTATTTCATTCTCGTCAGTCAAGTTAATTCTTGGTATATTTGATTATGAATTCGATAGACCCTCTTGGTGGTGGATGGTGTAGAGCAGTGATGCCCAACCTTTTTCGGCCTGCGGGCCATATCTATTTCGGACAGCCGTGTCGCGGGCCATATCCATTTCGGACAGCCATGTCGCGGGCCACGTCACCGCAAAAATACAAAAAAAGAAAAAAAAATAGAGCAGATACAATTTTTATTAGAAACAAGTTGTACTTACCATTAATTATGTAGTAATTAGCGGGATATTTGAAGTTGTTTTCCCGAAACCAACTTCTGAATGTCCGGCTTCATCGTAGAGACACCAAGTCGGAGCACTGAATCGAAATGTTCGTCCATCGAAAAAAAGATTGGGAAACGCCCCTACGTGGGAATAAATACTTCTTCTTCCCTTTTTCGGTTTTTTTTTTTTT
>SRHC01003000.1:98684-152413 GCA_004794325.1 Pomacea maculata
GACAAAAACTTGACGATGACATCAATACTTAGTGTCGGATAGTGGATATGCATCAGAGACAACAACATTAACAACAACAGCAGCAAAACAGTTTCTTGAAGAGAATAGATGGAGTTACATGGAAAGGGTCAGGAATATTGGAAAGAAGGAACGAAAAGATGAAGCCCAGAAGACTATTCATAAGAGAAAATAGTTCCTTGGCAAAGGAGGCTTGTAGAATGCGATCATGGAAATATTTAGTCCTGGTAAGACATACAATACATGGACACACAGGACGTGGACGAAAGGAAAAGGGTTAACACACTATTAACACAAATTAGTTATTTCTCATTAAGTAAAACATCGTTAACGCAACTCTCTGGACTGCAGCAGAAATGGTATTTACATTTAGGTGGAAGTTGCATTAGAACTTTCAAAAACCAGATGAAATTTGTTTTGAAATTCAATCGCAGCAGGTCGCCTTTGACTTTCTCCTTGCAATACGACTTCCCTAAGTCACTGGAGGTTGGCAGGGAAACGTTTAGAAAAGCCTTGAAGCACAGTCCATCACTTCGCCAGCGGAAGAATCCTTCACTGGCGGAACACGAATCTGGACACACCATCAGGGCAAAGCATGTTTATGTTACAGTTCTCGTCTGCTTGGTTGATTATGAGAGTCAGATCAACAAAACCGTTTAACCAAACCCCAAGCTGTGTGTTGGTCAAAACTTATTCTTCGTTGTCGATTAAAATCTGAACATATATTTCTGTATTCTCCAGCTAGGAATAAAATTTTAGGTAAGCTAAATTAAAAAGAACATTTATACCCAGTACTTATATCCTAACTATATTCTGCAAATAAACAGGCAAATATTTTTGTTAGACAGACTGCTGTCATTCCTGTTATAGGTTTAATAATAATATTTAGAACATTTCAATAGCGCCCTTCTCTAGTATCAGCTGGTCTCAAAGCGTGAGCACATCTTTTGTTCAGGGTGGCATCCTTATGAATACACGGACATACAAGCTCCCAACACAGGTTACAATTACTTACCTTCAGATCGCTTGAAGTACCTGGCACCGTCGGCAACCACCGTTTGATTTCCGGCATCACTCGAGAGGAAAATGATTTCATGTAGAATACATTCTTTGCCCTGGATGTCCACAAAGAAGGAGGAGCACTCAGGTACCTGAAGACACTTTTCGGCGCACATAGTCAAGTTGCCTGCTTTCACAGTGGCAGACCAGGGTTTTTGAATGACATTATCGCTGAGTTTTACGATGATGTCGTTGAAAGAAGGATCGCTGACCCAGTCGATGACTGAACTTTACGTGTCATTGCTAGGGATAAAAGACAAAAATTTGCACAAAGCTTTTATACACGTATTAAATAACGTTACAAAATTTTCCAAACTGATGAAAAATAATTTTAATTTTAACAACACAGTTTTATAAAAAATATTAAGAAGTCATACTTACCATTCCTTCCCCATTTGAAGCGAAAACATAGAAAGAAAGATGCAAAATGTCAGCTGTATCCTCAGCGACCCACCCCAGGCGTTGAGAAACATTGTTAGTGTCTAGTAATGAAGATGTGTTCTAGTTCTGATGTTTCTAGACACTAATTATCACTAACGCCAGATTAACAGATACGTCGACGTCATGTACAACATCAGTTTTTAGTCATCACACTGTATTCGTTAGGGGGCGCTGCCTCACTACCTTCAGTACGTAACGATTTCATCACGTGATCAAGAAATTTCTTTCCAAGGCAAACATTTCATATCGTGTCATTAACTTGTTTTTACTTGTATTTAAGTCGAACTTGTTATTTTGCTATCTGGGAATGAAGTAAACAGTTTCGGAAATGCTGTTGTCATGGCAACGTGGATGAATGACGCTCTTCATTTCGGAGCTGTATCATAGCTCAGGATGAAAGTAGAAACCCTGAACATGATCACAGCATTTTCCCACGAAAATGTAATTATGTTTGCATAATTGTTACATACTGCTATTGTACAACACAGAGTGACATCGGCATCATCTCACAGTCCCCAGTGGCAGTGACAGTGGACCTGTCTGCCACGTCACAAGTAACGGTGCCAGCGATTGCACTATGGGAGTCAATATTTCATAGGTCATGCGCCTTATAAGTACTCTGCGATTATTATTAGTTTATAATTGGAAAAGAACATTACGAGATTAATGCCATGTCAGTGTGTTGTGTATCCTTCATTAACGTTGAATTCATTATTTCGTCCAACTGCTTTAGTTTCTTCATGTCAAATCTGACAAGGCAGGTTACAGTCTATTCACGTTGTCATGTTAGTTAGCAAGCTGTCTGTGTGGTGACTTCGGCAATTTCATTATACCTGGAGCAGGTTTTATCCTGTAGTTTAATTAAGAGTTGGAGGAATCTGTTCTGTCATACAATGTGGCAAGAGGTGGGGTTGGCAAGGTAACGAGCTGTGATTGTACATGTGTACATTATCATGAGCGCATTTTGTATATAGCGTGACTGCAGTATAAAGTGTGGAGAGAGAGAGAGAAAGGTGGATGACAGGTTGAAAAGACCCAGACATGGAAACACGGAGTGAAGTCTCTTCTAAATCGTTTATTGCCGTCACCAAACTGTTAGCGTGTAACTATACTAATTATTATTACAGTTTGCTTGATCACAAACATTGTGAAGATTACAAGTAACAATGTAAAACAACCTAGCTGAAATTAAGCGGATGTACACTCACAGTATTTTATTATCTAGAATATTTCACACAGAAAGTAGTACTCCTTTTCATAGCCTTTATATTCTAGGTTAAAATCGCATTCTTCGTGTAGCACTGGGATACTACGGGGCTCAATTTCTTCAGAAAGTTTGGCAGGACACCAGATTTTCGCAGGTATTTTACCACTGACAAAGTCGATGGCAACAGACCGAGAACCTGAGTGAAAACAAACGGTGGTTTGATGAGTTCTAAGTTATCAGTGATGACATTCTCTACTAAAGTCACGCTAGAAGTATTTGTGTGCTCTTGCCTTGACGAAGACAGACAGAAATGAAGGAAATACTCGATGAGGGAGATGCGTACAAGTGACAAGGAGGCCGAAAGTTCGCGCACACACACACACAGACTTGTCACAATGGTGACTGAGCAGCTATGAACTGTGTGCTACTGTTGACATGCAATTCATCAGGGGCAACAATGCAGAGCTCAGATAGGCAGTAGGAGAGATTAGCTGGCGGTGAGTTGTCGTTACTGTTTATTTCAAAACTACTCCAGAATTTACTTGAAGAAGAGTGCCATTGAAGCAAGATTTTTCTAATCCATTCAGTCCTGTGGATTGTTGTTAGCTTTAGCAAGCTGCCTCCAAGCTTATCCCGACAATAGGCATCGGCATCTTCGGAAGGCCCTTGTTTTATCGTGCCTGGGGGGAGCAGCTTGAAGCACAGATCCTCTTCCCGCCAGCGGTACAGCCCTTTGCTTAAGTTGCAGCGACCTGGAGAATTATAATTAAATAGACAAACATTTATGTTTTCAGTGATTTATCTACAGCACAGAAAAAAAAGAAAGACTCCACAACTCGAAAAATAATAACCAAATAACTTTCTTTTTGCCATCTCCTTCCCACCTGGAAAACAAATTACAGCAGGAGCAGCATCAGAGTTACCTGATCTGTATAAATATTATAAAATAATGAATGAGCAAACTTACTGCAATTTACTGGCAAAGCGAAGAATCAATCTAAACAAACGAAAAAAAAAATCACGATCTCTTTTCACTGCCAAAATAAAGTAGAAGAGAATAGTTATCATCTATAACGCAGATATACATCAAAGCAAAGTAGTGCTTACTGTCAACTAGTCTGAAGTACCTGGCACCAGGGGCAGATACCTTACGACCTCCTGTATCAGGAGTGAAGAAGACGACCTCGTGCAGAAGGCACAGGTTTTTACTGAAGTCGACAAAAAAGGAGGAACACCATTCCTCCTTCATGCATTCTTCGGCGCACTGCCCATAGGTCATGTCCTCGTCGGCTAATGACCACACGACCTTACTCGTCGGCGGTAGCTTCACCTTTTCGTTCGGGTACAAAACGATGTTGTCGAAAGACTGGTCAGAGGCCCATTCAGCCAGGACTGGGTAAACTAGTCGATCTTTGGTGTTGCTGAATACATCAAATTGTACGGTTAGCCAAGCAAAACGTGTATAGTAATGGCAGGAATATTATATCCCATAAACAGCTGCCTACATCAACATGTGCAGTAGTACAATTTTTGTCGTCTGAGGTGTTAGTAGGATAATGAGGTTTTAGGTATCAGGATAACACACATACACACACGCCTACAAATAGAAGTACATCTGCACAAAGAATAATTCGATAAACAAGACACAAACGGAGCAAACTAATAATTCTTCTACCGCAATAGTGCAAAATAATGAAATGTTGTACTTAGGAATCCTGCTGGGCTCCTGCAAACTATTTTTTCGGCTGCACGTACGTTCCACAGTCCATTGTGAGTTCCTAGAGCCGCAACGATGAAATAATTTATAAAGATGATAAATACAAATACAATAATAACGGCAAACAAAATATCTTTCTTGATGTGTTATTTGTGGTGAGAGGAGAGAAGGAAATAATTGGTCAAGACTTAAAACAAAATTTTTTCAAACTTTTAAGATTCTTTTTTTCAAACAAAACAGACAGATGGAAGAGAAATATCAGAAAAAGAAACAACAACAACAAACAGACAATCATCTACACGCTGCATTATTCCCGTAGGTTATGACCTGCAATGATGACCCCGCGGTAGACATTTCTGATGTCAACTTACTTGTCTCCTTTTACTTCAGGCCACATCAAGCAGAGGAATATTAGAGATAAAAACAGCATTTTTTTGCTTCTACTCAATTAACCGAAAACACCGGTTTTCCCAAGTGTTTCGACATGCTATCACTCGTGTCACGTGTGTTACGAAATATTTCCCATGAGCACCGACGATGATATGGTGGCACGTCACAAACAGCTGCGTCACATCCACGTGTGATAAGCTTTGCTTTTGTTTTGTGTTTCCTCCAACTCAGTCCGACAGGCAGATCAAGTTTTCTGATACTAATTTGATTTTGAAAAAAATATTTGATAAAAATGTATGAATTTTTGTCTTTACGATGCTTATGTAAATCTTGAGAAAAAATCTTCATTTACTTTAAATTTTATTTTGAATTGCTGGGGCAGAACTGGGAATTTCTACATTACAAATAAATACTATTTTAAATACTACAAATTATTTCATTTCCAAAAGTCTTTTTTTTTCTTGACGTGTTATACTCGCTGCCAGTGTTTTTGTGTGTAACATCTTTTTTCTTTTTAGAAGTAACAGACTTCTTTATTTTCTTTTCCCTGTATGCTGAATTTCTACAACAACAACAACAAAAAAAATGAATATTCACAGGTGTTTATGAGTAACATTTTTACAAAAGGGCGAGATCCAAGTTATTAAGGTGTTTTAGGTGTGATACAGGAGCGCAGTGCTGTACATTATACGGGTACCGGAGACACCTGTGGACGTTTGTCAGGTGTGTCCTCTATCGTCTGTGATGCTCAGCCTCGTCTTGCAAAACATGAAGTGTGCAGTCGTAACACCACAACCTTCATAAAGTACACGGGAAACCATTCACATTGTGTGCTAATACAATTTATTTATTTTACTTTATACAAAAGCACTCAATAGTCTTGTTCATTCACAAGAAGTCACAAAAAGTAAAACTGTAATAATAAGCTAATAATAATAATAAGTACTAGCTGTACTTCTGTTTTAGGTTGACTTTTAGAGAAATTAACCAGTTTTGAAGATATTGTCAGGTACCTTTCTATAATGGATTGAGAATAATTGTTCTTGAAGCATTCAAGTTCAGTTGTGACTTGCTGGATTTACTAATTAATTAACAATGAAACACTTGAGGACACAGACAAACATGTTTTGCAGTATTTCCTCCGTTTTTATTTTCACGTTAAGAAAAACAAAACGTTACATAAAGCTCTCGGCAATCGTCTTTAACTAGTTTTCCTAAGAACATGTAAGCTACGACCATCTAAACGATTTCAGAGACCTTTGTAGCGAAGAAATACTCAGTGCAACATGAAGTGTGTACAAATTATACTGTCAGAGTTTGTTTGAAACGAGTTGTTTATTTATACAAGTAGTTTACTGGCTCACATGTTTACTTCAGGTTTGACTTAAGGTTGTGATGCCAGTTTTAGGGTTGACTAGCTCTAGGGTTCATATTCACAAATATATCTATACTTATTCCCACAGTCATTGTCGTTCAGGGCCAGAAAATCTCTGCTGATGTACATTTGCACACAGTCCTCGTTACCCCCGGCATTGTTGGGCTCGAATTTATTCCAAAGCGACGAGGAGGTGAGGAAAGGACTCCCATCATTCCAAACAAAGCTGCCTTCAGTAGACATGTCGTCTGCGCCCACCCATAACCAGAGAAGGTCGGGAGAGGACGGCACCGTTATTCCTGGAAGAATTAATGGAGCTGATTACTCCTTTGTTTAGGTTTAATTTGTTTACGCTCAAGCCCAAGTTGTACTCTTTTTTTTCATCTGGACTGGTCTTTGATTTAAAGATTTTCTTCCTTTTCTTCTTACTTTTCTCGCTTATTATGACTATTTCTTGTCGCTCTACTCTTGCTAAAACCCATGAAGAACTCCTCGAATTCTGCTGGATAGCTGTTATAGGAACTATTTTCTCGGGTGGTTAGTAAGCGTCGTCCCTCAGTATGTAGCTACTGATGTGAAAGCTGTGTCCCTGTCACACATTACACTTACTTCCCTTTAGCTGTGTCCCTGTCACACATTACACTTACTTGTAGCTGTGTCCCTGTCACACATTACACTTACTTGTAGCTGTGTCCCTGTCACACATTACAATTACTTGTAGCTGTGTCCCTGTCACACATTACACTTATTTTTTGTAGCTGTGTCCCTTTCATACATTACACTTACCTGTAGCTGTGTCCCTGTCACACATTACACTTACCTGTAGCTGTGTCCCTGTCACACATTACACTTACCTGTAGCTGTGTCCCTGTCACACATTACACTTACTTGTAGTTGTGTCCCCATCACACATTACACTCACTTATCTGTAGCTGTGTCCCTGTCACATATTACACTTACTTACCTGTAGCTGTGTCCCTGTCACACATTACACTTACCTGTAGCTGTGTCCCTGTCACACATTACACTTACCTGTAGCTGTGTCCCTGTCACACATTACACTTACTTACCTGTAGCTGTGTCCCTGTCACACATTACACTTACTTGTAGCTGTGTCACTGTCACACATTACACTTACCTGTAGCTGTGTCCCATTTCACACATTATACTTACTTGTAGTTGTGTCCCTGTCACACATTACACTTATCTGTAGTTGTGTCCCTGTCACACATTACACTTACTTACCTGTAGCTGTGTCCCTGTCACACATTACACTTACTTACTTGTAGCTGTGTCCCTGTCACACATTACACTTACCTGTAGCTGTGTCCCTGTCACACATTACAGTTATTTATTTGTAGCTGTGTCCCTGTCACACATTACACCTACCTGTAGTTGTGTCCCTGTCACACATTACACTTATTTATTTGTAGCTGTGTCCCTGTCACACATTACACTTATTTATTTGTAGCTGTGTCCCTGTCACACATTACACTTATTTATTTGTAGCTGTGTCCCTGTCACACATTTCACTTATTTATTTGTAGCTGTGTCCCTGTCACACATTACACTTATTTATTTGTAGCTGTGTCCCTGTCACACATTACACTTATTTATTTGTAGCTGTGTCCAGGGCCGTGCTTAGGGGCAGGCGGACGAGGCATCTGCCTAGGGCCCCGCGCTTTTGATTGATATGGTAACTAGGCATATGGAAGTGTAGTCAGCCGTATCTTTTGCCGTGTGATCGTGGCGTGAGGGCCCCGCACATGCCCTTTGCCTCGGGCCCCGCGGGGGCTAAGAACGGGCCTGGCTGTGTCCCTGTCACACATTACACTTATTTATGTGTCACACATTATAATTACCTGTAGCTGTGGTTTGAAAAGAGCTTACCTGCTGCTGTCAAAACATCGCGAAGTACCGGCGCGTCGATGTCACGTGACTTGAGGATCAGCAGGTGACCCCCGTCAGCCACACAGTTGGCCTGGGCAGTCTGGTAGTCCGCCTCCACCCCGCTGACGTTCATGCAGCGTCCACTTGTTAGTGAGTGACCCGTTTTAAATACACACAGGCCTGCACAACAAGCCTAAAGGTCAGACATTGCCATGAACAACTCCAAAAGCACAGCAGGGATCGAACGGCGATGTCCCTAACATGTCACCTGATTTCTGAACACCATAGAGACAAATCTAAAGAATCTTATTCGGGCATTTCAGACCGTTTAGTTATTTACCTTTCAGCCAGTAATCGTATAACTGATTACAACTTAAAGATTATTTTTATTTGCTACACTAACATGAATGGTCGGAGAGAGTGTGAGAAAGAAAACATAAAAGTAGGAGAGGGACAAGAAACCAAGAGACAGAAAGACGAGGGTGAAATATAACAAAAAATGTAATATGTACCTTGGACACGTTAAATCTTTAAAAACTTTCAATAATCTACTCATAATGTCATGCAAATAATCTAAACCATGCTCAGAATAGTCCCATTGGCCAAGAGATGAATAACTCTACAATAATAACAAAACTCATAGTCTCAGCCTTCCAGGAGGATAGTGTATCCAATTACAAAATATTCTGTTCATTTTTTAAAACAAAAAATAATGAATAAATAAATAATGGAATGCTAATTCCAACTTTTCAGTCTCTGTTAAATAATCAAAACAAGTGTTCAAGTAAGGTGCCAGGCTATAAACAAACCAAAACCATGATAGCGGTCAGAGAAAAGCATTTGATAATACGACATTAATGTATTTATGTTGTACATAATAACGAAACCATCAAGCAGTGACAGATAAATGTAATTACATTCATGTAACTGCTTATGTAAACATTTAATTAAATTGTGACTTACTGTCTTTGAGTGACTCTGTCGTTTTGAACAAGGCTACCACGTCTGACCAAGCATCGGCAATAGACTGGGTACTGTTGGTCACGTGACTGGTCAAGGCGTCTTTAATGTCCGACACGTTTTGTTCAAGCGCCGAGATCTGAGCGGTAGTTTTCAGGTCGAGGCTGGCCAGAGCCTGATAATAATCTGTCAAGTTTTCAGGCATGATGGTAGTCAAATCCAGAAGTTGTAGACTGACATTTCTCTCTATCGTCGATAATTTATCGCCCATTGTTGTTTCAAGCTCATTAATTTTTTTCTTTGTCTCCTTTTCCAGGTCCTCAACTCTGGTCATGTAAACGTCGAGCTGGTCACACTTGGCTTGTCGCTGCACCAGTTGCGCTATCGTGGCTACCCCGCTCTGACTCTCAGACTCTTGCAGCTCGCGCAGTGCCGCCCCCAAGTCCAGGACTTGCTGCTGGAGGTGAGAGAAGCTGTCTAGAGAGGGACAGTCCACCTTCTTGACCTCCTCTACCGTGTCTGTCTGCACGTGCACCGGCGCGCACTGTCTGAGTGGCGACTGCGGGTCCAGACAGCAAAAGTCGGGGGCGCGACAGTCCAGCTGACAACAGTAGTTGCCGGACACCGCACTACTCAAAGGTAAATCCAGGTAAAACACCTGCTCTTCGAATCCGTCACTGGGTAATATGTTACCACGTGTATCCTGTGTATATATATATATGAAAAACAGACTGCATCTCGTATCAAATCTTTTGAAAAGGAAAGTGAAACTTTTGGGTTGGGCATATACTTTACGCGCAAGTAAGGAAATCATTCTAGTATTAGGAAAAATTTACAAGCTTTTACAACAAACAAATACAGAATTCTACTTTGCTTTCAAAGATGGTAACATGAATATTTAAGCATTCTATGTATTAATCAAAGATAGGTATATTAGTGAAAAGTTTATTTAACTAAGAACTGATCTTCTGTTCCTTTGTACCATGTCCTCTCGTCACCACTCCAGAAAAATACTGCCACAGCAACAGCAAGTGTTGCTCATGTGAAGGAAGAAAGGACAATAAACAAGGTACAAGCTTAAGTTTGATAGAATTTAAACTTCCAAGTATTTACTACCAGACGGGTTCAGCAAACATTTTTCACATCAGTACCACCACCCTACCTTCCATAGAACAGACACGCGGGGAAATCCCAGAGATGTAAAGTTGCCGCATGTCAGACGTACAGAGTTGTTTGTTGGTGACACAAGTTTGTTAACGGCTAGGGTTCCGTCAGTAGTTTCTGGAGGCTCTGCAAAAACAAAAATAAAACTAGGAAAAATATTTCCACACGTAAAAGTATCGCATGGTTTCCATAGTGTCTTCGCTATGTATTATCAAAACATTGCAAGGTTTTCTGTCAAAGCTATTGTCAAACAATCAATATATAATTTTTCTTACTGTTTTACCTATGCACTTTCAGAGATAAACATTTTTATTACATCATTCCTTTAAATTTTCTTTACACGGTCTTCTTCTATTTTAATTGACTTTAAAAAGAATTTAAGGTTGCGTTACTTTCTCCGTTTACCCCTAATTTGCTTGACACTTTTCTTTAGTTTTCACGAGACTTCTTATCATACAATACCGCTGATCACTAATCTCAGGCTGCGCTGGATATGTCTGTCTTCGGGCTGTTGGATCTCAACACGATATTTCCCGAGGTCGTCTGGAGTCAGACTGCTGAGAGTGACTCTTCCATCATCTTCCACGATCAGTCGGTCCTGAACACACATTTGCCGGTGATTGTTTTACGTTACTTCCTTCCTTCACTCAAGCAATCAATCCATCAATCAGTCAGTCTATCAATCCATCAATCAACCAATCAATTAATCAATCAATTAACTTACTTGGAACTGTCCAGTGGCGGGTACCGACGAACTTGCCAGCGACTCTCCCCCGCGAGAGACAAAAACGTGAAGAACGGTAACTCCGAGGTCTGGCTTGTTTAGTGTCAGATTGCTTCCCTTGCACCGCATGAGGACACCGGCTTCTCCTACCTCTGCTTCAGGTACATGTCCGTACAAACTGGGTAGTAGAGAGACTCCTGGAATATTTACAGTGTAAATGATACTTCATTCTGTAGTTTAGTAGATAAAACAATCTAATAACTTGTTTTATTATGAATCCATATGGAAAATTTTCAACATTGAAAAATAACAAAATAAAAAGAAAACTGATTATATCAGCTTAGTACAATCCACTTTTATGAAAATGAGTGCCATGTGTGTGATGTTATCAATGGACAGTGTTTTTGTTCTGTCTGCTCTAACCTATGTTAATATAACAATCAAACGCCTGTCATTCAATTATGGTAAAAGAAAAATACGATTCAGAGCTTTTAAATCAATAAAATATTTATCTGACTGTGGCAATCGCTTAAATTCTAATGTCCTTATGTGACAAAACTGGCCAGTTTGTGACACACATTAGGATCAGGCCTTTGAGTCACATGAAGACATAACAGTTTACAATTTATAATGCTCTGTCAATGAAGAGGAAGCCAGACCAGGGGAAAAACTTTCTATTTTTTATTGCATATTTAAGTATCCTTTCAACAATGTTATATCTGACGAGACTTAAAATGTGTGTGTGTAAGAGAGAGAGACAGAGTTCATTTGCAAATACATAATTTCACTCGAGTTCCGTCTGTTTGAATAAACTGTCTCACACACACACAGACACAGTTCACACTCAAACTCGTTTCTCACGTGCTCTTGAGAGAATGAAAGATTGCCTTCTGTTGAACAAGAATGCCATTGTACAAATCAGAATAATACTACATTGTGCATGTGCAGCTACAGAAACTCACCCGAGATAAAGGATAACAACATGTAGACCACACCCATTCCTGCCGTAGGATGAGTTACCGATGTCCGTGCACTAAAATGACATTACACACAGACAGACAAGGTTACCAACACAAAGTAGTATCATATACTGTCTGTCTGTTTGTCTGCCTGTATGTATTATTACGAAGTTTACATAATAATGTCAACTCCGTTGATCTAAAACTAACAAATAAACCCAGATAGCTCTCCATGCACCTGACCTCCCGCTATATTGGTACTCGTGAGGTTATCTGGGTAATTCCATATTACTGGAATTTTTTTATATTTCTCATAATGTGAATATCGAATCTTTTTTCTTTTCTTGAATTGCTGTAGTTTTTTTTATAGCTATTTAAAAAGATAAATGTTAATCTGCTCATTTTCTTTGCTGGTATAAATGACAATTGGAATGGTAAGATGGATGCATAATAACTATAGGAAACTCTATTACAGCGCGCGCAAGTTCTGTCAAAACTTCTCTCGACATCCCGTCTCCATGGGGACTATCGCCTTCACGACTGGTGCACGCGCTGCGGTACGAACGTCAGGGTTAAAGGTTAACCAGCCTATAAGGGGGTACAAGGTCGACCTGATCTCTTGGCGATATTTGAAAAAAAAATGTGCACGACTTCCATCACTACAGAACGCAAAATTAGCAAAAGAAACTATATCTATTTAACAACAGAAATAGATCGCATTTTAAAAGCGTAGGTCGCTACTTGAAAGACTTACATCACCAGACATTTTACTAGCTATTTGGCAACAGGATTTATTTATTAATGTTTTACCTAAAGCCACTTTTCCCAACCAAGGCGCACTAACACGCACGCACACACACTCAAACGTGCACGAGCACACGCATTAAGCATGAATTCAATGCACCTTATTATCATTTAAACCGACACACACAGACGCACTTATGCACACATACAATTTTCAAACAGAGCAAAATAAAGAGACAAAGAAGACTGATTACCACAGACTTTAAATGCATACATTAATGTATTTAAATAAAAATTGCATTTAAACAATGCATAAATAGAAATTTCTTCAACTCACGTTTTCGTGGAGCGGTGTCCCACAGCGTCTGTCAGATTAAAGGACAACTCACACACTGTCGCGCTCACTCAGCTCCAAAAGACACAAACAAGGATTATCAACACTGAAAGGAACCTGGGACCAGCTGCATAGCATGTCACTAAGTTGGAGGGCTAAGGTGAAGCTGTAGCTAAAGTCCTCTTGCAATACTTTGAATTCGCGTTAGACCTGCAGCTAGCGCCTAGCGAGGTTGTGTGCACCTGGGCCCAGCTCTACCCTAGCCTTCACCTTGCCTCACATCAGTCAAAACACTATTATGTTCCTCTCAATGTTAGTGTTTCTCGGTACAGACACTGAAAGGAAAGTATGTGTTTACCACGTAACATCTAAAAGTGGGAGTAAACATGTTAGAATGGGGTCGTTCATCAAAATTGCTGTTAAATAGATTTTTTTTTTCGTGTTGTTTATTTAAAAAGCAAAGAAGTCGCTTGTAGAGATCACTTTTTTCTGGAAAAAGTTTTTAGAAATAAGATTGCTTCGACTTTTTGTGCCCCACCCAACATACGACACCAGCCACACCACCTGGGATAACACTCGTCAACCTTTCGCTCGTTCTTACTCCTGGGCTGATTTGTACAACATATTTCAAAATATTAAAACTGTGTTTTAGAAGCAAATGTTTTTAAGTTGTTTCAAAGTTTTGCACAAACGCTTTACATTCATTTCTCTCATCCAGTAAAAACTGTCCGTGCTGTGTTTATTTCTTTGCTGCCCCCTGCCCTGACTATTTCTCTGAGCTGCTCTTCCTTTACATCCCAGCTAGACAACACCGCTCCTCGTCTGATGACCGTATCCTTACTCCGGATGTCACCAAAACAACAACAACATATGGCAACATGATTTTTTAAGTTATTTTGC
This sequence comes from Pomacea maculata, assembly GCA_004794325.1. Taxonomy (NCBI): domain Eukaryota; kingdom Metazoa; phylum Mollusca; class Gastropoda; order Architaenioglossa; family Ampullariidae; genus Pomacea; species Pomacea maculata. The sequence goes on from SRHC01003000.1 coordinate 112,567, forward strand.
AGTGAAACAATGGAACTCTCCCCTTTTCCATATCCGCCACCTACCCACTATTGAATCCTTTCAACGTGCACTGAAAACACCTCTTCGGTGAACATTACTCCTAACACCCTTTCCCATAATGCAAGTCCTTTTTCACGCCCTTCTCGTCTCGTCTTCCTTTTGCAATATCATGTTACTATCAGCTCTTGGTTTTGTTATTTGGTTCTTTGCGTTTTCTGTATTTGATTTTATTCTGCGTTAGTACAGTTTTTATTCTTTTATAGTTCATATCCTGTTTATTTGTTTTCCTGTCCCTCGTATGCTGTCCATGTCTCGTCCTTGTTCTTAAGCGCTAATAGCATGCTCCTTAGGAGTGTCAGTACGCGCTTTACAAATTTAGCATTTATTATTATTTTAAGAACAATTTTCTCTCCTAAATTTAAAACAGTTTGGAGCTATTCTAAGCTCACTGAAATCGTTTTTAAATTGTTTTAGTGACTATTACAATGGCGATCTTGAGTAATCAGACCTATCAAAATCAGCTCCAAAGGTAGAATATCGAATTTTGTACTGTTATATACACGTGCTCATATACACACAAGCTAAATACAATTTATTTTATTGTTGTGAGAAGTAAACTTTTTTTGTTCAACAACGTTATCATAGTGACTGGCAAATTTGCTGGGACAAATAACTGGTATTATGATTGATATAATAGGACAAGAGTTGTTGCTTCTGTATCTACACAAACAGTGCTTTGATTGATGTTTTAAACAGATATTCTAATAAAAGGTTTAGGTATTGGATTTGTTGTATCCTTCCTTACCCACCCTTGAAATGTATCATTGGTTTTATCAGCAAAGTTTGTTCTTTCTCTTTCTCATATACGTACACTCTGTCCCTTCCCGTCCTCATGGAAATGTCTGTGTGTGTGTGTGCGTGCGTGCGTTCGTGCGTGCATACGTTCTCAACTCCAAGGCTTCTTACATTTTGTATGGTTCACACCATCAACTCAACTATCGCCTTGAAGCTAACCTCACTTATTTTCATGTTTCTTGTGTTATTTGTGTAGTGAAAATTCACTACTTACAATACTCCAAGACTTATTTGTGATTTATTTATACTTTGTCGGTATGGTAAGTAATTATGGAATCATCTGCAGAATGTTATAGCCTCATACAGTTGTGTATACTGCTGTCTACAGGTCAATTTCACAAACGAAGTCCAAAACTCCTGAACAAATATAGTCATTAAAACCCAGAGACTCAAAGTAGCAAGCATGAACACAATCCTCTCTCTCTTTATAATCGTCTGGTTGAGCATTCAGCCAGAGGTCTGAGTCTGTAGGTAGGAGTGTTCCATCAGTCCAGACGAAGGTACCCTCTGTCTTAATGTCGTCAGCGCCCATCCACACACAGTTTGCCCACTGGTTGTCCAGGTGTTTCCCTACAACAAGTTTGGAATGATTCTGTGTAGACTTTTTTATGAATTGTTCCTTCATATAAAAAATACAGGCAAATTCTTTTCTTAATTTTTTCTACCAACATCTATTTTAGGTTACAAACAATTATATTTTACGATTCCAGAATCACTACATAAGTCAGTGGCACTAATAATGATAAAATGATGTAAACAAAAAATAAATAAATAAACGCAAAAATTAAATAAATCACTAATTACAAATAAGAACCCAGTACTAAAATAGAACGATGCATGTTTCATTAAGCTGAGTTGCTATGGCAACACTGACCCCCGTGACCTACCCTGCTTGGCCAGGAAATCAAGAAAGGGCTGGGCGTCCTGTGCACGTGACTTCAGATAAACCAGATGACCCTTGTCTTCTCCACAGGCACTTTTTGCCTGAGCATACGTATACTTGAGAGGATAGAACTTCCAACACCGTCCTTCATGCAGGGTATACCCCTTATTCTGGCAACGAGCTGAAAGTTGATATTAGGACTTGGTAAATGTCATAAAACACCATACCTATTTTTTTAAATAGAAAAGAACATGTTTTGAACTCTTTTTAAAGAAATTGTTGTCAAACAATTTGACAATACGAAAGATTAAAATAAAAAGGAAAAAAGAGAGTTCACACAAGTTACGGGCTCAACACTCACAGCACAAGACTAAGCAGTCAATGCCGAAAGCTTGAAATTTTGTAGAAATTTTACATGAAGGAAAAGAGGGTATTTATATATACATCTGTATATATTATATTGATGGCAGTAATATGCCAATATGACTGATATAAAAAGATCTTTTTTTTTTCGTTCAAGTTTACATTATTGGATTAAACATAGTAGATGTTTCTCATAAAACAAAGGCAAAACAAAACTTTTACCTACAGTATAAACACATGACACATAATGTCTGATAATAAATAGAATGCCTTGAAACAACTAATTTGCAATATTTTAAAGTGATAAACAATGGACTTCAATGCAATGCAAGTAAACGGAAAGAGAAAAGGGAATTAACAATTTGTTAACTATTTCCGACTGAGTACTTATATAGTAACTGCTAGTATAGAAACCTCAAACCTCTCGTAAACGACGAAAGAGTCAGTTGTGCAGTCTGATTAAGCTCCACTGTTTTCCCATCGAGCACCTGCAAGATATTCTCAATAGCTGATACTTTATTCCTGATCTCCGATACCCAAGTGTCTGTTTTTGTTCCGAGGGCAACCAAGATCTGTGCAATGGTCGAGAAGTTGCTCTTGAGATCGTTCAGTTGGTCTGCTGTCGTGGACGTCCAGGTCTCCGTTAAACTGCTTTTTATCTGTTTTAGTTCGTTCGACATCAAGGACATCCAGTCTTCTGTCTTGCGTTGTTGTTCATTCATTGCTTCGGTCAGGACCTCTACTTTATCTGTTTGTCTGTCAATCTTGAGATAATGAGTACTGACAGATTTATTAAAGGTTTCGATGCTGTCTTGAATTTTGGAACCAAATTCGTCCATTGTCTTGTTCAGATTGTACAGATATTTCATATCTTCTTCGGTTTTGTGGACATTATTACTTTCTCTTGAAAAGTTAGCTGCTTTGTCAGTGCAAACATCTCGCTGGTCACGTGGTGCTTCTTCAACCCTGTAGTATATGGCGGTCACGCCTCTCTGCAAGTTGTCACGTCGGTGTGTCTTGTCCAACTCTTGAACAACATGAATGAAATTCTTCACTGATTCATCAGTCGTGACTCTGTCCTTGCTGCCACTCGGCAGGTCGATTGCTGCACATTGTCTGAGAGGTGACTGGTCGTCAAGACAACATTCGGTGGGACCACGACAGTCAAGCTGACAACAGTAGCGACCAGATTTGGCAACTTCCACAGGTAAGTCAAGTGTAAAGTACTGTTCTGTGAATCCTGTACTGGCCAACAGCTGACTCGTTGGATCCTAAACATTTCAATCAGTGTAATTAGGTGTTACAGGTGGAGTCGATTCTATAATAGTTACAATTATATTGTTAGTTCTTACTACACTTTGGTCGTGCTTGCGATTGTGTGTGTGTGTGAGAGAGAGAAAGAGATGTGATGTGTGGTATGTCTTTGGTTTGTGCATATTTTCTTTGTAAATTTCTCCTTTCCTTCTCTCTCTCTCTTCCATTTTTCATACTGTGCTTCTATCTTTGTGTATTTTAGACTAAGGACAACATACCATTAGTTCATCCATAACTGACCTTCCAGATGGCTGAAACAGGAGGATAGCCCAGTGATGTGAAAGTCCCACACATCAGACGGAGGACTGTGTCATTATAGGAGTTAGCCATGATCATCAGCTTCCCGTCAACGGTCTCTGGTGGCTCTGTGGACAAACTTGTTTTATCTACCTACTGTTCAGCAAACTTTGGAAAAACATGATGTATTTATTTTGTGGCACAAGTAAGTATTTTAATTGTGTAGTTTAGGCTAATGAAAAGACCTTTGCAATTAATTAAATATTTGACTATATTGACTTATTAATACTTTTTTCAAGTCCAAAACAACTTTTAAAAGGTTTTGGCCTACATACTTGCATGAAAGTCCTATGGATATTGTTTTTGCACTCCAATACCTCTCGGCTTCTAATGACAGTACAAAGAGGTCATCAAAGATAAAGTTCTCAAGTAGAAACACCGATTATGTTTCCTGAGAAGAAACCTTGTTTGCTTAACTACTACAATAGGTTTTTGTATGAACTAATCTACATAGAAAATGCATTTGAATTTGTTGTAACAGCCTTCAAACATAATGATACATATTTTGCGTCTATTTTAACCGAATGCCTTCTGGATTTAACAGAAGAAACCAATGATAGTTTGCTTTGTACAATAACATATCATAAAACCAGTTATTGTTGTTAATAGCCCTGCTTTTGTACTTAAAACTAATCTTATTTGTTCTTTGTTTCAATGATAAGTAGTTTAAAATAATTAAAAAAAGCACAGCTCTCCAAGATCAATACTTGAAAAATGTTGAAATTATTAATTAATTTTTAACGAAAATTGACGTATGTGATAAGTAAACAATGCCTCAGTAATAATGGATAATAACATTTAATTATATTTAGGTAAATAAACATTTGATTTAAATAATACTTCATAGAATCATAATAAATTTGAATATTCAATTTATTTTTCCCTTTATCGTTTCCAAACGTGGATAATAACAAAATAACATCATTGAATATTTTAACAGCTTTACGGTCCATTTAAAATGTTAATTGTAAATTATAGTAGCAGGTAAATATATCTAACATGGACTGTTTCACTCATGCCTCACTCTGTTTATTTCAAGCTGCATTTAGCAACAGGTAATTAGCTAACCCCTTTCAATAACGAAGTTTTTTAAAATCTTTCACAAAAGTAACTGAGATTACAAGATATATACGTATTAATAAAAGTTTGTTTAAATATATTTTTGCTTAACAAGTCAGTTAATTAAACAGTTCCTCCGTCTTTACACATTTCTTCTAGTTCGCTGTCTTACCTCCTATCACTAGTCTGATGTTGTGTGTTCTTGTCTCGTTATCAGATATTTTCACATCAACACGGTATAGGCCATGATCGCTGGAAGAGAGGTTGGTCAGAATCACACCTGAGCCAGCGGTCACAAGCAGACGATCCTGCACATATGAAATGTGTTTACACTATTTTGTTTGTTAAATTGAGCAAACATATCTTTCTCAGCATCTGTCTTGTTTTCTTAATTTTTGTCTCTGTCTTCCAATTAATAGTCTCTGCTGTCTGTGTATGTGCGTCTACACGCGCATGTATTATACGTTTGAGGATTTTTTTTCCCAATTAACATGTAACTTACTTCAAAGAAACGATGTTATGGTACATTAGCATCAAGTTTAGAATACAGAATAAAACAACTTTATTGCTTTGTGTCCAAAAAAAAAAAAAACGAAAAAAAAGAGCTGGATATCCATACGTGAATCATAAATTATTTCTGAAAATTATTTGAGCTTTAAATTGAAACAATCGTTGTATATGTCAGTCGGGACATTCATTTTTCCGCCAGTCATCCAGACAATAACAAACGTTTAACCTTCAGCTCCCCTGTGGCCGGCACGGATGTGCTTGCTACGGATTCGCCATTGCGAAACACAAAGACGTGTTGGCCCAAACTTGGCTCCCGCAACACCAGGTTGTCTCCTTTACATCTCGTGGCTACACCCACAGTATTTTCTGGTGTCACCGCACTGGACGCCCAGCATATCCACTCCATATGCGAAGACATGACCCCTATAGACCAATGGATATCTCAAGATCGTTTACTTGTGTACCTAAAGAATAATAACTTTCCTACCCAATCACCAAATCATTAATTATTAAGCTAAGCATTTATCCTCGCATTCTCTTGATTTTACTAAGAGCTGTATACACAAATAACTGGTGACACACATACTTCCGCCTCATTTCTCAAGCAAGGCCTTTGTAAATGAACTTATGCTGTCGCTATTCACACGAAGAGGGTCAGAGGACGATGCGAGCTTTTGTGTTGATGGAGCGACAGAAGGTGGCATTTTTAGGCTAAAAGAGGTATGGCTTTTGCCAACAAGAAATACATAATTGGCTCTGACTAATTATTTGTATTATCTGTCTTCTATATCAAACTAAGAGATCGTATAATTTGGCACTAGAGAAAATTACAGATATTTGTGTCCACCGTACTCACCGAGACTTAGGGCGACGGCAAGTGCGATTAAAGTCATTCCTGCTTGCACGCCTGGAGTTGACTGGCGTGTGGGGCGAGCTCATGCTCTCTGTTTATACGTCAGCCCCGAGGCTTCCAAACACGCATGCACTCACAGATATGCACAGTGGACAGTTGTGCCTAGGGTTATGACCCTCTTAGGCAGGTCAAGAGCCTGGATCCAGAATCGCTTTCCGGCATCTGTCAGCGAGAGTCATAACTAGCAAGTCTCTGCAGCAAGAGATGAGAATAGTCCCCCTGTTCCATTGTACGGTTTGTCAAGTAGATGTTTACAGCAAGGGCATTACATAATTATGCAATGGTCCGGCCACCGAATGGCGCACGTGGATTTCTTTCCATCATTAGAGTGACCCGGGGTAGGGTATTGCTGTTTCTTGCCTATTCGAAGTACGAGACAAATACTATAATCGTTGACATTAATGTATTAATCGGTTAAATAAACCATCTTTGCAATTCTATAACATTTCAATTTTGGCCGTCTGTGTGTGTGGCCTCAATCACAACAAAATCCCCGGATAGTATTTTTATCATTACACATTTTTATTTCACTCACGCTGTGTGTTTGATAGAATTTTGTAATCGATTTTTATCCAAAAGACACATAGAAAAGGAGAGGAAAAAGCATTAGGACAAATTATCGATGGAGACAGAAGTCGATAAACGTCTGCGATAATAATAACAACAACAAAGTAAGAAAAGTTAGTCACTAGCATTTTATTTGCTGCTAAGCAATAAACCACCAAGTAGGAACACATTCATTATTTTTTAGATGTATCCTGTAGATTGAAGTCGATTATTCTGTAAATCCACTTTAAGCTGTTGCTGTTTAAAAGATTAATCATTTCGAGCATAATAGTTGTAAGATATTGAAAAGCTCTCTCACGCTGGTGTTACTAGATTGTTTCAGCTTTAATGCCAAAGCACTGCACAGTGATCAGCATAGGTTGCACTGTCCAAAAAAACAAAATAAAAAAAAAAACAAACAAACAAAAAAAACCAGCAAACAACAAAACAGCCAAAACGGAATGACCGTAATACGCATTATATGTACTTAGTTCCATAATTTGAAAGGATGTAAACACCAGTTCTCCATGTATAGTCATTGGTTATTAAGGACTTTACAATCAAACCATTAATTGATACTAGTCCGCAAAGCTTGATGTTGCTATGTCAATAAAGCTCTGGTGTATGTTCCCACACGAACAATTGCATCCCACTGGACTCGTAATGGAGATGTTGCCGTCCATCTGTCCTTCATATCCACAGCTTGCTATCCTGATCACCACACAGCCTATACGACCTTTTACACGAAAATCACCCCTTACCGTATTTCTTCATCAAATAGTATTGCTTTAATACACCGATGACAGATTAGGGTCACATGACATCGGCTGCAGCATAAGATTTTATTAGGAGAAACATGTTTGTAGTTCTATTTTGTGATCTGTAAGACTAACGTTTAATTATTCACTAAACTGTACTAAAATTGGCGAAAGCTTTCTTCAATCCTCTAATTCTTAAAAGAAATATTCGAAGTTAGACCGCCCTAATTGTTAATTATTGGTGTAAGGGAGATAAATCCACTTTTACAATTAGAAGGTTACGGTTGCGTCCCCCAAAGTGTACACCTTGCTGGGTTTACTAACAGATTATGTTTTGGTGAGCAATTCTGTGTTGCAATGACAGTTTCCATATTTGTCGACTGTATTTACACTAATGGTATCCTTACACCAGATGCAGCATCATATCTAATAATGATAAGAACGCTGAAACTTATTGTTTTTGAATCAGCATCCATTATTCTTGTTTTTCTTCTTAGTATAGCGCTTTTAGCCCGCCTTTAGTGGTGGTAATAAGCACTTTACGAATCAATTTTTATAATTATATGGCATCTAACTGATGTGTGCAAACTGAACATCCCTGCAACAAAGATCGACCTGGGCTACACTAGTCCCAAATACTTCACAAGCATCACTTAGGCTTGTAACAGCACACAGCGCCAAAATACAAGCAACAGATTACTCTAGAAAAACGAGAAACATAAATGATGTTACAGATTCATGAGAAAGAAAAAAATGCAGCAGGAAGTGCTGCTTGTGTGGAATAAAGTCAACATTACCAATTTTTAGAGTATTTACAATATTCAAACTTTAGATATCATTCTTGAGCCACAACAAAAGCACGTGCTACCCTCCAATTATTTTCGCTATCAATGCAAAGTTGACAGAACCACTAGTTCCTTCAATAGATGGAATATCTGCGAAATAAGATTCAGCAGAAATCCACATACTTGAATACTAAAGGGAAGCGGATAGTGGTTGTAGCACTGGCTAGCATCTGAACTGAGAGCACACTGGTTCAATGCCCGATTAGCGCAGCAAACTTCTCCCAGTCAACCCAGCTGGCGAGAATGGGTACCTGACTCCATAGAGGGGTGGGGAAAGTAAGGCAGCAAGGGACAGATGGCAACCACCATCTGGCCCTGAGAAAAGTAAGGTCTCCAACACAGCCCATGACGACCTGAAAAGATTTGGGGATTACCTTTACCACAAAATTCCTGTACATTAGTGAATTTAGAAAAACCCTAGGTTATGTGCTGTATTACCTGATTACTGCATGCATTCTCGGCTGTCCCTTTTCTCCACTCTAGAGTTTTTCATTTAGCGGCAGCAAAACCACTACAGCAGCAGGGAGTGTCCTTGAAACGTGGGGCCTAAGTCATCAGTTGACACACACTAGATGTACTGCTACAGGTCACATGGCGTAAAAAGTTTTTACATGTAACCACCAGCAGGATATTCATCAGTTCTAAGAATTACATTACCACTCACCGTTTTAGATACATATAAATATTCCTATAATACTGAATAGACGAAACTAAATTGTGATGGATCTTATTATATGGAGTAACATTCAAGCTAAACCTAAAGGCTAACACTGTATCCATGAAATGTTCACATTATCTTCTAATTTAATCTTTTTTTTTAAAATAAAAATTTACTTTTTAGGCTTAAGTTTCTTCTGTTTGTTGCCCAAATTTAGGTCTCGCATCTATGATTTTTTTCCTATTGTAATCCAACATTTTCTGTGCATTTTAACAGCGTGAAAACAGTTTTTCTTAAAGATCAAGCAAGTTGGACATACATTTCACTTTAAATTTTACTTTCTCCTTCAAAACAATAACTTGTTTTATCAGCATTCAATCCCATTAGCTGATATTTTTGCTTAACTATATGCACTCTCTGTAATTTGAGTTTCTAGCTTTCTGCAAGTTTAATTACCCCATCAAGGCATCTGGGCTGATACGGGGCATGTAGTAACAGTGAATTCACATTCTTTTTCCAATTTCAAATTGCAGACAGCTTTCAAAGCTGAAAAATAAAAATCTATACAGCTTTGGGGTTCATTCTTAAGCCAATCTATTTCTTGCCACAAGAATAAACATTTCTTCATCAAAATACCCAGTGTAGGGCAGGTAGGTGGAAACTTTAGGCATGCAGATCTTTACAACTCTAGTGGTTATTTATTTCTTTCCTCTGTTGCTGTATGTGATGTTGAAGACCTTTAGTTTGATATTTCTTCAAATGTTGCCCTGCTTTAGAGGCAACAGTGTAAAGAGTGGTTTTGGCAAGGAACAAAGACAAGTTCAGTTACACATAGCACTAATTCTTCAATCCCTAGAAATTTCAAGTCAATGGAATTCTCTCTTTAAACAGCATCAAATCTTGAAGGCATTTACAGACCTATTTATCCAAACCAAGGCAGAGTATTTACACCTAGGAAATGTATATTTTTGTTGCTGTAACCTGAAAAGTATTTTCAGCAGGAACCAGTTCACTGATTTAAAGAGAACTTGTATTCCCCATTCTCCTGTGAAGCACCAAGGTTGAAGCTATCTGACAACAGAACCAAGTCAAGAAACTCAAAATCCAACATGCATTTTCATGGTGCTTCTAAGCATTTATGTTTTACTTCAAAGGATACACTTGCATACCAGTCAAGCAAAACTCAAACAAGATAACCCAAACCTGCATCCGACAACTTTACCCAAAGTTACCAAATGCTGACCATTACACGTCAATTTGAAGTTCCATTTAGGAAGATCAAGGCATTTAATTTGGAAAATTTGTTTAAAAGAACCTGCTTTGTAGTGCAATTCATCCCTGTATCTTTCAGTTTTCCTTAAAAGAAAGCATTAGTATTCACTTACAAATTGGTTTGTACATTCATTTTTGTAGTCTTAAATAGGTGTTACTTTTTTCAAGCATCTTTATCAACATTTTGTTTCAGGTTGCCTCTGTGCAAGATATGATGCCTGCAACCAGGCAATAAATGTGTGTGGCAGCAAACAAATCAAAAACACGGACAGATCAGGTACACATTTTATTGGGAATAATGGAACCAGTGTTCTACCAATCCCCATGGGCCAGAGCTTGCTGCAGTGTCAGCTGCATCCTCCGCTGTTTCTGCTTCGTAGCAGCACTCAGTCAGGGCATCACAATGAGCAACAGGCAGGAAGTTTGCACATTACCTTTATCCAGTTTAAAAAAAAAACAAAAACAAAACAAGCTTTCCAACAGTATTCATGTATCTGTTTCTTATAGGTGAAAAGTTCTTTTTTCTGTCAACAGTGTAGTCTATTTGTGGATAAATCCAGTCTTTGTAGCACAAAGCCTTGGGAAAATATTGAGGCTTCATCACAAGTGCACTCAAGATGTCTTTATAAAGGTCTATTTTCTTCTTGTTTATTCTGCTTAATTTTCTTTTTTGTCCATACCAATAGTAGGTTCAAATGTGTCAGTTCTACACAGCTTGAATATAACTGTTTGTACAGTGCATCACATGGCTGAGCCCGAAACACCTACACAGCACAGCTCAGAGGCGTGGTTGCCAAGCATCCAGTTGAGTGAAAACACAAATTGTTAAAACCCTCCACTGGTCATATAAACAGAGCACAGAAGTCAACAGTTGTCTCAGCATCAAATCCACTGGTGCATGTTTGACTCTAGCAAAAGAGACCAAGCCCATTTGGGGTTCCATATGAAATAGGATATCATAAAAGTTGGGTGGGAGGAAAAGAATAAAAGTTGTAAGCTACATACACGTATGAAATCCACTCAACAATTGCTGGTAAAACAGCCAGTAAAAGGCTAACATCCCGGCTGTGTCCTATGAAGTTCTGCAATCATCCTCCAGTAGAAACCATTTATTTTTTTTGGTTGTAATTCAGCCACATTAACACCAAGCAGAAAACTGTTAAGAATTCAGAGAGAAGATGGAACAAGAGAAAAGGGGGAAGAGTAACAGGGGCAAAAAGGGGGGAAAAAGAAGCAGATTAAGGGAAGAGGGGGTGGGCAGAAGAAAATCAAAGTCATCAAGCCTAGGGCGAGAGTCTGCTATGACTACAATTCTTCAAGTTGATTAAAAGGTGCATCATCCATAACCCAGAGCGATTTCCCCCATCATCGAGCAAGTCAGCATAGATGGTATTTTGTGCACGAGCAATTCAGTGTGCCACAGGACTTCACAGTAGGGGTTACATCCTTTCCCAGCATGCACCACTGGCTTAACCATGAAGGCTTAGTTGTGGCGGCCTCCACGGCGAGAGTCCTGGGAAAAAAAAAAAACATAGTTAGCATACTGTAGCCATCATTAGCTATAACACTCTTAAACCAAACAATATGTCAAGCATGTAAAATCTAAATGCTCTACCCCCTCACACTGTCAAACATGAAATAAAGTCGTAATCTGTAGGTCTTGTACACATGTCAAGGCTGACAAAATGAACTGTGATATTTTATCTAAGAAATAGTACATTTGTGTTTCTTTTCTCGAAGAGACCATCCTGTGCAAACAAACCTGGTAACTATATCTTATTTTACTAATACAAAGATAACTTTCTCATTATCTTGTGTAATCACTGGTGTTAATTTCAAAACTATGTTTACATAAATAAGCCTTACAAAAACTTCAGCCATTTTCCTATTTGGGTAAGTTGCTTGCAACACCTTTAGATCAACTACTTTCAACAAAACCAAGTCTTTTGTAACCTTTAATGAGTAAAAATCAACATTATTAAAGATCATTCACCGTCTTTTGATACAAGGTTCTTCTAACAATTTACAAATTTCTGAGCTAAGGCCTCATTAAAAAATGCTTAAGACTGATTATCTTCCCAGCTTTACCTTTCTCTTCATACTTTACAAAATAATATAAAAAATGTAACCAAGCATATTTGGTCAGCAATAGATGGAAGTAGGAGGGGCATAACATGAACAAGAGACAACTTAACCAGCAAGACAGCTTTACTGTCATCTTACCCATAATTGCTAGGAAATGTTTAGCAATGACAACATTTTTTAAAAAATAATACTTGTATCTGCATAAAAAACTGTTTAAAGCTGAGATTAACAATTTTAGGCACTTGCATTTCTGTTCATACATAAATGAGAAAACATAAAAAAATAGTTAAGTCTGCAAGTTACTAAGGCTGTCTTAACCTAGTGGAAATAAAACTTCCAGATAAAGATGCAGAAAAAGAAAATTAGACATAGGTAGCAAACGCTAGACAAGGGAGTGAAAGTAAGGGAAACAAATACCAATTCATCCTTAAGTGACATAGTGCAGAAATTAAAAAGAAAAAAGACAATTACCCGGCCACCGCCGCCGCCACCACTACCACCACCACGCTGACTGCTCCCACTGCCTCTATCGCCTCGATCATGGGCATGACCATGTGGAAGTCCGCTTCCGGTACTGCCTCCTGGGGTATGAGTTGTGGTCTGCTGATCTTCTTCCTGGCGCTTCTCATAGTGCACAAAGTCGTCAAAGATGGATGTTGTATGCTTATAGTTGTGAAGAATCTTCAGTACCTGCTTGCCCTTCTCAGGAGGCACCTCCTGGGTGTCACGGGAATTTGTCACAGGCTTATTCTCGTTGTTCTCCAGGCGGATGTGACGCAGCTGCGAGTTGGGAACATCCTTGACATACACCCACTTGACTTCGAACTGACCCTTCCACTTGTCCTGTGCCCAGACTCCAGAGTTCTTGTTGTAGTCCACAGGTGACACCATCTGGGCAATGCCACAGAAATGGCCACTTCCATTGACAGAGTAGATGAGGTAGACTGGACCTTTTCCCTCACGTTCTCTGAACGCCTGGTCAAGGCGCTTGTTTCCATGCTCGGTGCTGCACCAAATGTTGTACTTGATGGAGCGGTGGATATCATCCTCCGAGTAGCTTTTAATAATAAAAAAGCGAGCCCCCTTGGGAGAAAGGTTGAACTCGCGTGGGTTGTACTGGTTTTCCTGCTTGAGCTTCTCTAGCACAGGATGCGATGTAGCATTGCCACTAGCTGAACCCCCACCAGAACTGCTGGTTCCTTGACCACTGAAAGAGCCAGAGTTGCCTGAACTGCCCCCATGGTGGTTCTGCTGATGCCCTCCACTGCCACTGCTACTTCCGCTGCTGCTGTTGTTGCTGTTACTATTAGTACCTGCATGTCCGCCACTCCCACCATTGCCGCTGCTGCCACTACCCATCTGGCGCTGGCGAGGAGCACTCCAAGCTTGGCGCTGGGACTGTGGTTTGGTTACTGAGCCAGTCCCGCCACCAACACTTGCGCTTCCCCTGCTCTCCCACGTGCCAATGTCCATGCTATGAGGCTTGTTAGGATTAACAGGAGCACGTGGGATGGTCCTGGGTCGCATCTGGGACTGGGGCCTAGCTGGCTGAGATGCAATGGCTGCCCATGATGTTTTCTTAGGCACAGAGCCACCTCCTCCAACATTCCCAGTTCCTAGGCTAACGCCCATCCCTTGACCTCCCATGCTAGGCATTGCAGCAGAGATGGACTGGGGAGGTGGAGGTGCCACCATTTCCTGATTGGGCATGCCTGCCATAACTTCAGAAGCCATGGCTGCTGCCTCCATCTTCTTGTCAATGCCGCCATGAAGGGTCATGCCACGAAGTCCCTGTTCCACGCTAGCCATGGGATCACCGCGGTCAGGCCCTGCCCCATTCATCACCCCATAGTCTGGAGGCATCATAGGTGGTTCTCCATAATAGTCCGTTTCCTGGTAAGGCCGAGGATCCTTTCGGGCTGTTGGCTGTGTTGCTGCATTCCCCCAGTAGTCACTCGGATATTCCCAGCTACTGAAGGGGAACCCAAATCCACTGTACATGCTGCTGTAGTCATAGCCCATACCGAACATCGGGGTGTCACCGCCATTAGACCAGGGGCCATCAGTTGTGCCCAATCCCTGGCCCATGAAAGGGTAGGACATGTTTGGGGTATAGTAGCTTTGGAAAAAAGACTCAGTTCCACCTGGACTTGGCATCTGGCCTGGATTGGTGTATGCACTCTGCAAACAATTAAGGCCTAGTGTAAAGAATTTGGATAAAATGGAAATTTGGATAAAATGGAAATTTGATAGTAGCGTGTGTCTTAAAATTCTAATTTTTCTTTCTTTAAATGCTAAGGTTTTCTGGAAATAAATGCCCATCTTCTTTCCTTTATTAAAAAAAAAATCCCAACCTATACTGAGGCATCTGCTTTCCTATAGCACATTTTGCTTTTCTGATAAAATTTTACTTCTGGTATTAAATACGTCAAATATTAGCTTATACTGCTGAATTTTCTTTCCCCTCTTCCTGAGCGGGAAAAGGAAGAGGTGGAAAGTCAGCTGATGTTATAAATATAAATAAAATATGAAAATCAATGTTACGGATGGAGTGACTTGTTGGGTATGATGATGACATCATTACCATGGTAATCTATACTCACACCTTGAACTTATCAATCATCAGTCCATGAATGTTTATTTATATATATAACATTAAAATGCATTCAAGTGCAACTCTATCTTCTATGGTTTTTTTTTGAAAAAGTGAAACACTATCTTTAAACAAGCTAAGTGCAGGAACCAAAATACAATAAATCATACATGTTAATAATAAAAATGTTATCATGAATCATTCCAGTTTCACATCTCACTGCTATGTTAGTGTATATATATACAAGAGAAATGAGAAAGATACACCACACATCTATACACATACAATTACAGTAATAAAAAAATATTTCATACTGAGATAGTACATTAATTTTTCTTTTCTGGAATCCTCTTAAGTCTGTTTTTCACATTATTGTTTAGCATGCCAGCCAAGACCACAATTCACAGATCTTTGGCATTCCGGTATTACCTCTTCCTACTGGCATCAAGCCTGATCTGCTTTTGGAGCCATTCCACGTGGTTCCCACTTCCTATCTACAAGATGGTAATTCTTGAGTCCCACACAAACTGATTTCACAGAATTTTTATTTGGTGTGGTATTCCAAAGAGAAGCAAGGGTGTTGCACGCACAGCTATGAAAAATGTTTCCATAAACTGTGTCTAGAAAAACTTGTTTCAGTAGCTCTGTTTGAATTCGTTCAATGTTTGAACAGAATCACTCACTTCACATTTTAATCTCGTACTTGAATTGCTCGTCTACACTGTGTTAAACAACTATAGGTTTTCTGCTTTTTTTTTTGTTTTTGTTTCTTCTTTTTTTTTTTAAAACCAAATTAACAGCTATTGTCACAACAAGCAAGAATTAAAAGTTTGATGTCCACAAAAGACAGGAGACCACAGATATTTCAGAGTATTTCACCAAGTATAAATTAATAATTTTAAACAAGTTCTTATTTTAACCCTCTTAGCACTGCATAAAAATGTAATTGCATGGTAAAACAATGGTGTTTTTCTTAAGACTTCCAAAGATGTCAGTGGGTGATACTTGTTTATAAATTACTCAGGATGGGTAAATCTGCTTCTAGCAGATAGCAGCTGTTTCCATGCCCTTCTAGGTAGGCCTACCTGAATCATTTTCAACAGTAATTTACTAAAAGAAACTCCTCCTCCTTCTTGGTTACTTTTGTGTTAGATAAATATGGTGGAAAAAGTAAATGATTCAGTAAAGGGGCGATAAATTATGTTTTCAGACCCAACAAATAATCTGTACAAACGGTAAAAAAACATATTGCACATATTGTTTTTATAAAATTTATAATCTCAGAGTAGCAGCAAAAAAAGGAGAGGAAAAAAATTATCACATTCCACACTCTGCCCTCTTTAGGTTTTTAAAAAAAATTAAAATGTTTGGTAACACTTCTGAAAAACACCATTGGGTCAAAATGAACTTAATGCATCATCTTGTTTTGTCACAATTAAAAGAATGTTTCTTTAGCTGCGTGCTTCCCTCTTTACCTTTGACCAAATAATTTGTGCACTTGCTCCATCTTTTAGAAAATTCCTGCTATGCTAGTAAGTTAACTTCACATTCTGTGGCAGGTAAAATGTAATCTGCTACTTCCCCGTACAAGTGAAAGCAAGTCTACCCATAAAAGCTTCTGATAATTATGAATGCAAGCTTAAATATTTAGATCACAAAAATCAGCACATTTTATGTGCATTTAATGTTACATCTGATTGTTCCAGTTGCTCTTCTTTAATCAAACTTCCCCTTTCATTTAACACTTTAGAATAAAGCATTTGTTCTTGTCTTATAAACAATTGGACAGTAACGTAGAGGCTTAAAACCGATTCACGTCAGACTGCTTTCTGTCCAGAAACAGGCACTTTAGCTTTTCCTGAGATGTTGGGAGAACTATTTACCTATAAAAGGTGACTTTTTCTCTTCCTTTGCTGTATCTCTGGGATTTAGTCATTACAGCCTGGGTAAATCAGCTGTCGATTCATTTCACTACATATCTAATAAACAACCTGAGAGGAATACACTTTGGTGGAGACTTCCTAAACATCTTGGCTGCAGCTTGATCTCTTTTTAATGACAGTGAATATTTATTCAAGCATCCTCCTGCACAAGGACTTCTTCCTTTTTTATAATAAGCCCCAGTCTTATGTTTTCTTTACTGGTAAATGCAAATAAATTTGTGGTTTTGGAGACGATTCTGACTTAAAAAAAATTACTTCTTGAAAGAAAGATCTTGACCAGTCAATTTTAATGATGTCAGGAGGCCCTACCTGTTTGCTTTCAAATTGGGAGCATTCAAAGCAGCCTAATAGAAAAACACAATTTTAAGCTAAATCTCTGATCGACAGTGAACTGAACACATGATGCACTTTAACCCTGTTCCATCTTCCTTCTCATTTTGACAGTTTCTGTTTTCAAATGGCAATGAATATTATGAATCTGATCTGAAGGGTAAATTAGGATTGACAAAAACAATCTTCTTCTAGAAAAAAACAGTACTCCATGAGAAAAAACCCCAGTACAGTTGGTTTAGCACATTTAATTAGTCAAAGAACAAAATACGCATTGTAAACACATTTTTTTATGTTCACTGATTTTAATGTTTTATTCATAATGTATTCAATAATTCATTTGATATGCAAGTACGCCTGTGTAACTACCACTGTGTGCAATTTTTAAATCACATCTGCAAACATCCTTTTATCCCTGAAATGTTGGGGTATTTGCTTCAAAATTTCTGAACTTGAACCCCATGATTTTGTCTTTCCTTTTTTATTTTTGCAGATCTTTTGCTGTATCAAAAGAGCTAGAAATATGCTTTTTTTCCTGTCTAGTAAAATTCAGCAACTGAAGTTACAGAATGTGGTCATTTTTAATTAAACATTGTCACAACAGCCAATAGACCTCAATTTAAAAAAAAAAAACTGAATCCTTTTTCCATTACATCAACTTAAAGGCAAGAAATAATGATCTCAAGACAAGAGAAAAATTTAAAAAAAAAACAAAACTATACTTTCTTTTGCCTTACTGGTATTTTCTGTAATTGTGAAGATTTCCTGTACTGAGTGTGGCTAACCTGTACAGGAAAACAGGTCTGAAATGGGGAAAACTGCAGTTCTTTTTTTATGATTACGAGTTTTAAAAACTTATAACAGAGCATCAACTGAGTGTGAATGGATTTTGGAACCAATTAAAAACTTTATTCAAACTGAATAGACAACAGCTGTGAGTAAAGGGAGGATGTAGAAGTAGGCACACTGGACTTGTCTCAAGTGCTTAGAGCATGCTCCTTATGAGAGTATGCGTGCTATACAAATAACACATTTATTATTATTAAAAAAAAATTACAAAAAGCAATAATCGCTTGAGAAAAGGCGCTTTTAATTATGTCATTCTGCAAAACATGTTCTCTAAGGTGAAAGTGCATATAGCTGAGCTATTCAAACTTGATAGCCAAAGCTATTTTTAAAGTGCATGGATCAATACAATTATACAATTCATACAAAAGAGAGAGCTACTGAAACTGATATTTTCAAATCACCAGCAAAACTAAAGCTTGATATACCCACAAAAAACCATCAATTACTAGGAAATAAGGTATTACCTGATGTGGCTGGGGCATGTAAGCCTCCTCCTCCTTCATTCCGTCTTTACCTGGTCCTGCGGACACTGAACACAGTTTTTGTTTTGCAATACATTTAAACTACAATTGATTAAGTGGTTTATTGTATTACCATACATGAAAAGTACGAACTACACAAAAGTTGAATTTACCTAAGGATGGTGTAAGCAAGTAACAATTATACTGCATTTTGCACTACAACAGATTGCACTGTTGTGTGATAGGAAAACAAGAACACTATTTCTGAGTGCGGCAATCACAATAAAATATAACTACCACTCTCCTGAATCTTTTGTTACATGAATATCAGTTAAAGGTTCCTCCATTTTCCTTCTAGTTGCAGCCTATTTAAAACCAACTGAATATTGTGTTTTAAGTTTTTCTATACGGCTTACACTCACAAATATGTGAATGTCTTCATAGCTGCACCTCAATTGTATGGATTTGTCCAGGATGAATGAGTTAAAGAAGACTCAGACAGGAAAGGGAGATGTTGTATATAAAAACTGCTTCTGATATTTTCAAACTTCAATTAACTGTATGAAGTGCGATGTTTATGTCTACAAATCAAGGACCGTAAGTGCATAATTAATGGTGCTTTCTAGCAGCACACAAAGCCACACATTCCACTTGGTGGCAAGTCCGAGTTCTACTTAGGTATGGCATCTAATAAGCCTGAATATAATGAATTGAAATGTAAGCACTGTGGCCGAAAGCAGGACACATGAAGAAACCTAAAAAAATAGTGGCCTACTGTTTGTGTCTTACCTCTATGCAAGTTAACCCTGAATTGTTTACTGTTCCAGTTCTGGGCATTAACCTTATAATATTTTAAATTCATATTTTCATACTGATAATAGCTACTCTGTATACATATGCATGGTACTTTTTTCCAAAAGATTTTCTGCTGAAATTAGATGCTTTCCATATGCTATGGTTTCATTAGAGTAAAAAGAAAATGAATGCCACAAACAATATGTAGAAAGAAACCATCTGCATGACTTGCAGAACATTACAAATGTTAAGTGATCCACAGCTCCCCACACATCTATCATTCAACAATCCAAAATCCCCGAAGCATACAGATTCTAAGCAGTTATTTTGTCAAAGTGAAATACAAAACACCAAATCTTTAAGTTAAATTTAAAATTCCAGATTATACACTTCCTAAGATGTTAAAAAAAAAACTTAGATATTTTAAAGGGGAAATTTGGCACATATCTAGAAGTCAGCTAGGCTTACATGTATTAAGTGCTAAAATTCTAAATCTTCAACAAACAGCTAAAGATGGTTATTCCTAACTATAAGTATAATATTAAAAAAAAAAACAATATTGCTGTAATTTCACTGCTTCCAATATCACTAAATTAAGTCATCTCTCCAGTTATAAGAAGTGTTATAAGATAGAACATAACTTGGTGGCAAATATGTTATAGTTAAAAAGAAGACATTTGCTGAACATAGAATTATTTCTTCAGTACTCCTGACACTTGCAGTACAAATTTTATCAGGAAGCACTTGCTGAAAAAGGCTCACTCAAAGTAAAAGCATGGATCTGAAACATCCATACATCACAGAAATAATGTGAAAATGATACTTTAACAAATCTGGTTTTGCCTGATTGTTACTTCAAAAGATCTAGCATCAGACGAAATTAAAAAAGGGTAAAAATGCACCCACAGTGCATTAGCAGTGACAAAGATAAATGTAAGAAGAGGCAGATAAATTTGTAGAAATTGGAAATAAGCAACCTAAACATATTTACAGTAAACTGGTGTTGTCTGGCTTAATATTTTCCACCTGCTATACACCAGATATTATCAGAACATCTGTCTAAAACAATATCAAATTCACTCTAACAGCTACCTTTTGAACTGTCTGTAGTAGATATTTAAACCAGAAATACTTTAGTTCCCTTTTCTATACCCATGACCTTCCATTCTTTAAACTTAAATCTACTGGCTATTTTTTCTTTTTACTTAAACTCAAGTAGTGCATCTTTTTGTGGAGGCAGGAAAGACCTAAATAATAGGTAGCTGTGAAAACATGAGATGTTGCCAATGCATACAAAGCTACTTTGTTCACTGACAACTGATTTAAGTTTCCTCTGGACAGCACCAACACTTAGACTCTGTTATGGAAGAAACCTAAGAATGGTATACTACAAATCCCTCAGCAGTTTATTAGGAGGGAGGGGATTTTTTTTTTTTTACACTGAGCCAGCAACTAGGGTTATATCACAAACCAGCAACTAAGGTTATGTTACAAGGAAGCCAGCCCTGTAAACAGTTGCCACATGCAGAGAAAGAACAGCATAGCTGATACAAGAGCTGAACCCAGGACAGCCAACCTCAGTTTATTAGGGAATCAGCAAATAGGTGCAGCACGTTTAAGAACTCATCACCATTCTAACATTTTTTTTGTTTTTGCCTTCTAGTTTTTCAAATATTTACTGGGTGCAGTTACTACCAGATCACCAAGGACATGCAAGTGTGAGGAAAAGTGAATATGTATAGATTAGAGATTCTTTACTCTCCAAAAAGCAACAGATGAAAACGACTCATTAACTAAAAAAATGTTTTGAGTATTGTTTCACTTAACTTTTATATGTCAATGGCAGACAAAATAAAGATTACACATTTAATGTAGCTTTAAAACAGTTCCCTTTTATCTAGTTTCAATTACCAAAATCATTAACATAAAACTTTCTACACTGATAGAAAATGTATACATAATCATACAAATTACATATTATTTCAAGAACAAGATAAAAAGCATGGTTTTTATTTGGCATTGTTTCATCTCAAAACTGCATAAATTGGTAAATTAACGCACTACATTCAGTGACATGGAACATGTCAGGACAGACAGTATTTCTGACAAATGACCCAATTTGCAGCAGGTTCAGAAATATGTAGGTGTTCAGTTGTATTAACAAAATCTTTTGGACATTATAGAAATAACCAAACAAAACAAAGCCCACAGAACTCAGCTTTTAATTATTTAATCTTCTAATTTTACAATTTTATCTTTATTGTTCCCTTTTTATTATTTAAGTGCATTGACAGCACCGATAGCTGACAGCACTTAATAGTAAAATTATGTCTGTAGTAAAATGAAAGTTAAAACTGACAGATGAAAGGAATGTGGGTGAATTGTCATATTTCAACCTGCTTAAAAAGAACTTAAAACGTTTGCTTTTCAAGTTTTAAATATTTATACTCTGTGTATGTAGGACTTGCTATACCCAAAAGTTAAAATATTTAATACTTTTGTGCAATATGAAGCATAAACCGAAAACGAAATTATAAAGACGAACGCTTAATCAGCATAATCAGTAACAGCGAAGCGATAACTTGTGGAAAAGCACGAATCTGTACAACAGACTACTTTTTATGATTTAGCCTCTTAGAACTTCGACTTAGTCTCGAACTTGTCACTCTCGTCATAAATGTCTGTCTACGTCACGTTTTCTGAGACACGACCCCATAACTGCGATTAAATGGCGGCAGATAAAAAGGATTGAATTCTTACCTTGGTTAGGTTGTCCTTTCGCCCTCTGAACACGCCAAGGCAAACATGAAAAAAAGCGTTAGAAAATAAGTTTAGAATCAGTGGTAATTTGTACATAGAAACGGGGGAAATGTAAACACATTTACAAAAAAAGCTCGACTGTTCTCGTTTTAGTACGCAACACTCGGTATGAGGTTGCGGCAGTGCGATAGCCTGCTACACTCGGGATACACTCGAGTACACGCCACACAATCTCGCCTGACAACCACAATCCTTCACTTCACAAAATGTCCACGTTCTACATATAAAAAAATTGAGTGGAATTCATTTATCCGTTTGATATGATTGATACGAGAAATAATTTACTACTCCTACGCAACGATAGACTGTTAACACATGACAAAAAGTAGGCCTATCCTCGAATTCGAATCATAAAGAGCATGGCTGCGTACCTGATCCAAACTTGCCGACATCACAGATCAGTTCCTACACCTTAAAAAATAACACAAGTGTCCAATCACAGTCTTTACACAATCTTTGTGCACAAAAGTTGTATCAGACAGCAATTTGGGGTGATCAGAAATCACAAAGACTGCAGTAAAAACGTTCACAAACAACACAGTCTTTCCTTCTCCGGGTTAGAACAATGGCGGCGACTACGCATGTGCCTCGATCCCGCGTGTATTCACGTGACATGGAAATTGACGTCATTCCTCCTTTACTCAGGTCGAGTCGCTAGCAATTCGCACCCTCTGTAAGGCGTGAAAATATATTTCCATAAAATCTTTTATCTTCTCATCCGTAGCACGTTTATTAGTAGGCTTTTTTTGATGTATTGAATTTTACACATCAGTTTTTTTTATCTTCATTAACCTGATAGTGTCGAGTCCGCATCCCAGCTGCCGTAGCAGACGATAAAAGAAATCCAAGGTTTCTGAAAAAGCATGTTGCTGCACGTTTAGCTCATCGAATGTGAAGCACACGCGCGGAACATACCTTTTTAACACTAATTCTTTAATCTTTCTGATTTATCACTCTTTAAAAAAAAATTTGCTTTTATGCAAATCCTGTAGCCTTAATTGGAACTGCTTTCATAATAAAAGTTTTCAGAATTTGCACATACCCTGTATCAAACAATAAGGCGTTAGCGGGCATGTCTGGACATAGCCAGGGGAATAGGTACAACTATTAGCAAAGCACATGCTGACATGTATCTGATGTCCTTATAGATAAAATATGACATTGGTGCTACTATATTGCCCTAGCAATTTATTTTCACCAAAAGGGTATTAATCCTAAAATATATAATAAGGACGATCCTAGCTTCAGGAAAAGTTTGTTTTAGTAAATTTTTCTTTCAGCAAATACAGCTCTTGAAAAATGATTTGCACCTCTAAATCCCTTTTTCTGCATATCTTTATTTGTGGGAAAAGCATAAAAGTTGAATCACGACGAACTGGGTGCCAATTCTCAAGTTACACTCATCTTACCACACACCACAGCTGCTTTTCTATGGATTCCAGCACACACAGGAATTGCAGGTGTAAAAACAGATTAAATGGTAAAGGAGGGAAGCAGCAAATAAAAACCCTTCTCAAATTTGTTGTCAAGGAACAACTTGCAGAAAAAAATTACTTCTGCAACAAAAATAGTACACGTACGTAGTCCTCACACTGATGTCCTTCATCCTGAAGTAGATGGTATCTCTTGCCTGAAGACTGAACACTTCAATCTCAACAGCCATTTCAAGAGGAACAGCATGAACACCTGAGCATATATCCCATCAGTTGCTGTAGTAGTCAGCACTACCAACAATGAAGAGAGAAGACAAATTTTAACACCTCTTGAGATGACAAGCTCTTGGGAAACAGCCACTAATGTATGCTGGGCAGCAGAGTGTGCAGCCTTCAGAGGACAGGATTTTAGGAACACACCCTTTGTCAAACATGGAGGAAGAATAATTGCATATTTGATCACTGCACTTTAGTGTTTTTAAGTATTTTTTTACCTTAAAATAAATAACATTATTTTAGTAATTAAATGTGAGAAATGATCGCAAATGTGAGGGGAGAACATGGGGTTTGTTTGAAGATATTAAGCACACACACACACAAAACTTAGCAATCAGAGAGAACATTCCCAAGTACACATATTACCATTACATGAGAACAAAAGATTGCTTTAAGGATTTATTATTTTTTGAAGACAAATCAGTTGCATATAAATTCATTGTCAAGTGGTAGCAAGCATCTTCCTCCCAAGAATTTGAACGACATCTGGAACATGCTGACTAAAACACAGAATTGCAGCCAAGAAGTCATTTTTATACATGCATATGGGAACGAAAGTGAATGATTGAATTTGCTTTTGTGGCTAATTTTAGCAGTCAATCAGGAAAGCATGACCTAATTTTCTTTGATTTTATCCCAACAAGGATATGGAAAACCATAATCTATATTAGAAATGAAAAACAAAATCCCCAAAACAATCAATGTGTGTTTGTCTGTCCCATTTAACAAACAAATGTAAGGTGTGTTTCTGTAAATAAACTAAAATCTGCATTGTAACGGATGCTTATGGAGATGTTAATAAAATTTAACACATGCTTGAGGCATGTAGCTCTGTCACATTGTCTCACTAGCTTGAACATTATCATCACTTTCAATAGATGTCATAAAAAATAAATGTTTGCATAATTAAGGAGATCAGATACAAATGGTCTTCCATCAATGTTCAGGGACACACTGAAAAAAAAAAATCACATTCACCTTCTCCACTGGAGTAACTTTACAGACACACATCAACGAAAGTAGAACTATATAAAACCTTAAGGGGACACAGGATCAAATACACCTTTCTGTAAAAACTTAAATATTGATCATTTCTTTTGGAGGAGGCCGCAAAGGAATTTTTCCAAATGAGAATGTCTTTGCTTCAAACTGCTCTTTTTCTTCCTCAGTTAACTTATCCACTGCTGTGTACAGTGAGTCATGGCCTGGGTGTGTGGCTCCAAATGAAACATTGCCAGGAGACAACATACCCTGATTTGAAGTGGGCATGCCAGAGCCAGGAAAAGCTGCCAAGCTGCTACCACTAGAGCTATTCTGAAACACATTAGTGAAACCACCTGACTGTCCAAACATGGCTCCCTTTGTCTGTGAAGCTCCACCAAACACACTTCCTTGTGCTGAAGGTGACTGGTTGGGAAGTGCACTAAAAAGTCCACCAGTTCTTGGACTGGTTGTTGCTTGAGCTCCAAAACCATGTGCTGGTGATGAGCTGGATGCTGGTGACTGCCCAAAAAGGCCTCCTCCTGATGATGTTTGTCCAAAAAAGCCAAAGGAAGTAGAAGAGCCTGAGTTTCCACCACTCTGGTTCAAAACTGCACTAGTACTGGTTCCAAAAAAACTGCCACCTGTATTTGCCCCAGCCTGTCCAAATGTTCCTCCTCCACTATTTTGGTTACCTCCAAAGACTGAAGTAGAAGAGGCAGAAGGTGAGGACCCCTGCCCAAAACCTGAGAAACTGACATTTTGAGCAAATGAGGCAGAAGAACCACCAAAGACGGATGAGTGGGAAGCACCAGTTCCAAACCCACTACTGGCTGTACTGGCTGTCTGCCCCCCTGTGAAAAAATAAACTTGAAGTTCAGAGTCTTAAATCCTGATATTATACACAATTTTAGCATTTAAGTAATAAAAAGTCATTTACATTGAAAGTCAAATAACATTTTATGAATGAAGAACATATATACATTCAAATACTAAGAATAAAACTTCAAAAATTAAGAAAAATGGTACAAAAAGAACAAGCATATGTATGTTAATATCCACAAACATGTAAATCCAAATCCACATAAAATGAAATGGACTGTTTTAGTTTTAGTTTATTCCTTGTTACTCCTTGAGGAGCATAGGGCCACTAATAAATGGACTGTAAAATATTCTTAAAACTCTCAAAAACACAACATTAAGCTACACCTGTGTTCAACAGTAAATTTGTTTCTGATTGCACCTTTATGCATTTGTGTTGGGGGCCAAGGGGATATGTGTGCCTACATACTCACCGAACAGAGATGGTCTAATCAAAGACCTGCAATGATAAAATGATTCTTTTGAATTAGTGAATTAGCATTTGATTGTCATCAGCACAAAAAATATCTTTACGTTAAAAATAATATTAATAATAAATTGCAATTTATATTGCACAGAATCATGTTCATATAGTTGGATGTGCACATCTCTCGACACAAAATTTAGGTCATGTGTAGTACTTGAAGGAGCAGAAAGATAGGTAACAATGAGATATATACAATACAGTAAAGACAAAGAGGTTACAGCAACTGCAAAGAGCAAGTTAAAAAGTAACCATCAAAGGTCAACAGGACAAACTAATCAAGAGATATAAAATGGGAAACAGTAGGTAGGGGTGGAGAAAGGACAGATCAATAGTATTAAGTGGACTGTGCTTAGGAGCAGTGCTCATGGAAAAGATACATGTTTAAGAGAATTAATGGTGGTAAGTGTTGAATACAAAAGGAAAGGGAGTTTTGCTGTTTAGGTGTAATGCTGCACCTAGAGTTAAATTATCTAACATCCAAGTTCAAGCTCGAGTAAACCCCAAAAAAGCACCAAGAAGATTAATTTCACATTATTCAAAGGAGAAAATGTATAGCCTACATACAATCTCATCAAAGGCTTACTAAAGTTTAACATCAAATGAAGCTCAAATAAGTGGTCAGAACATATCACTGTTATTACAAAAGTCACATACCCGCTATTTTTTTTTCGTCTGCTCTCTTCTATGAGCTCCACCTAGATGCAGAAAACAGTACAATAAACAAAACATACATGAATCATAACGTCATTTGTAAAAACAATTTACTATTATTTGTTATTTGCATAGATTCAAGCATATGGTATTTTGTACTTAGAAAAGCCAGTCATCAAATGTACAACCTCTACTTAAGCTATACCAAGCCAAACTTTCAGATGACTGCCGAAACACCTTTTGTTGACCACAGCTATTCTTTATTGCTCTTACCTACATTCAGAGATGACTCCATCTGAAAGGTTGGAAGACTTTTCAAACATATTGACTACCCACTGCTTTATATAGTCATTCATCTTCCTCAAACAAGCACCTACAGACATAGCTGGCAATCATTTTTTCAGGGCATTAGAAGCAAAAGAAGGAGGAAAAAAATCCTAGCTTTCAAGCTAATGACAGCATGGCATACCAGTCTGTGTCGAAGTGATGGGTCTGTAGAGTTCACTTTAAGCTGTTCCTGCCATTGTCGATATTGCTCTGCAAGTTGTGATACTTTCAGTTTCTGCACAGAAGGAAAATGCAGTGTAACTGATTTTATTCAGGTTGATTTCTGCCACTAACTGTTAAAACTGTACATTTTATTGTCAATCTATCACTTTATTTGGGTTAAGCTTATTTATTCAGAGTATCAGTGAAGTGAAATAGTGAAATATCTGTACTTTTGATGACACTTCCCTAAAATGACAGGTCATCAGCTCATGTTTCGCAAAGGTGGCATATTCAAGAGAAAGGGGAAATAAAAATGGCCGTTCACCTCTTTTGCACTTCCTCTTCTTGTTCTCCGATTTTATTGCACACTTGCTCACTCAATTCCCCATCCCTCTATGTGACTTAGGTCTTTTCCCTCACTACCTCCCCATCCCCCCTTTATCTCTGTGATTACTCATTTGCTTTCTCAAATGCTTCCCCTCTCTTCCTCCTTCCCTTTCTCTTTTGCTCTCATAGAATATTTATTCAAAATACGCTATTAACACTTGCACTGTATAGTAGACATGTCAAAATGTCTTCTGCATAGTAATGTTATGCTGGGAGGTACCAGCAATTTCTTACAACAGGGAGAATAAACCCTAAAAATAAGCATACATTATTGCACAAAATGTCAACAAGCCCTATGACTACATCCCTTACTGCCAAAACTGGTGAGAATAGAAAAAGCGGTGTAAATGTAAAGCAGCTTCAATCATCCCCACAAGCACAAACACATTCCACGCTCTTCTCGATTGAAATGTGTGCGAGCATGCTTATAGCTACAAAATATAGATAAAGATGAATTGGCATATATACACACACACACACTCATTCATGTGAATGCACCTATTCAACCATCACCCCTGGCCTCATACACATACATGCACAAACGTCACTATTGAGTTTAGTTATTGAAACACAAAAATACAGCTGGAATTTAACAATAGCAATTTTTTAAAAGTTTATGAGCCACAACACTTTTTCTGAATTTATTAACACCTTCAATACCATTTATATAGCTCTAAGCTTAATTGAATCATAAACTGCATGCCATAGTATTGTTTTTACATCCTACTGTCTTTAAATGTAGAAAAGTTAGCACAAAGTTAATCCATTTTAGAAGTAAGATACAAAAGACGTCATGTAATTTTTAGTTTTCTGATTCTTGAATGTAGCAAATTAGTTCAATGTGCATTTCTTTAAAAAATATTCTTAATTTATAGAATAAAAGTCAAAAATGTGCATGCTACAAAAATAAAAGTGATCACAAAAGAAGTTTGATACATAAAGCCCATCAAAATGTGTTCAAATCTACAGCAAGAAATCTACTTTCCCTACTTTCCAAAATTGGAAGAAACTAAAAAACAGATGAAAACAAACTCACATATTGATCCAGAGTGTTCTGTTGAATGGCCATATATGCTTCCAGTCTCAGTTCTTCTGGACTAAGGTCAGGGATGTCTGAAAACAGACAAGTAGAAAACAGGATAAACACCATTCGCCAGTGTTTTTTTTACACACATATTGTATTTTACTAAATGTGATTCTACTGCTACTACTAGCTATTTAGATGCCACATACAAGGTCACAAAAATTATTTCAAACACTGCTAAACCAGATCTCCTTCGAACTTTTCACTTTGTAGTGAAAAAACAAAAAAACCAATCATTAATAAGTTATGATAAATAGCCCTTATTTTTTCCAAAGCTGTTTATTACATAATGCATAAAAACAATATTAAAGACAATGTCAGTCACATTTTCTAAAATGTGATCAATACCTGGAAATGATGGCAAGTTGGCTTCAAAACCGATACAAGAAAATGGCCATGTCTTTGATGTCTGCCATATTTCTATTTCCTTCGGAATGTTTTTCCTGTTAAAGAATCAAAAAAGAAGATCAAGTTTTGTTTCCAAAAATGCTTTAACTTCCCCTCCTATGTATCCATCTGTTATATATAAATCCACTAATAACACTAAAGTAATAATTGTTCTCAGTGAATGATATCTCTGCATAGTTGTTGCATGAGAATGATGGGAGTAACACCTGGCAGAACACTCTTTTAATAAAACTTTAAAGGACTAATGTGGTGCAAAATTTTGTTTTAATGATTGTATTAAGCTCAGTGCAAGATACAGCTCACACACATCTAGCAACCCTCCCCTTGTTTACCGACGTCACATTTCACAGTACCAATGAGCCCCGAGTCCTCAGAGAGACAAATAATGAATTTACAGTCCGTGGACAGTCTATACATTAGTGAGCTTAAAGCCAGCAATGCCCAATCCAGTCTTTTCGTGTCACCTCCACATTCAATTCCCCGACCAGGTACAGGGAGCAATGACTATTCCCCAGCATCTTGAATGAGCAAGTGCCATCCCAGTCTTGGGACATCTCATGATTTCCTTACTAACAGGCAGGAAACCTGACTACATTGTTGGTACAGCACCAAGTGGTATAGGCCAAAGGGAGCAAAGCTCTTTACAGTTGATGAATAAACACCAGTCTGGCAGGTCTGATCTCTTTTATCCAGTAAGAGTGGAAATCATAAAGAATGCTATTTCCTAGAAGAATAAGCAAGACTTAGTTTTGAAGCTCCACACCTCTCAAGGTAGCCTAAGTCCTGAACCACAGTGTGGTCACTACCAACTTTGCAATGACAACAAGGTAGTTCCAACAGTTCAATGTCACTGGTTTGAGTTAGTGACACAGCTTCTGGCCTTTACTATTACTTCCAAGATACTTGCCTTCAAGGAGACCTGCCTCTAGATCAAAAAGGAGGCATCTAGCATTCGGTGGCACAAGATTAAATCAATCCACTCCGCAACTGCACATACCCAAAACTAAGGAAGAACGCCATTGGTCATTCACAACCTCATGTAGCCTTTCAGCCAAACTAGCTAGAGCAGCCAGCATAAAATCTGCCAATCAACCACACTGGCCATCACTAGTCAGGCATTACCAAGGATGACAGGAAACATCTTTGCCTCCATTCCTGACAACTGTCCATAAAAACCTTCTCAAGACTAACAGTCCCCAACTATCCCTCATGGCCAAATGCCCTTTGACCTTCTCCACCCAGGCAGTAATTCACATCTAAGCACCAGAAACAATGTTTAGCTAGCACAGAAGTTCCCCCTGACATTAATGCTTATTTGGTTCAGTCAGTCTGCCTGGCATGATGTTTTGCCGAAGACAGTCCTCCAAAGTAACATTGAAGGCAGTCAATGATGTGGCAAACAGAAGAAAAGCTGGTTGACTAATATGAAAGAGTGGACTGGCTGTGCACTGAGGAACCTTCTCATACATGACTGGACCTGGGGACCTGAGTTCACCTCTGCTGCACTCCATCAGAGCTCCTGTGACTGGTACTGCTGTGCCCATAATAGGATGAAATGAATGATAGCTTATTCAATTGTAGGAAATTCCTATGTCTCACATATACCCCAACACATGACAGTAAGCAGCAACCAAATTTCATATCATGCATATGATTCAGTCTCTCATTACTTTTGCACATGCACCCTACTCCCCATAACAAAAATGAACAAGCACATGCATGCACATACACATTTTGACATTTTGCCACTATAAAGAAAACATTCAGTTTCAAGAATCCATCCAGCAAATACATGGAAAGACCATTAACAACCTTACAAACAAGATGTTCAAAATTGTTCTTTGTAGCATCTTTAAAGAACTACATGAACAAAGCATACAGGGTCTATGACAATATAAGAAATAATAGAAGAATTTTGCCTATAACACTAAGAATAGAAAAATAACTGGCAACTGCTTCATTTTTCCAACCCTCTCACTGATGAAGAGTTAAATAATTGATGATAATGATGATTAACATGATTTAGAAAACTTAAAAAAGAAGAAAAAGATAACAGACATAGGAAAGATCCCAATGCCTAATTGCTGTAAGAGCAGTTAACTTAAGGTGTCTGTGTCTAGGGTCCAGATGAAAGAAGGAAAACCCAGTCTTTTCTTTCACCCACCTTTTACTTGATATCAAGTACCAATTGCTAAGTGAGCAAGCATAAGAAACCCTTGAGTCAGTAAACTTCTGTTCCAAACTCTGATGCCACTTATATAGCATGATATGCAATAAATGTACAACTATTCTTGCAACATACACAATATCATCTGCAGAGGCTGTGGTCTGAGAACTGCCTGCCTGTGGACTGCTGGATGCCCACTTGTATGGGTTATTACCCTGTTGATAACCGCTACCAAAGCTATCACGGAAAGCGACATGTCTACTTCCACTTCCTCTGTCTCCTCCACCGCCGTGTCCTTAAAAAGCATGAAAGAAAACATCACACAAAACAATGTGTGTACTAACATTCTCCCTCTCTCTCTCACACACACACACATAAAAGCAAAATACAAACCACATGTTGAGGTAGAACTGAAGCAATGTAAGGTATTTTTCTTATTATTTTTCTTAGGCTGTTACATGTTCTGCTTGTGCTGGTGAGACTTTCATTATATACAGCAGCAGGTACTTGTTTGTTTCCTTTTCTTACATATTAAATTTTGTAATTCAAGAGTTAGTGTGACAAGTAAAAAACAAGGCGCATGTATTCTTAGCACATGTACTAAGCACAAGATAAATCGTAGGGAGAAAAAATATATATTGTTGATTCTGTGCTACCATTCATTACGCACCTCGCGGATGTTCGTTAAAACATTTTTCTCCATAAAGACAACGTCCCTTGAGAAAGAACTCGCACACAGGCATCACTACACTGCGAAATAACAAACACAGCTACATCGACCCCAATCGACTCCCATTGGCTGAATCAATCACATGCATATCTCTTTTTGCAAATAGCCAATGTAGTTGATGATACAGAGTCTGAGTTTAGGGGAAAATAGAGGATAGGTTTATGACCATGGCCAGGCGTATGTTAAAAAAGTTAAATTACTAATTGCTTGTAAACGTATAAAATATCAAAGAAAGTTAAAAGTAGAACTTTGTATCACGTGACATGCAAATCGGGGTCGTAGCCTTTCTCGCGGCCAAATAAGCTTTGGGTCCATATGCCATCACAGCTTCGTCACTTTACAGAAGCGGTTTATCTTTGTAGTCACCTCAATAGTTCATCAAACCTTACTTTTCTTGACTTCTATCGGCTTTACGGCTTTTTGATATATCAACCCAATTGAACACTCGTTCCCCCTCACCTTGCCTGACCCAAACCTTAACATACAGCCTCGTTCGTTTAGGGGTCTAGGTTTATGTCATCGACATCGACATCTGCGAATGTGGCTTGTATAATGCTTACAAGTGTGCCTAATAATATACTTACTAGCTGCCATTTCAAATACCTTCAAATAATAGATTCTAAAGAATTTATTTGCACAAATGCGAAAAGCGAATATCTTTCAGCAAATGGATCCTTTCAAACGCACGGTTGGTGGATCGGCAGAAATGAAAAAGGGTTGTCTGAAAGCGATTGGAGACAATAAAACCAAAGTAAGAGTTTCCTTTCCTGAAACTCGTGGGTTGTGAACTATGAGTAAATGTACCGACCTGACCCTAAGGCCATAATGAGACATAATTATATTATGTGTGAAACAAAATGCTAAAGGGAAGTTACTGCTGTAAGACTTCTTTATGAATAGTCTCTCTTGACCAACTGTCTTGGAAATGGAAGGCTTGCTTTAGCTGCTTTAAGCTAGCCATGTACTTCTTCGGCGGAAACTTCCGATGCGCCATCTTCACGACCAAAACATAAATAACTACACTTGGTCCGATTCAGTGTTGCAGATGGCCGTAAATAATGAAGAGAGAAAAAGCCTAGATGAATGTAAGAAAGCGTTAAACGTCAGACTTTGATTATGTATTAGACATATAATTTGGATATGTATCAGAGATTTAATGAAAGATTTGAAAATCATCGGCATCAGCACGTTGAAAGTAGTGAGGGGTTTGAAGGGAGGAGACGAAGGTTTGGTACTAAAAATTAAAGATAAACGTTATTTACTAGTGCTACACGTAAGCAGTCATATCAGCGGCTATTTTCAAATACTGTTTTATCTTAAATTTTAGGACAATCTGATCTCTATAGGATGCATCTTCCCTTAGAAACAACACTTGTACTAAAGTTTTTATGTTGCTATTGTAGCTTTTATATCAATTTATTGAAAATTTTATTTGACTTACCAGTTTATTTTGTGTGTGTGTGTGTTTGTTTTGCAGCACAGCTATGCTTATCCGGTAAGTGACAGTTTCAGAGACTTTTTTAATATTTTGCCCAACCACCATGGGTGAGTCCATCACAAAAAGTATGTCTTTTTTTATTTTTATTTATCTGTATTTAAGACACACTCAGGTTTTTAAAAAAAATAGTTTAATAGAAGATAATGATTCCCAGAATCTGAGTGAATAGCTTGCTCTCTTTTATTTAGGAGATAAGATGTTTTATATTTGTAATAAACTTATGCCTAAAACAGTAACTCTTGTAGTTCTTTAGGGACTTCAGAATCAATAAGCAATTCAGTCTAATACAATTATTTTAAAAATACAACTTTTATTACAACTGACCTAAAGGAGACATAAACTATCATACCTTGTAATTCACATATACAACAACAAAAACAATTAATCTAGGAAATATTATTCAGCAGGAAATTTGACTGACCTGTCAGTATGGCCACATGAAGCTGTGCTACTTCTTCTCGAAAAATTCAGAAATAAAAGACATCTCTTAAAAATTCCTACTATCAAGAAGATGGACGTCTGGCAGTTAATAGCCAAGGAGATAAATAAGGAGGGCTGGGGCTTCTCAGCACAGGCTTGCTTCAAAAAGTGGGACAATTTAAAAAATCGGTAAGTGGTGAAATCTAGTACATTATTTTGCTCTTCTGACTTACCTTATATTCTTGGTAAGGTGTTTATTGAACATTCCATTAACATGGTGCACATATGTTAGATGCCATTCCATTTGTATATTTATGGACATAGTCATGTTTCATGCATTAATTTTTCTTTTTATTGATAGTCTTTAGTTTCATTATATTGACCTTTAACTTAATCTTTGTGACAATCTGAATTTTGCAAATGCATAAACATAACCCACAGTTTCCTCCAGGCACAGACATTGATGCGTATTCACCAATGCTCACAGAGTAAGCACATAGTTTGAGACAAAAACAAGACATGGTCAGTAAAGGAAGGAATAAAGGATGGCAACAGTTTTGAGAAAGTTCCTGAAGAGAAACAGTAAAGATCTAGAGACAATAGTGTAACAGGGTAATTGAGAACTAAGTTGTTAAGTGGCTGATGTTGAAGGGGAGATAATTCTACTGTTTTGTTGCATAGTACTGAAAAAGTTGGTGACTATGTTTTTGTTTTGTTGACAGGAATAGTTAGCATGCATTCATCAGATGGAGAGTGGAATTTTCTAGCAGGGATGTATAGGATGAGAAATTTGGGAAAATATACAGATGAGCCTGTTAAAATGAAAATTAAGTAGAACACAGCTTGTAGAACACATGCAAGAGCATATTGGGTAGCCAGTCCACAGGAAAAAAGGAAAAGATTGACTCAAAGAAATATGCAGGACATGAGCCTTAAAAAGAATTAAAGCATAACACAGCATGTGCTTAATGCAAACAAAAATGGATAGTCATTTCAGAGAAAAAAAGGAGAGAAGTGACAGTGTGCCTAAGACTTAGCTTGGGAACCCTGTACAAAAGTGGAGCAGATGCATATAGGACCACCATCTGTCAAGAGCAGACTGAATGTCAGTGGCTACTTTAATGAGAATAGTTTTGGTACTGTGGTTAGATCCATATGTCATCTGATATGAGATAGTGCACTTTTAAAGTGAGAAATGTGTCAAAGCTATTTTTTTACATTATCATAGACTAGAGAAGAAAAAAAAAGAGACTACGTGGTAGTTGTTATGATGCATCGATGTCAAGCATGCATTTCTTAAGGCTACATAGGCAAGAAGCCTGTTAATAAACAGACATTTATAATGTTTGTAAAAAAAGAGAAAGAATATCCAGACATTTAAGAAGTAGGTGGATGAGCAACATGTCTGACTGGCAGGTTCTTGGATGTCCTGAGAATATCTTTTAACAGGCCTCATAGATGATTTGGAATTCAGTAAGAGAATATCCTGGAGAAACATCATTAGAGATTTGTCTGCTACCATTATTAAATCAAGATATGATCAAATATCTGATATCTTGTAGGTGGTGTATTCACTAAAAATTGACACTAGCTGTGAAGAAGGACAGGCAGGGAGGAGTTGTCACCTTGCTAAATCTAGTCATACGACTACATGTGTTGAACAGTATCTTGGAACAAATGCAATGTTATCTGGGGGATGGCATTTCACTTTGGCCTCATAGATGTACTGTTCAACACGTTGATTCACTGCAGTATAGGCCTGTCTGTGTTTGGGAATCCAATCCAGACACGTTTAACATGCTGACAAATTTACTTTGCCTAACAGAGTTTGTTATGGATTTCCAAGTATAAAAGTATGCATTTTGACAGGTGTGTCAGACATTGAGATTCTGGAGCATGATCATCCAGAATTGTTATCAATTTCTACATTGATCGAGTATCTTTTGTGCTTGTTATGTATCCCATTTCTGTATAAGGGGAACAGCATACACATTCAAACCTCTAGTGTGTTTTGATTTCTAGGTATAAAATAATAACAGAAAGGCACAAAGCAACTGGTATTGGGGGAACAAGGTGGGCATATTTGGGAGTTATGACTGACATTCTTCAGGAAGATACTTCCATGACTGCACCTGTCATAAACAGTTCACTAAATGGAATAAAAGGTGAGCATCTGTTAATATATATCAACTTCTCTGTGTCCATTCTATTTCCATCATTGACTGCTTTTCCCTAAGGTCGGGCTGATACCAAAGTCTTTCCATGGCAGATAAAGAGTTAAGTAGACGCCATTTTTCGTGGTTAATTCTTTAAGACATTACAGTTTTTTTTATATATATACTAAAATATTACTGTTGTGTTTTAATTTGTTGTTAAATGATATCATGTTACCATTTTAATGCTTCATTTTTGTTCAAAATATGTGGCTTTGAGCAGGATTGATATTTGCTCTCAGATCAGTGTCAGAAATGAGGAGCAGACTTAAATCTGCATATTTGTTCAGTCTGGTGAGTTGCTATTGATAGTTTTTTTCTTTTGTTTGTACTGTATTGCAGTTTATGCTAGAAGCAAAGCTGGAGAAAGTGACGAGGAAAATGGTTCAGCTGTTCCCACTGCTGGATGGTCATTTCAGGAAACTGCTAGTCCTGATCAACCTCGAACATCACCTTGTGTCCTTTCAGGATATGCAGAAACACCACCCCGCAAAGGCAAGAAAAGAAAAAGAGAGGAGCCACCAACATGGTTAAAAGAGTTTCTGGAAAAGACTTCACAAGCTATCGACCGACTTACTGATGTGGTTGCAGAACGCAATATGCTGCTCAAGCAGCTCATAGAAAAGTTGTAATGTGGACTAATTATGAGGGAGAATCAAAAAAGTAAAGGCAAAATACGCTTAACAGCTTTAATATAAGTAACTGTGAGCAAGTGAACACATCATTTTTTCACATAGTACCCAAGCAAGACGATGCGCATGTTGTATCCTTCAACTAGCCTCTGTATTCCTGCAGAGAAGTTGTTGGGCTGCTCTGGAAGGCAAGTGAGCGCCACTTTCTTTACTTCATCATCAGAGGTGAATCTGCAACAGTGCAGTGCCACTTTCAGGAACTGAAGATGTGATAATCATGTTCTATGGCAAATATGGATTCATCACTGATTTCCAGATGTGCAGCCAATTGGGACATCATTATCCATGTCTTCTTTACTCAAAACAGACCTGTTGATGGGCTGTTGTGTGCATGAAGTTGAAAGGCAACCAGAATGGCGTTTGTCAGCTACATCAGTTCTTCCCTCTTTAAACCTTTCTAACCACTCATAAACCTTTCATTGGTTCATGGTGCTACGTCCATACTGAGCCAACATCCAACAGTGAAATTCCAAAGGGTTCGCTTCCTCTGCCCAAAGAACGTGCACTACAGCATGTTCTTTGATAGTTTAATTTTGCAATGGAGTGTCTGTTTATCTGCCCTTGTGGCCACCTATCAACTAAAGGCTCAGTGCGGCACTGTGCGTGGTCCAAGTCTTGAACAGGCAATGTATTATAATAATTATAAATGCAAGATTTGTATAGCACAAATTAACACTTGTAAGGAGCATGATCATAGCACTTAAGAACAAGAACGAGACATGGACAACATACAAAGGACAGAAAAACAAATAACATATGAATGACAGAAGGATAAACAACAGTACTGATGATGAAGAAAAGACATACAGAAAATGCAAAGAGGAACCAAGTAACAAGGAATGACAGTATCGGTATACAATTTATGTATGTTGTATTTCGCTAGAATCTCTTTGTTCTGGTTATTATGCAATTTAAGATTTTCATTTACTTTTTGATTCCTCCTTGTATTTCCTTTATGTTCTCAAACAGAACATATAAGTTTAACAAGAAGTATTTTCTAAAAAATATTATTGTTGGGAACATGTTAAGTTTAAAAAAGACTTGTGTAAAAGGCTGCAGGAAAAATGTGTGGTCTATTTTCAGGAGAACTATGCCGCTCTCAGAAGACTAATTACATTTTTTTAGGTGTACACAGCAGTCCTAGAGTACATTTAGATTTGGGATAATTTACATTGATGGTGTGTTGAGGGAGGACTGTATTGCAAAGAGAAACGCAGTCCAACTACACACTTCAGCTTCATACAAATGTTGTGCCATATGTGACACTGCAGCAGAGATTTTGTGCCAATAAAATCAGTGCTGCATTATTAAGGAGTGGGTTCCAGGCAAGGATGTGCCAGGTCATGTATGTGTGTGTGTGTGCTTGTTTACACATATGCTTAATATCCTCACAAGAGAACAAATGATGGGGTGAGTGTGGAATGAGAAAGAGAGAATTTGAATTGAAAGAATTGACTATTGACCACTACTTCTTGTGGAAAAAATAAAGAAGATGTGGAGGTAGAGGACAAATAAATGCAGATGGAGAGGAGATGGACTGAGAGATAAATGCAGAGAAAGTATCCTAAAAGAAGTGAATCAGAGAATAATGTCAGTGTTTGAGCCATATACAGTAATCACACTTTAAACAAAAAATACAGGTGAATCATTTCGACATTTTTTCTTGCAGATACATAAATCAGCTACAGGTGTTTGTACAACTGGCACATTCTTTATTGAAATATGAAAATACAGTTTAATGATCAATGTCATTGTGAATTTATTAAGGACAAGTTCGTGAGATGATCTAGTTCATATTCAGGTTAGTGTCCCAAAGTAATATTGAATGTAAGCTCAACACTGAGTTAGCCATTAAATAGAAGCAGTGGACAAGAGGGACAAAAAAATAGGTGCTGTAGATAGAAGTGAGTTAATCTTATAAATTTTCATTGTTTGTTATGCAGGACGGAAAGGAGTACCATGGTCAACCTCTACTTTTTTGGAACAAATTCATACTGTCAGAAATGGTGAACATGATGATACACAAATAAGTACTAATATAGTAACACAATGGAGCTCACATTTTCCTGGAATGTAACGTAAATGGCTCAAATATAACTTATAGA
Source organism: Pomacea maculata (assembly GCA_004794325.1). Taxonomy (NCBI): domain Eukaryota; kingdom Metazoa; phylum Mollusca; class Gastropoda; order Architaenioglossa; family Ampullariidae; genus Pomacea; species Pomacea maculata. The sequence continues at coordinate 151,598 of SRHC01003000.1, forward strand.
AAAACTAATATGAACATTAAATGCTAAAATTTCATTCAATCCCCACAGGAGTGTCTATCATAATCCTTTGCAGTTTAGATGTAGATTAACTGCCCTGATTAACAACTGCCATTAATCTCCACAAGAGATGTATTGACAGGTGTGTGCTGGTCTGTTTATGATATGTGCAGAAGAGCATACAGCAGAACCCAATCTTTTGACAAACACCAGTAGCACATAGCTAAGGCCAGTAGTGTGAAGGTTAAGGACAATCAAAATTATCAGTATTAATAATGTATACATTATATATACAGTGGAACCTCGGTTAACGAACTTAATCCGTTATCGAAAGCTGTTCGTTATCCGAAATGTTCGTTATCCGAAACAATGTTTTCCATAAGAAATAAAGGAAATAGATTTAATTGGTTCCCAGCCCCTGTTGACTTGCTAATATTTGAAAGTTACAGGCTATATAGGTATTTGTTTTAATGAGAACAGTTATAATGCAATATAAATGGAGTTAAATAAACATAAAAACATTAACGAAAGCATTTAAACATCAGAAAACTTGCCGTTTTGACGGCGTGGTTGCAAGCAGGTGTGTGGAGGAAGGGGTGGAATTACTGCTTTGATTCCCCCTCCATGAGCACACGTGACATAAAATCGGGGGTGACTTCGCTTTTCTGTAGCTTTGAGGTTAAAGGAAAAAGCTTGTCCAGTGTCTGTTCTTTCTGCCTTTTTTGTAAAACTCTTGGGTAATACGACATCACATATCCGACAGACGCATGCCACCTTCATACTTTGAAATCATTTCCTTTTTCAATTCATTTGTTGGTC
>SRHC01003000.1:152722-186861 GCA_004794325.1 Pomacea maculata
CCTTTAGTTTGCTGATAAATGATAATTATGCACTCCAGCTGAAGCCAGGAAGGATTTGCTGATTGGATGCATATGAAGTAAGATGACGAAAAGATATCATGGCTTAAACATATTTGGGACATAGTTCAGATATCATCAGGTAATGGTCAACTCAAACAAGGCATACTGTCAAGTAGCTTACCACCCAAGGTGTATCAATCAGATAATAACAGCTTCACTTGTGTAGTTTCTGCTTCCTGAAGTTACTCTAAGTCACAACCAGAGCCTTCTAATCACTTTGTTGCAAACTACTTTATCTGACTGCCTTGAAAGTCTAGCTACCTTCAGTGTGGTTATTGTTGGCCACAGTCTGGATAATTTATTTAATGTAATGGCTGGCCATATTGTTCTCTGGCCTCTTTGGTTACCCATGGCCACACTTCTGCTGCCTTCAGCAATTCTTGAGAATGTGGCTATGCTAGGTCTCGCCAGGTCATGAGAAGTTGGTGAGTCCGCCACTGAATGGCACAGTCCCCATCCACTTCTCCCGATTTTCAAGTGTATTCCGCAAAAGACAAGGAGACCACTGTGCATCTGTCTCCGCCATTATCACCTTGGACCTTGCGATGGTCAAACTGTGGAGCAAGCTGTCACATTTTTTTTAAAGCCCGTGCGCAGGAATTAAAGGACATTAAGAATAATCTCAAAGCCTAATTTTTTTTAAATGTGGGTGCGGCAAAGTATAGATAAGAAAACGGTGAACGTTTGATAAGGGGGGAGAGGAGAATTCATTGCCTTTATCGTTCATCGCTTTCATTGTTTTGTCTTTCTCTCTCTCTAACGAAACTGTAGTTATACTCTCATATTTCGCACAAGGTAGACACCTGCTTATGGGCCAAAGGGTTCAACAGAGAAGCAGCCAACAAAGTAGGACAGGAAAAAATGGCTGCATTTATTTGATAGTTTACAACGATGATTTTTCCTTGTCTGCTCGTTTAGAACTGTTACAGGTAGGTCGAGACCTGGTCACCAGTTCACTTAAACATACGTTTTAAAATCTTTCGGTTATGTTTAAGCATATATATGTATGTAAAGAGAGAGTGATGGAAAGAACATATAGCAACTTCCTCCAATCACCATAAAAATTCACAGTGGGAGGTTATGCATAAAAACAATAAACTTTAGTCTGACAATGTTAGCATGGCTCTTACCTAGTGGATGAAGCAAGTATTATATGCTTTTAACTATTTCATACATTGCCCAGGAATAATTTGTCATCGTTGACAAATCGCTTTTACATCAAAGCTGCAGGTGCACAATATTACACATTTTAAATTGCTTTTGCCTGGATATAACTTATACATTCTTTTATTCACTGAAGTGTAAACATTGTATACCTGTTTTCACACACTTACACATGATCATAGCATAACCTTCTTACGTCTTCCATTCACTTTAGTACAGACAATGCATTTCTTGAACTACTTCTGCACGAAAACTATAACTTACAGAAATTTTGCAATTACCATTGTGTATTTTTAATAAGTTGGGTAGTAATTTAGAATGAACATATAAGGTTTTCGCGATTACAGGACTGTAGCTTATATGAGTAACCTACCAGCGAGCAGATATTCAAGTGCAGGTTTGTTTAACTCTCGACAGGTTGAGAGAGAAAGAGGGGAATATGCTTTCTCTGTATGTTTGTGCTGTCTGTGTGCATATGTAGGATGGCGAGTGCGTGCATGCGCCTGTTTGCATGTGCGTGCATGGTTATATGTGAGTGACCATCGGTTTGCCTGCTAATGAAGATGTGTCATATCCTCAAACCTATATAGATATATGCTTTATGGTCGGCTGTTTCTTCAGTTTATCGAATCTGAGTTATGGGAACTGGAGGTCGAGGATAGAAAAAGTAATTAAGTAATAAGCTTAGTGCAAGGTTATGGCTGACTTTAAGAATTTTATCACGGTTCCGGATATTAAACTGGCGAATCTTTGGCTGAAACCTACAACTTCGCCACAGACTAAGAGTTGGTCTCGGGGAAATGGGGGAAACAGGCAGCAGTTCAGAGATGTACACCAATGATCAAACAATGAACGTTCACGATCGTTTCTGTTTTGTTTTTACAGCTTTCCCTATCAAGATTTCAGTTGGTACCCTTTAGAAGAAACGTCCATTCCGAAAGAACTTGCACACCCACGATCTCACCAATCAACACAGAACTGTGAATAACGGCGTGGAAAGAACTGTAGTCTTGCAATACTAAGGCGGAGGATCGTTGAGAGATATACCACAAGTCCTGATACTTCTTTCACTCTGTCAAAATTTCAGTAATACTTCGCAATATTCAAAAACACCTGACTTCAGGGTAACAGTGGGATCATCCATGGGTGCACAGAATTCCAACGCCTGGTAACTGTTATTTTGTTATTGCATTGATATCACGAGTGGCTGGCGTAGTCAAGACCTCACACAAACAAACAAATTGTTGAGGTCATTAATTAACAGTGAAGTGGGCAAACAGTCCCACGTGATGCCCAGCGAAATGACCAGCCAACAGCCTATTGCTCCTCCAACAAATAGAACGGCGTGTCTTAAACACTTATCACATGGTCAGGGTCGATGCCCATTATGCGCACTCTCAAAAGTTTCGTGAGAAGACGAGAACTGTATGTATACACACTCGTCACCACATCCTCCGCTAAGTCAAAGAGAGAGATTGTCTTATCTGAATCTGACAGCACCGATCAGTTAACCGTTCTGTCCGGGTTGTTACCTTAACCCTGTGGTTAGAGAGGCACGTGCACGTCTCTCGAAACAGGAGCGTTGCGTGTCCACAAAGTCACGTGATGCGAGGACTTCGGTTCTTTCTCTCACCTTTTCTCAAACAAACCCTTCTAACCGAAAGGCTTAGCACAGGTTTTATGAGTATCCCCCCTTTGAGCCGAGGGGTAGGTTGACGTAAGGGTTCTCGTTCGCATCGTTTCCGTACACTGGCTGCACTTCATCGTCTTCGTCCTTCGGGGCTCGCAAGAGGTCCATTGCTATGTAGATGTCGTTGCCGCCCTTCGTGGTGGTGGTGGTGGTGGTGGTGTTGTTGCGGGCTGGCTTGTGCGGACGACTCTGCCGCTTCTGTTCCTCCACAACATCTTGGTTGCCGTACATCTCCTCCGGTTCCTCGTCATCGTCTACAACAGCAGGGTTGACCCGGCCGCTGCGAGCATTGCCCTCATTGCGATTCTTCTTAGTCAACTTTTTCTTGGCGCCAACGTTTTCGTAACTCTCGTCTGGAGAGGAGTCGTCGTCGTCCACTTTGTCGACGTCGCCACCCTTATGCGCAGTGGGCACGGGAGGTAGTGTCCCCTTAACCGTAGAGGGCGCATTTTTTCCCGTAGCTGGTTTTTCAACATTTATGTAGTCTTCGTCAGGGTCATCTTCCTCCACCTTCACTTGTTTCTTGGCGACTTCAGCTTTTACACCCTTTTTCGCCTGGCCGGTAACTGGGCGGTTGCGCTGGCTGCTGAAGGGAGGACGATGTTCACCTGGTACAGGTGGGAGAGGGTCACGACCCCGACGTGAGAACGACTGGTCGGAGCGGCTTTCGGTATCCTCGTATGCCTCCTGTGCCCCTGGAGGAAGTGGGGCCTCTCCCAGTTCCTCCAGCTCTTTGTCCTCCGGGTTGGAACGATTCAATAGTTCTCTCTGAAGCAAAGAGTTAAAATAATTCGATCAGTTCTAAAATTATAATCTGATTGTCTTAGAATGTCTGTCTTTACATTTCATTTCAATTTTGCTAAAAAATTCTCATTCAATCTACTTGCCTCTTTAATCTCCCGGTATTGAAGTTAGGGTTAGTTAAAGTTAGGGTTACCGTTTGGGTTTGAGGCTAACCACAACATGTACACACGGAGAAGACGGTCTGCGCATTTGTCCCCAAACTTAGAAAAGAAAAATCGTTTCTAGCAAGTGTCATTCCTTCGACTATTGCCGAGAGTTCTTACTTTCAGGGTGGGGTCACGTGTGTAGCGCGTGACATTGTCGTGACCAATTTGGATGGAGGAGTTGGTGGGTCTCTTGTGATGGAAGTTTTCGTAGGTGGGATCGCCCTGCGACTTGTCGCGCTGGGTCACCAGGTCCGCAGAGCTGTCGTGTCTCTGAACACAAGCACCAATGCAGAAATGTAGTGAACATGTGTATAAGACATCTGCGGGAATCCCACCTCCTTCACGTGCATGCTGGGACGAGCTAATGTCGAGAAATTTATTTTATTTCTGTAAACCTCTTCGAGAGATTTCGTGCACCGTTGTCCAATGTCTCTTTCGGGGTAATATATGAATCAGTAGTATGTGACTTATTTAGTTTAAAGCATTGTATTGCTACACTCGCCTTTAATTGGTCTCTCTCCACAAATTTATGACTTTTGGGTGTAGAAACACATCAGGAGGTACAGTATATAAAAATAGTTCGCGTGTGTTTGTGTGTGAGAGAGAGAGAGAATGTGCTGTCAACTGAAAAAAAGTTGAAAGTGTAGTTCCAGATAAGGAAATAAAGGACTTTAATAAATGAGAACCAGGTGTACGATGTCGATCCTGTTGGGTTTTTTAAAAACTGAAATATTCTGTTGTGTGTTTCTTTTATTTGTTTATTGAAAAATTTTGTCGCTAACTTACTAATATCGCTCAGAAGTTTTTGGCGCAATAAAAATAATTGATGGGATTTAGGCCCCATTGTGTTTAAGTATGCTAAGACAGAAATATATTACATTTTAGTCTCATCACACAGTACAGACAAGAATGACAACTCACCAGACCAGCCGGCATCTCTGGCGGAGGTTCATCTACCATTTCAGTTGCACCTTTTGACCTTTTTCGTCTACACCACCAAAAAACGACGAGAAGCACCACGATGGCGACAAGGACAACTCCACCAACTATAGAACCGGCGATGATAGCCACCTGGTTGCCAGTGTCAGGGTTTCCCGGAGTCGGACAAGCTGCTGAGGGACTTTGTTTGTTGCACCGCCGGCAGATCAACGTCTCGTTAACAGTTGCGTTGAAGACCTGCACCCGTGATGCACCCGTCGTTGTGTCTGGCACCCCGTCTGCAGGCAAAGAACAGGTGAAAAATTACACAAAATAATCAAGTGAAAATAAAATCGAGAATGTAGCAAATGCGATGAAATAAACACAGCTCTTCTGATTATGTGTATATTTTAAGTTTTTCATCCTCTGATGTTTTTCTTCCTTCTTTCTCGTTTCGTTCCTACTTTTTTTCCTTCAAATGGCGCAACGGCTAACCAATTGTCTCAAAGGCAGTCTCATTTCGAATCTCTTGTCAGGAAAGCTGTTATTTTTTTCAAAAATAGCGAGTATTGTCAGGACTGGCTACTTTGCTATGATATAGTCTTCATGCTGGACCGAAGCAAAGCGCCAAAGAATTTATTTTTTTGAAGAATTTTATTCCTTACTCTCTCTCTCTCTCTCGATTTCTCACAGACAAGAATTATACATGGAAAGAAAGTGTTGACGACCTGCTGAGTCCACGGTAAGCTATCAACCGTCCACCCAGACAACACTGGACCCCACTAACCCCAAGACATTACAGCAATCCTTCCACGATAGTGCAGACAGGTAAACGAGCCTGCACCCGGCAACTCTGTAACCTACCCGTTTCATTGTTGACTGGACTCGATGGCGCTAGTGTCGAGGTCGTTTGTGTCGATTCCGTTGACAATGTCGTTGTTGCTGCCGTCGTCGTGGAGCACTGCTGCACACTAGTGTCTTGATAAAAGTCGTTAGGACATTGGTTGTTACAGACCATGCAGATATCGCTCTGGCTGACTTCGGTTAGACATGGCGCCACCTGTCGAACGAGACAAGCATCCGGAACGTGAGACGACATGAAAAGTACCTGGGACGCGGTGGACTCCACAAAACAACATAACACAAAACATGATAGAAACACAATATTACCCCAACACACAGCAAATGATAGTAGTGTGACAAACATGCCACAAAAGTCGCGAGGAACACGAGATGCGAGTGTTAACATGCCTCGAACAACGTGGTCGTCGCGTGCGTTGCAGGTGTTGTTAAACGCCATGTGGTAAATAGCATAAACGAAGAAAAAAGAAAACGAATGAAAGGAAGAGAAAAAGAACAGGAAGAAATCGCGCGAGTGAACGAACAAATAAGCAAGCAATAAAAAAAAAACAAAGAAAGTAAATGAGAGAAAATCTACCTTAAGAGCAAAGTTGTATGTGGCAATGTAAACTTTTTCGGACTAACAGATGAGATTAAGCTAGAAGAAAAAATAATCGTTTCTCAGATTATAGCCATAAATAAGATGGCGGTAAACTCGACTAAACTTCTATAAAGAAAAAAAAATGCCGCTGATAAGAAACCGATTCAACCAGGTGAAATAAACGATGTGAGTGACGTCACGGCAGGTGGCAAAGGTAAAGGTGCAAAAGGCAGTGATTATCAGTTGCTACCGGAGGAAAGCTTGCCAGCTCTGGCTATTAGATTATTTTATTGATGTATTTATTGTAACATCAGAGCCGCCCATAGATACTAAATAAATTTATTTTACTTTAAGTCTTTTGTACATTGTTATTGTTGTTTGATTTAAAGTTTACGACCGCTCAGAACTTGTGAAATAAATTAATCTGCTTTAATAAACAAGCTTACGATATGTTTCTACTAGGTTATTGAACGAGGTAGCTGAGTATACATTATTTATATTTAGACTTATTTCTGTACAACATAGGAAGACATTCTGGACAATCAAAACATAAATTGTTAAGGAATATATTGGAGAAATATTCATTTCTCATCAAAACCAGGGGAAGCTGTGGTGGTGAGTGTTACTCAGTGGAAATTTGAATACTGTCAGATGCAGAGGTTGTAATTGGATCTGAAGTTAGCAAAAGAATGAATAGCCTTCGTGTGAATGAAGTCAGTGGTGCAGGAACATGCTTGGCTTTAAGGTGGGGCAGACTCTTTGCTGACAGTGAACGGCGTTCACATTCTTGCCTCCTCGCTATCTTTTTTGAGGGGGTGGCTGCCCCCTTGCCCACCTCCTCCCGTTCCTACGACACTGAATGGGGTGGGAATGCAGTTCCTAACTGGCAAGAGTCGGTTTGCAGTGAGACTGTTTCGAGCCAGGCTTTGAATGAGTACACGGCAATAAGACAGTAAATAATCTGTCAGAGAGGTCACAGAAAGTGGTCTGTGCAAGTTCAAGTGTCACAGGTCACTACGTGTGAGAGCAGAAGAAGTAAATGGTGGAAGAAAGACAGTGTTTAATATTCACATATCAATATCAAGATTACAATTTTTCGCCAAATGTTGAAAATGAATATTTATGAAAAGCCCTTCTGACAATAATAACTTTTAGCTGATCAGTGCTCAATGATATAAGTAAGAAAAAGACGATTTCGTGATTTAAAGTGAAAGACCATGTTTTGAGAAATCAGGATTAAAATAAGAGTTCATGCAAAGGTAACCATTAAGACAACTTTGTAATTCTTACTTAGCTAGATTTTTAATTGTGTGTATTTTCCTATTGGGTTTATTTCAGTTGGGACAGGACACAGGTTCAGGGTGGTAAAGAGTTGAGGTTTGAGTACTTGACCGCACTGAGGTGGTTCGCTGTGGTTGGAGATAAGCTTTTACCACTTTCATGGAAATCTTTGAGAGAATGTTGCATGTTGGCTTTCTTCTAAGAGTGCGCTAAAGTTTAAATTTCAATTTGCGATTGTCTACGAAGAAGCCAGACGACAAATGCTATTTTTAGCACATTAGCGCATGCGCACTAGGGCCCATTAGGCATTGCGCGAGTAAATGGCGACGACCCGTACAGTAGGTGTCGGCCGTTTCCACTGCCTTCACTGGCGCCGTGTCTCCCTCTTATCGCCAACAGCCACTCTACACACGCACACACGCACTCACACGCTACCTGTGGTTACCTGTGGTGTGTCGCAACAACACTCAGTGTGTGCGATGTCAGTCTTGGGTCGTGTTTCCACCTCCTAACGTGCACAGGTCGTTAATGTACAAGCTTTTGTTTTGTTTTCTATTTAGGGGTATATAGGGTGTTGTCTTTCTCCAGTAGACACAGCGTCCTTGCAATGAAGCCGACCAGAAATGTCTTCCTCTTGGTTATTGAGTTCTCAAGTTTACAAGTTGTAGCAGACATTCAGTGTGTTGTCACTGCTTTACTCGCTTGCAAATAATTTCTTAGTGCGCCATTACAGCCATGTTTACTGCCCTACCTGACTTATAAACAAAATAATAAAAAAATGATAGCTACGCGACCTACCAACCGAATGAAACGTTCTGGTGTCCCCGCAACAAGGAAGTAGATAGACAAACCTGTTTTGATTTACCTACTAGCATACACTAGTGGGTGGAGGCAGGCACGGCCACTTGGCAGTAAGCCTGTGGTATTATTAAGGACTATAAAGTGGCGCACACGTGTGATTTCCACCATAATAATATATTGCAAGCTAAGTACGCTAGGAGAGGACAAACAGATGAAAGAACCGGTTGCAAAGTTGTCACCTGTGTTATCGCGATTGTCGTCATCTCTAATGTAATGCCGCACGGCCCGATTAAAAGCCTTTATCACAGTCGATAGCATGTCCTAAATCTCTCTTGTTCACCCTGACACCCTCTACCCCACCACACACACACGTACACACTTCCTCAACCCCATTCTTGTAGTGTTTCGTATCTTTCCCTCCCCAGAGGAATGAAAAGTCACGTGAAACACTTGAAAACGATTGGCTGTATTGGGTTAGGAAGCTGACCCAACCCCTTTTCTGTTCTTTATAACTTAGTCTGTTACCGATGAACCACTCCCAACACCACCCGACAGACAGAAAAACGAAGAAGAAAAGAGCGAAAGACAGAAATAGAGAAAGAGACAGAGGAATAACGAGAGAGAGAGAGAGATGCATATATAGAGATAAACAGAGGGACATAAAAACACAGAGAAATATACCAGGAACAACAATTTGTGATTACGATGACGACGACTAGACAGAGAAAAAAAGAGATAAGAGACCGTTGACAGGTTGGTCAGGATATCTCAGGGTACAGCTCAAGTCTACTCTTTAGTGACGTGGTTTCTATTAGTAGATCACTGACACCACCAGACCACGCAACACCACAGTTAATCCTGTTACTTCCGGGCCTCCCCCTTGGTGTTGTGTACGTGGCCTTACAAATGCTCCTCCGCGCCCAGAGCTCACAGTCCTGCCCCAGTCCTGCCATCGACAACCATCAAGCCTATAAATAACAGTATCTTACAGTTTTTCAAAAACCCACATACACACCTACGCACCCACCGCCTTCCTCCGCTCACATACCCGACTGAGCAGTGGTTAAATTTAAATTAAATTTAGCCTTAAGGTTCGGGTTGTCATCATTGGGTTCCGATCTCACCTCAAGACAAAAGATTTTCTATGAACGTGACATGTAGTTCACAGGGCTGGCGGACTTTGGACTGGTGTTCATTGTTTTTTTCCCCTTATTCTACTGGGGCCCCTTATTAACTTCACATCACGCTTTCCTATCAACGACACCCACCAACTGGTCCTCAATTATCGTCGCTGTGACTAGCCAGACCCCGTCTCCGCATTCCTACCTTCTCAGCACCGTGGACGACTTTGTCAAGGGCTACAAAGTTTGTGGACTGCTTGTGTGGGGAATTTACATACAGTCTCTATTTTATGTAAAGCTGTAGTTTGTGTGGCGATGGGACAAAGGTCATGAGCCGACGATAAGAGGGAGATACCCAGGTGAAAAGAGTGGCGTGAGGTGACCGGTGATAGACAATGTAGTTTCAAAAATTAAAAAATAGAGCAACTAACGAGGAAGTAGAGGCTCGAAGGATAAGACGACTCTTATTTACACGAGGAAGGGAGATTGGGCTGAGAAAGATAGGTAGGGCACATTGATCGAGGAAATAAAAAAACCAAAAAAGTTCGTTATTCGGTGACTTCTGATGTGTGACTGTAAAGGATGAGTTCCCTCCTGTACCCTCCCTCTTCCTCCCTCCTTAACAATAACCATCTTGTGTTTACTAATTATTAAAAATTTGCCTATCGTCCAAAGTTACAATCGCTGGCTCTTTTCAGCGATGACATTATTTGCAATAAGGATGAGAAACCTGTTTATTGAGTGGTTCAGCGTGTTATTTATTGTCGCACATCTGTGTTTGTGTGCAGCAGCTGCACTGCGACAGGTGACAGCAAATGCAAATACTCTCACCTGCTTTCGCGATTTGTCTCATGAATGTAAAGGCATCCTACCTGGACACATACCTACGCACCTATTCACCTACCTACGTGCAGCAGCCAGCGGCAGGTCCAATGACGAGCGTTGCGGCAGCTGTGCGGGGAATCCCCGCTTCTTCCCGCTGACGCTGGTGTCGAAGTCACGTGGTGTCTACCTCCTCGTCACGTTCTCCCCACCGCGGCCCGCATGCCTACCCCGGGCAACGTGGACACTCAAGGGTTACCATCTTGTTTCAAAGTCAACACAGCTGTGTCCAGGCTCCGAAGAAATTGTTTTACGGGGCCGTAGTTACAAGGTGGTGGCCGAGATGCCGAGGTGAGGGGATGGAGGATGGGTAAAGAAAGAAATGAAGCGGTATCTATGGGGTCTGTAACCACGACAACATTTTTCCTTGGGTTCTTGATTTTACACTGAGGAAAACTTCCTAACTACGGTCCCAGTGAGCAAAGTGCCCGAGCACCATGCTCTGACCTTTTCACCGTCCCATCCGTTGAATCGCCAGGGTGTCTCAAGGGAAGTAGCCGGCACACACCCGTTCCACACCCTCAGACCCTCTTGAATTTCGTCACTTTGCTGTGACTTTTGAAAGACACAACGGTACTTCCTGTCTCCTGATTCTGACTAAACCCTGATCTCCTTATGTCAACGGTTCTACCATCGCCCGTTGTCTCGTCGTACTCTTTGTACAACAACGACAGTTAAAATTTGAGGCTTGTGCAGTCGCAAGGACTCTGGAGGAAGCTAGGTACAGAAGTACTGGCGATACACTACAACTATAATTATCCAAGCTAGTCAGGCAATAAATCCGAACCCCGGGGTGAATCACAACAGGAATTGAATCATAAGCAAAAGTAAGGCATGGGAGAACATCTGGAACTAAGTTTAGCAGTTAACAGCTTCTAGAAGCCAACTCAGAATGCGGGGGACACCACAGGAACTAATTTTGACGAATGGAAACAACAAAGCAGCTTCAAGCAGGGGAGTGGGATCTCGCATTCAGTTTCTTGAATGAAGGTTCTATGTCAGCTCGCGGCAAGGATCACGACCTTTGCACTGGAGCAGTAACACAAGTACAGCTTCCTGTTCAACATATTAGATGACTTCACCGTTATCATAGATAACGCAGTAGAGCGTGGGCCACGGGGGCTACACCTCACCGCAATGCCATCCGTGTCAAATCGACCTCAGGACCGAGCGATGACAGCTTCTACATCATCATCAACCTATTCAACTGTTTTAACTACTTGTTACTCTGCTCACAGCCTTGCTTTAACCCCTAAGTTGCTAGTTGCAGGTCACGTGACATCATCTTGGACAGGTATGATTTCCTCACTGTCATCTTTTGGAATGTAGAGATATCGCCTACAATGAGGAGGTGAGATCAGCAGGTAAACAGCAGGTAAACATTATCCGCAAGAAAACTTGTCAGCAGGGTAAGATGTCGACTTAGCATAAAAAGAAGCCACTTAGCAAGAGAATATGTCAGATTAACAAGTAATGTCAACGTCGCGAAAGATAATGCGACTTCCCCCCACGAAAAAAAAAGGTCAGCTTGACTTAGCAAAAATTCAGCGTAGCAAAGAAAAGTCGACTGAGCAAAATAAATAAAGTCAAGTTAGCAAGAAAACACGTCAGAGAAGGAAGGAAATTAGTCAACAGTTAAACTAACGGATGTTACACACGCTGTTCGACACTCAAACACAGCAAGGGGTATCGGAGGTGGGTGGGCGATAGAAAACCCAAGACATGCCAACAGCTACACCGAGAAAGCTTGGAGGCAAGAGAACTACACGGAGGGAGACAGAAAAAATACAAGAAGACAAATCGACTGTCCTCGAGAGCATGCTGACTCTCCGTGAAAGCTGCTCCTGACTGATTACAGCAAAGCGTTAGCCGCCACTTGTTTGTTCAAACCGCTTCAAACCAGGAGGAACAAAGGTCACAACTTTACTTTAAAAAAAAAAATTAATTATTCGCCATCATCATCGTCTTCTCTGTATTCTGTATCCCTAACTACTACTCGATGCCCCTTGACCCCACAGCCTGTGTATAGGACCGTGTGGGCAGAGGCAATAGATCATTGTCACCCTCGCTAGGACGTCCTCCGCGTGGTTGTTGAGAACAGAGCACCAGCACGTGGGTGTCATGAGGACATTGCCAATCCCTGTTCTAAGTAATGAGTGTATTTTGTAAGTTATTCAGCACATGCGCAATACACACACACACGTCGGTGGTTAAAACGGAAGTAGGGGTCAGCTTGTTAGCCTCTTAGTTGATTTTAGCGAGACACAAGAATGTAAAGAGATTGGTGGAAAAGATCACTGTTGTGTTGTAAACTGTCGCAACAGTGAATTAAAATTTTAAATAATGCAGGAGAAAGGTTAGTTATCTGCTTTCCCGACAATAAATCCCGAAAAACTCAGACGACGAATATTGTGGGTTGGCAGAGAAATGTAAGAGAGAAGTTCATGCTGACAGCAAACTCAATGTATGCGATCATTTCGCATCAGGTTTTCGGATAAATGACCCGAGTTTAATCAGATTCAAATTGAAATGTGTGACAACGGCTCTATTCTCTCCAACCGCTCCACCTTTTCTGTTCACTTCAACTCATTCGATCGGGAAAAAATGTGCTGGCGATAGTAACAGCCAATAAATCTTCTCTCGTGCAGCGCGCAAAGGTGCATCTAGTGCTTCAGTTTCTTGTCCTGAGATCGAGGGCTAGATGTTAACAACCATGACTTTTCTTACCCTCGTAAATAAAGATTTGTCATGTATCATTTTTGTCAGTTTATTTTTGGCTCTGTGTCTATATAAACAAGTAATGAATATTCTTTGATGGAACCGATCTTAGAGATCATACCCAAATTAGCTGCTCAAAGAAGCAGAGGATCTGACCAGGGTGGACATGAAAATGCCTGTTTGAGTAGTCTCTTAATCATATCAAAGCAAAGCCGTCCTGATCGTTCAGTGTGAGCTGCTGTGAACAGCCAACAGCTTTTAGCACGTGATGTGTTCAGTACTTAGTGTTAACTGATTCATTAACCCATTCATCACCAGTCACAAAGGTTGTTCAACATGTCGCTAATACTCCGCCTACTGATGACCGTGTCGTGTAACGGGGCCACTCATCACCGCCCCGCGTGCGGCTCGTGTCACGGTCTCCGCTTTCCCTCAGATTCACCTTTCGTAAACATACGGGCAGACATGCACTGATAAACAAGAAATATCACTTCAAGGCCAGATGAGGATTATGTCCGACCGAAATAAATAAATATTTATTTTGTGCAGAAACATCAAACATCATGGATGCGGTTTCAGACTACGAAGAAACTGCGGTTAAAATCTTACTGAGTTGCATGACATCGTTTCTGCTTCTCAGCAAAAATCTTCTACAAATGAATAAAATTATTTTTGAAAAAAGTAACATCGCAGCATACAATGCAGAAAAACATGTGGCTCATAGAAAATGTATGAGACTCATGTCTTTCACCAGGGTACCCTTGTATGTCTGACATATTGTGCTTCTAAGCTGGCACCTCGCCCACAGTCCGTTCTGGAAGGTTGGTCGAGTGCTAAACACTTTTTCCTCATGTAACTTTTTTTTTATTGGTAACGACATCCACCAATAGCTAAAAACTTTGTATTATTCAAATACTTTTCATTAAACCTTCGCTTTTAATACTAGAAAGTTTCATGGGTGGCACGATAACCGTATGGTATGTGTATGTAAGGCAAGAAAGGGAAAGACAGCGAGAGAAGAACGAGACCGGCAAGTAATGGAGATATTCACTCTTGCAATGTAGTCACAGCTCTAGGAGACAGGTGAGACATTCCAAAGAAGTGCAACGGAGCGACGCCGAAGTTTCTAAAGTCTGGCACACTGCACATGCAGGTGGTCCTGATCAACAAACTGGAACGACAGACATGGGATTAGTGATCAACGTGTGACACAAGACCTGGCATGACACGACGGCAACCGTAGCATCACGTGGGCCACTTGCAAGTGGAGGCGACGCCGAGGATCAGCACGCAGGTGACAGGGAGGGATGGACATGTAATAAGTCGCCATACAGCAGCTACGGCGGTGTGTTGCGGCCTTTGAAGCTGACCGACATTGCGCAGTGTTTGCTTAGGTAGGTGGAGCCAAGGTAGAGAAGGAAAAAAAAAAACGTGTGACGAAGGTAGGTTGCTCGCCAGGTAGGTCACACACGCACACACGGTAACGTCACACACCACTACGTCGCTTCCTCACGGAACATTTCTATCACG
The DNA here is from genome assembly GCA_004794325.1 of Pomacea maculata. Taxonomy (NCBI): domain Eukaryota; kingdom Metazoa; phylum Mollusca; class Gastropoda; order Architaenioglossa; family Ampullariidae; genus Pomacea; species Pomacea maculata. The sequence continues at coordinate 167,279 of SRHC01003000.1, forward strand.
CTCGTCGCTCTGTACCTCGTCACCAATAAAAGACTAAGTTTATTTGCTCATAAACCAGGAAGTCAACGGACAGTTCGCACGAATATCACTTTACAGATATTTCCTGTTCCTAGATCACGTGGCGAAATAAATAATACTTGCTTCAATAACTAGCTAGTAATAAAATAATCTTTCCTAATGAATATCTACAAATGGAATTCAAGACCATCACATATAGATGTTCATGAACATGTCTGAGTGAAATGTCGGCAGCTGTCTGTGCGCATTTAAATATTCTTCAAGTTTGTTCTCTTTCATCAAAAGCTGACTATTCTGTTTACTCAGCACTTTTCAGTTAACCGTTTTGTTCTACTTCCACCGGACGGTGCCAGGCTTCAGTGAGATCGGGGGAAGTAGGAGATAAATGAGAGTTTTGTTTCTCTTTCGCAAAAGACCGGAAACACTCCATAGCTGGAAACTGAATCATGGATGTGATCATCAGACATCGCGACAGGTGGCGCCACAGGACACTTTAGCATGCAGGCCTTGGCCAACTTGAAGTGACTTGTAGTCCGAGTCGTCGTGAATCACCCTGTCCTTGTCGCCACTGATGACAAGATGGCTTCTGACTGCAGCTCACGCTCACTGCCCCCGCCGTAGTCAATCATAATTATTGTCTTCAGGGAAGGGAACTAATCAAACCAATCACTGTCTCCCCCCCTCCTCTCGTCTTTTCACTGTCAGTCTCTCGTTCTACTCCTCCCTCTCTCCTGTCCTTCCTCTTCAATGTCTGTGCCACCCATGCGTGTGGGTGTGTGCATTCAACCAAGCGCGTGCATGTTATTCTCGGTGCCCTGCTCCACGTATTTACACAGGAGAGCGAGTGAAGACTGTGTGAGCCACGATGCTGTTGACAATATTCGGGGGATGAGGCAGTGGATGTCTTCTATTCACTACTACCCCTCCACTTCTGTCGCATCCCCACCCAACTCCCTTTCACCTGTGTGTGCTCACCTTTACATCTCTTGCTTCTTTCTCCCTCCCTTTTTCCATTCACCGCTGACACTCTGTGAAGCGCGCCGGTATCTTCAAAACTATTTTGCACCTGTAATACCTTTCTTATGAACCTTTGGGAGGAGGGTAAGATGAAGATGAACAGACTATCATTCGAGAACTTTCGACATTTTGTGGCGGGCGCGGCACCACTGCGTCCACATGCGTTTTCCAAGCCGACGAGGAGGAGATGGACGGACCTGAACTACTTTCTACCGCGCATGGGCTGTGGCTACAGGTGCGAGCAAGCAGTGTATATGTGCGTCTAGGTGGGTGTGTATCCGGGAAGCTGTTTTTTTCTCCCTCCATAAAAAGGAAGCAGCTTCGGAAGCGTGACATGAGCGACCTTAACATTCCGCACTAACCGGAACTTTTCTTTCAATCTTTCCCTCGACAAACAGAACTATGAAAGTCCGGTATGCCGCTGCACTGAGCAACAGGTAAGGTAAGGTAAGGAGAGTGCATACATTTAACGGTGTAGAGCTGGCAGGCAACATCACCTGAGGCCTCTAACAACCGAGACAACACTCGAGGGACCATAAACTATGTGAAGAAGGTGAGCTGAGGTCAGTCTGGGCGTCAGGGACCGCATAGCACGGAGCTTACCTCCAGCAGTTTGTATGAGAAAAGCGGTGTTTGAATGTTTTTCGGGGGGAAGGGGAAGAGGGGGTTGTGGGATTGTTTTCTTTTTCCTAAGATGGACGAAAAAGAATGCGAGGGCTTTAGTAAAACGCTGCATTGTAAAAATCCAAGCTTTAAATTCCTATGATAATTTTTTTACGTTCGTAACCCGGTTCTTCCTCTGGCCACCGCGGTGTCCACCAGCATCCAAGATACCTTGAAGAACAGTCTTAGATATGGTGTCGTGTCTGGTCACATGACCACATGATGCTGTTTGACTGTTGACAGTCCCTCGTACTAACTGATCGAAGTTACTTATACTTTACCATAATCTCCGGTCTTTTGGATCTGCGGCAAGTTCACCTGGCACCATTACATGATTAACTGTATGCACTTATTAATTTTTACCTGTTGTTTGGCACAGCCTTGTACCAAGGCTTCATAGTTCTAATGAAATGATTGAAAGTGTAACGCCGAGTATCAGGTTCGCTGAGGTTACTCTTTCGAAAGTTTCCAAAGTTGCTCCCTTTACTGGGAAGTGTAACAAACAACAAAAACAAAAATAAAAAAACCCAAATTACTGGTCGGGAGGGACAAGTATGTAGACGACTGAAGTAGGAGTAAGACAAGACAGAGAGTGGATGTCATTGTAAACTCTAATCGCGAGGCCTGACGAGAACAGAAAAGCGTGACTAAGACGTAAGTGAGTCAGAGCATGAGACTATCAGAGAGAAAGACAGAATGACAGACATCCTGACATGGACTAATAGTGCGTGCGTGTGGAGGTGTATAGTTGGAGGTGTGTGTTAATAAGAGAGAAAGAACGAATAAGAAACTGAGTATAAGGGAAAGATAACGAGAAAGTGCATTTGAGAGTGACAGACAGATCCAGGAGAGAAAGAAAAAGACAAAGGGTTGGAGATGAAGGAGAATGAAACGTCTTAAGGGTGGAGACAGACTGACCGACAGAGACAGAGAATGAGACAGCGGTGGACAAAGTAAAATGACAGAACACCATAGAATGAGAATAGAAGGTGGAGAAACACAAGAGAGAGTGAGCGAAGGCGAGAGAGAAGTACTATAGTCACGAAAGGCAGGCGGCTCACTTCAAATTACCAAGGGGGCGGCCCAGTGTGTAATATTGGATTTACCGATTCTACCCTCCACCCCTCAAGCACTTTCCACTCCATGCCACCTCCCGCACACTGTTGACGAGAGAGAACGGAATGGTGGAAGGCAGGGACGAGTGTCAGAGCGTGTTTGGTCTTGACTCAACCCCCTCATGTCACACACTCCACCCCCACACTGCCCAGTCACACAATCAGCAGCATCTCTTTAGGAAACGAGGCCAAGGCAGGACACACACACTCTCATTCTCTTACATACACACTTACAAATCCACTGACACACAATACATCAACACACTGACTGACACACACACAATGCATACATCAACACACTGACACACAAACACACAATGAAAGACATACAATCATACTAACGTGCGCGCACACATACACCAACTGATACACGCTCACAGACACATATACAGATGCATTCACACAGATGCATTCACACAGATGCATAAACGTACACACACACATAATCCTATGAACTTGCACACTTACCTGTCCAATGTAGATAATCAAGATGAAAATCCTCAGGTAAGAACTCTTCGGTCCCATCCTCACAAGAATGTCACAGTACCTCCACATGATCTTTTCTTCTCCTTTTCTCTCTCTTTCCCCCAGAACCTCACAAATTTGACAGCTAGTTATCGCCGTATTTCACATCTGTGCACAGCCTTTGTCTCTCACACCGACTGTCAGCAGTCATCATACAATCACTGACCTGTAGACGAGACAGGAGCAATGGAGTGCTTGCCTGCCGACCTCTGTACAGTAGTTCTGTTGGTGACTGGTGGTCCTACCATCTCACACACAGACTACTGGTGTCTTGACGGAAATCCCCACTACGTGTGAGCACATCCTCTAGTCACGGCGATCCTAGACTCACCAAGCAGGAAGTAGAAACCTTGTGCCGTCAACTCTCTACTTGCGGCGGCCCTCGTCAGCGCCAGGGGTCAGAGGTTACAGTGGCTGAACGGAGCGCGCTTGCGTGGTGCGTACCTGGAGACACTGAGAGGGGCCTTGAGACGACTGCAGGTAAACATCCGAGATTCATACATGCGGCCTCATTTTAATGTTTATTTGTTTGCAAGCGTGGAGGTGGGGAAGATCCTTTAGTGGTAGCGACCCTTCACTACATGCCAGGAGACGAGAGAAATAGTTCATTAGTGTTTGGTGATGTGCGATACCATTAACTCTCGTCTTCTTCTGGAATGGTCAGATATGAAGCCTGGCATTCGTGCAGCAAGGCGAAGAGAGAGAGATAGAGAGAAAGGGGGGAAGAGAGGGAGGGTAGGTCTGTAGCTGGCTCAGGTAACTGTGGTCAAACCGGGTGGAATGTTGAAAACTGCTCCGTCCGATGACAGTGACTTAAAGCACTCGGTGATACTTGGAGACATTTTTTCCCACCTGTTGACACCCGATGACTGTTGACGACATTGGGTGGCACCGAGGACACAAAGAACTCGTTTTGACATGCAGTGACACCTTGTGAAACTCCGTGACTGTCACACTTTGTGACAAGAGGCTCAGCTTTTGACAGTCGCTGACACTTGATGACATTTGGTCATACTCTGTGACTTCTTTTCACAGTCGGTGACAATGACACCTGATGAATATATGTGACATCTTCTGACAATGGTAAATACTTACGATGCTGGATACTTGGTGAACAACACTTTCCGTCACGTAGATCACGTAATGACGTAAGAGAGAACTAACTTACTGACGAAAATTTTTCACCGAGGTCTTAAAACGTAAAGCCGTTAAGTCTGGAGGCCTCATTGAGGATAACATTGTGTAATGTCCACAAACATTACATGTTATTAAATGTCAGTGACACAGTTGTACATAGATACAATTGTCACTCAAATTAAAAACAGTTTCTTGACACCAGGGATAAAAATCACGAAAAAATTTAAACCATAGGACTGTGTATTTTTATTTTATGAGCTGTTGGTACCCCCTTCCATCAATATTAAAGACTTCTATAATTTATGTTTTGGAATCTTCTTACACTGGATGTAAAACACTGCCACGTGACACTTGGGGATTTATAATGACACTTGATGACACGGATGGATGACCACACTCAGATCAGCTTACCTCGCTTATGTTTGATAAATAAAATAAACAGGTTGTGTTATCGCCCACCACTCGTCTCTACAATGTGCCACTGATCTCTTGCTGTTACGTCACAAGTAAGGGGGAGGGAAGGCAGCCGTTACCGACAGTCTTGACAGCTTTTCAACTTCCTCGTGCCATTTGATTTATGTAGGCATCGACACGTCTACATGCACATGAGTGTCGTCTGCAGGAAAAAAATCTGTGACCAGGAAAAAAACCTCACAGTCGGGTCCACACTGTCTATTCGGTCTATAGCACAGTAGTTATACAGAAATTAAAATGAATTGTGTAGATGTGTAGATGTTCTCTGTAGACATGTTGCATGTGCTCATGTGTGTGTGAGCGCGTACTATACTGATGAAAACCAGCCTGAAGTAGTTTACTGTATAAGTGAAAAAAGACACTTTTTTAATTGATAAAATGTTAATGAGGAGGATAATAATTAACATATTCGCAACTATCCTGTCCCAGTTGAACTGTTTTAGTATGTTCTACGTGATATACTTTCTGCGAGAACTTACTTCAATGTTGAATACTAAATGTATTCAAACACGAGACTCACGTCTACAAGGCAGCAAATAACACGAGAGACATCAACACACCAAAGCTAGCAACACAGACGTAGACAGAACGTAACACGTTGTACGTCCAGCGTTGTGCGTGCACGTTGTCTCGACTGCAGTGCGCGGGGAAGCCAGACCTGCTTTTCCTGGTTGAAAACTGGGAGAAAAAACTTGAGAACAGTCTACATTCCAGATTCCCCAACAACACAAACATTTCAGCGATCACTTGCTGACAAAGGCAGGCGGATGCTGACAGTCAGTCCGGACTATTTTCTTAAACAAAGATTCCGTTTTCCTTTCACAAACAACATTTCAAGCTTTCCATTTAGAACTTAAGCTCTCGACGAATAAGAGATTTAGGACGAGACATTTAAATGCATTTTAGCCAGGGTATGTTGTAAACTTTTAAATCCGATTCAGAGAGTATATACTGTCGGGTCACGTCACGCACAAACGTCACTGTAGAGACAAAAGCTCTAGAACTTACCTGTACCACGTAGTACGTCGTCACGACGTTACGTTCCTTAGTTTTGCCAGACGTTAGCTGACTCTTAATAACACTTGGCACTTGTGTAAAACATCGATTTCTCCATCTTTATTTCTTTATCATTATACATATTATTCATCAATAAATAAATAAACAAACATTATCACAGGAGCTTGCAGTAAACAACAATGAAACAATGAAACAATGAGAACAACAAGTTGATGATTTAAGAACAATAATTATGTCCCGTCGACGTCTGGTAAAGTGGACTAAACATTAGAAGCATCATGATAAGTTATTGCAGTCATTGTAAGCATCACTGTAAGTTATAAATGTTATTATTACATTCATTATGATCATCATATGAGTTGATATGTTGATGGCGTTAGTAAGACCACGCCCACTCGCCCACAACATTACCTATACCCCCCCAATTTGTCGAGATGCTGATTACAGTTAGGTAATTTAAATGTTAAAAAAATGTTAAAAAAAAAAACCTGTGCTGTCTTGGATTCTATCTTATCGTAGTCATAATATGCGTGCGTGTACGTGCGTGTTATTTGTGTTTATTCTGGATGTCTATTATGATTTTTTTAACCTCATTAGCTCAAAAGGCATACACGAGGGTTACTAGTAAGTTAGTGTTAAAGGTAAGGGATTAGTTTAAGGGTTGAACTTAAAGAAGATCATGTAGGGACGGTGGTATAATAGATGTGACCTACCCTTCCCCCATTCCCCTCTTTCCCCATAAACGAGACGGTAATAACCTCCGTGTAATACAAACGTCCACACGACTGTGGCTGTAATATATTGTCTCCATATTGATTCCACAATCATATCTGTGCTGGGGAGACAATTCACCAAGTCATAAATTGTCATCACTCAGGAGACTATTGTTCTGTTTGTCAGGAAATGTATGTCGTGAACGACAGAGGCCAATGTGTCGCCACAGGTCTGCGGGCTGTCGAGGGCTAGAGATGGAGCTGCTGGCTGCATCACAGACTCTTGTTACTAGCCACAAGTGTTCTTAGGTCGGAGACAAGTTGGTCGACCAGTTACAACAGAGTAAAACATTAGGACAGCTGAATCCTGTAGGTCATCAGTCAGCGACGACATCTGTCGTCTTGTATTGTCCTCCATTTCCGTTTCGCACAAGAACAGATAACAGTTATGATCTAAACTATAAGTATTAATGAAGTGTCCACGAAGCTACGTCTCACTCAAGGTCATTCAGTTTTGATTGTAAAATAATCAACAAATCATAGCAGGAATGAGACTGAATTTTGTAAACCTCGGCTTGTGATCCTTTGAAAACGTTTGACATCCAAAAACTGGCTGACACCATGACAACACAAGCCTGACCGTTCCCTCCAACTCTTTGATAGTCTACATAATAATGCACGTCTTTTTTTCTGGTGGGTCAGGAGGTGGAGGGGTTAACACAGGGTCAACATCATAAGTGTTGGTCTCTGGTATCTCAGGGCCTTTGGAAGGTTCCGGAATGTTCGTCCTATCAGGAGTCGTCTTGTAGTCGTCGTTTGCATAAGCTGCAACATGGGAATCAGTGGAGTGGAATGAAGCATGCACTGGCACAGTGTGATGTGATGCCAGTAGGTTAGAAGCAAGCAACCGAAAAGGTGGTGATGGTGGGTGGAAGGCTCCAAGTAAATAAAGGACGGTTTACCAAATGATACATTGCTGTCAATACTAATAAAATGTTTACAGCAAATATAGCAAGTACTAGCACAATGATAACATAAGCTGAGAAATATATATTAACGGAATAATTGCTATTTCGCATCCTTATGTGGAAATAAGAAGAAAGGATGAAAGGACCAGTTTTAAACGGTAGAGAGATGGATACTCACTTTCCTTCCACCAGCCGAAGATAAAGCCAGGGTGTGGTTTCTCCCTGTCAAACAACAGTCAGGGGCGATGTTAGACAATTAGGGAATAGCACTCTATGATGCAAGGGAAGGAACCTCAAAATACACAAATGTTTAGTCAGAGGTAGCCTCCCCTTATCTTAACCCCGCCTGGATTTTTGTGACCCCAAGGAGTATTCCAGATACTTAACGAGTAAAGATGAATAAAAGACATTAGTTCCAAAAAAGAACCTTTAGAATATTATCTAAACAACAAAAAAAAAAAAAAAACAAAACAAAAATTTAAATAAAAGCAAAAATACACTAAAAAATAAAAAGTGTTTAGATGTACCTTTTAAAAGAATAACTCAAACATAAAAAAATACTCACGGTTGAGCAACTGGAGTAGGTCGTCTCGTTGGCGTGATCGGTCTGTTTAGTCTTGCTTTTGGTTTCCTGCTCAAACAATGGGCTTAATGTCTTTTTTTAAAACTCAAACTGATTACTTAAATTCAGTACTTTTGTCCAGATTTCCATTAATATGCATATGTGTGACTTTGTGTGTGGATGTGAATGGCTGTAATGGATGAAGGTATGAAGGGATGTAGATACTATAAACAGTGTAACGATGTGGTCGTTAAATGGTAGTTAGCAGACAATATTGCAAAAGGAGTTAAAGACAGTAATTAAAGAATAGTACTTAGTGAATAAATCTGTTTTCAGAGAACGTTTGAATACAGCATCAGCGGGAGAAGGCTTCAGCCAGGGCCCAGTGCCCGTATGTTCGTGACCAGGCCGACCCATCTCCACATGGAGAGGAAGATGGAACCACCAACAGTACAAGCCCAGAGAAAGGACCATAGATATTTGCCGTGTGTCATGTAATTTACTTGAATAAAAAGATGAAAACAAGAAAAACAAAACGGGGTTGGACCTACAGGCTTCTTTCACCTCTTGTGTCTGACTCACCTGGTGCACCGAGTGCAGCGCGTGCAGCATCTCCGCAGACAAGGCCAGCAGTAGCGGATGCACATGTACAGCAGCAACGCCGTCAGCAGCGCCGCGAGGATGGCCGCCAAGATGATCCACGGCAGGTTGGTGCCCAGGGGCGAGGAGATGTTGAAGTAGCTGACGGTGGCGTTGGTGGTGTTGGCGACTGGGGGATCCGTTACCTTCGGGACAGGAGACGGGGTGATGCACGGCTGCGGAGGAACGCAAGAGACATTTGACAGTTTAGCGTATGGATGATTGGTTAACGCGAAAAAAAAATAATATAATGAATAATGGACAGATGACAGTTATTAAAGCAGATGCATCAATGCACCCGAGGTACAAGAGGAGGCGACTGACCATGGTGTATATAGACACCCAGGTGGGGGAGACACTGGTGAGGGGGCCTGGCGTTTTGCCCTGGTCTGTGGCGTAGACAGGAAAGGTCACGACTGTCCCGGCGCTGAGGGTCGCGGTGAGGACGACAGGGCCGGATGGTTGAACTTCGACCCCTGCCCCTGATCCGGAGAAGGAGAAGATGTTGTTCTGCTCGTAGGACGAGTCATCGTCGGTGGCGGAGACGGTGCCCAGCACGGTCCCTGCCGTCCAGCAGTCGCGGTTCAAGAACTCGTACGCGCTTTTCTGAAATAAATAATGGTTTCTGAACTCGTACGTACTTTTGTAAAATAATGTTCAAATTTCTGCAGTTGACTGTGACGTCATACCAGAAACACGTCATATGACGTTATTTATGAACGCATGTCGTCATACCAATAAATAAATAAAAATGTCGTCATCCCACGAACACAGTTTTTGTTGTTTTGTTTGTTTGTGCCATACCACAAAGACGGGGGCGTTGTCATTGCAGTCGGCGAAGCGTATCGTCAGCGTGGAGGTGGCGGTGTGACCCTGGCGGTCAGTGACTGTCACCGTCTTGACCACTGTCGGCGACATCTTGATCACGTCCAGGTCGTAGTCAATGGTTGTGGACACCTGACCTGTATAAATTAATACCGTGCTTGTGACACATTGACAACATACTTGCTGCATACCATATCACTTTGCACCATACCTGTAACAAGTAGACGCTGTTCTTTTCGGTAATTTTCCGAGTCTGTTTTTTGTAAGTGCGTCTTCAATGGTTTGTTTCTAATAATTAATCAACAAAAGGAATTTCGAGATACAGTGGTTGGTTAGTTGGTTTGATGAGAATGTAATTCCACCTAAAGGTGCACTGTAAAGAAACAGGAAACCGAAGTACCCGGAGAAAACCCCCGACAGCCACAATTGCAAACAGGTGTCATATACCGAGAGTACCCCGCGACGAGATCTGAACCCAGAGTTTTACAATGCAGGCCACAAGCGAGTGTTTTAACTACCACACTAGTGCCCTCCCCCACCCTGCCTGCTGAAAACTCACGTCTGAAAAGGCTCTCGCCATTTCTACGCGATTACTATAACGTCTGGTGTCGGGAGCACACAAACATTACCTGTGTCTTCGTCGATCTGAAAGTAGCCTTTGTCGTTGACCTGGATGTCAGTGAACTTGACGATGTCGCCAACATCTGGGTCAGACACCTGCCAGTCGGGGGTGATGGTCACCTGTAGCAAGACATATTAAAACCACTCTTTCTCATTGGTCGAAATCACCTGGTCATTTTGATGGGGTCATGGGCGACTGTCGAATAACCCAGGAAAATGGCTTAAAACGTCCGTACTATTCTGACTGTAGGAAAGATAACTCGTTGCACCCGGTTCGCACCATACCGAGTATACAGAGATAGCTGTCTAAAAGGCATGCTCAGCATGCGACTAAAGCTGTCCTGATGTTCGTATAGTCTGTCACCGCATACTCAGTACTCACTATAATGGCTAGAGGATGAGACTAGGAACATGTTTCCGTGATGTCATGCGTGCCCACTCTTGATGTGTTTCTTTTTATCTAAAGCTCTCAAATACCATCTAACAATCTCAAGAAACATCGGGAACTTTCGAATATAATCTAACACTTAAATTTCTCTCCATTCTCATCGGCAGGTGGGAAGTTGCCTTACCCGTCCTTCGCAGGACTGGATCGTCTGGTCAATCGGGAGGAGGATCGGGGGTTCGTTGATGTCCACCAGTCGGATGGTCAGCTGGTACGTCTCGGACGAGCAGTACCCGTCGGTGGCTGTGACATAAATGGTGACGACCTTAGGCTGCGTCTCGTAGTCCAGCGCCGACTTCACCTGCACCTCGCCCTTGGCTGTGTGAGGGAACAGAAAAAGTCAACATCAGCAGAGTGATTTGGCATCGTCTCCTCTCCGGCTCACGTGTATGTCTTGTTTTTCATCCAAACAACCACACACTCGACTATTCGTGCACGCATGCGCAAACTTGCAAACTGCAGCCCCGTTGACCTGCGACTGCTTACTTGTGACGTTAAACATGTCGGCGGCTGTAGAGGGCGCCATGGAGGTCTGGTAGGTGATGGTGTTGTACGATTTGGAGGTGTCATACCCCGCGAAATTCAAGACCGTCTGAGTCACCCCCTCATCCTCGCGAACCCTCACCTCGGAGTTGAGGTTGGTGATGAACGGAGCGGAGTTAGCACCTGCCAAGGATGGCGCCGATGTAGTTTTTTTTTTAAAACATATGTCCTGTGTCTACTTCTGACTGCACTAAGTCTCTAGACAACACGTTCCGCTAGGTCTGTGAAAGTCTGTCTGTAGTTGGTACATGCAGGTCCGTGCAGCTTAGTCAAGATTTACCAGAGCTGGGTTGTCCATCTGGGAGAAGGCTATAGCAATTTTCTCTCTATATGTATAAGAAATATATTTTTATCTATATATTTATCCAAGAACGTAAAGAAAAGACTGTATGGCAAATAATGTTTATTTGATAAATAATAATCTTCTTTGTTTTTTAATTCATCATGGTGGTAGAATAAGTCGCCATTTTGAAATAAAATGATTTCGTGTAGAAGTTGAAGTTAAACACTCTCACTCGCAACTTACTTCGCTGTCAACATACCTACCAGCTTTTTTCGCTTCTGGTTGCTAAGGTGTGCTAAATGTCCAAGTCAGTTTACCTGATGCGACTAGGTGTCTCTGGATTTCTCTATGTCTGTGTAAATCTGTCAGCTAGCTGTAAATCATTGACTATTTGGCAGTGTCCCATTTACTAGAGAGAAAATTCAAGACGGAATAAAATCTTAATCAGCTTTTTTCTTTCATCGAGTTTTGCCTAGTTATTAAAAAAACTACTTCATCCCACTAGTTCTTTAACGATGACTGTGGTGTGCATGGAGATGACGTTACTTACTGTTGAGCAAGATGCTTTGGACGAAGGTGCCGACGGGGTCATTGTAGGGATCTTGAACCGTGACGAGGGCGGTGATCTCGCTGTGACACTCGTAAGCCAGGTTGTTGACAGCAAAGATTATGCCCGTTACTACCAGAAAAATTTCAAAGTGTACCTTAAAAAATGGCGATGGCAAATCGACTGTAAATACCAGCACCATTACTTGCATTATGACATTTATCAGTGTAGTAAATTTAAAAGGTGATGGTAGACAGCATTTGACAATGGAAGCGTAAGTAAACAGTAGTTGGCATCATTTGACAACTGAGTCCTAACGAAGCAGCGGTGGTAGGCATTGCCTTATAAAGGTTCGTTATTATATGCTTAATAATATTTTTTATTGAGATGAATCAGTCAATCTAGGACAAATTTGCAAATGTAAAAGACAACAGGTGTTATTTTCTCACGAATGTATTTCATTGTCTAATAAGCAACCACTAATATCCAGGTAATATTATTATGTCAACTAAATATACAGCAATACAACATATGACATAAGTAAGAATCTACCGAAAGAAAATGTTTTCCATAATAAACTGAACGGAAGTGAAAATGGGATTCAATATGTAATTGGTAACATGATACAGACCGACTCTGGCAGCAGACATGATACAATCAACGGAAAACACGATAAAGGGCAGGTCACAACTACATAGAATATCAACATGTAATAGATGTCACAAGACAGAATGAGTCCCAGCTACAACACCAGACTCACCAGGGTCGATGGCGATGTTGCTGGTGGAGGGTTCGGTTGTCATGGAGAAGATGAGCGCATCACTTTCGTTATCGGCAGCCACGATAGTGGCCAGGGTAGTTCCCGCCCCCACAATATTAGTTGTTGCTATTGCTGTCCGAGAGAATTTGCTGATTTAAAGGCCTACTCAAGAAAAGTGTTCAAGCGAATGTCTAAAATACTAAAAAACGAGATTTTCCACATGACAGGACCAAGTTTAAGCCTTGTTGCGCTCTCACGGAAAAGATTTGCGGAATTACATTCTCGAAATAAACGTAACACAGTTGATGAAGATAGGATTACACTCGGGCACATCTTTAATTCATTAATAAAATGCAGCACATAATCAGGTAAAGATCGATAGTCACAGGCAAAGGATGGATATCGGTTTTATCAATTCCGTTCTGAAATTAGAAAAGGTTCCAATAAATAAGTTACATCTGTGGAGGGGCACACAAATAAATTTTATTATTTGAACAATAATGTGGAGTAGATTAATGTAATGAACGGGTAAGGCAAATGACCAAGAGAAAATAAGTATTTTCACAACAGTCGAAATAAAGATCCAAGCAGGATCTTTTCAGTGTACATCAAAACATTCCCCGTCCACGTCCTCGTCACCTACAATTTAAAATAAGGCATATAATAATTTAAAAAAAACATAAAGCAAACAGACCACTCATTTGCGGGTAGTTGAAGTAAGGGGGTGCGTTAGTGGTGACTCGAACGTCGACGACCTCAGTGGAGGTCATCGAGTCCTGGTCGGTGGCTGTGACGACGATCGTGTAGGAGGGTCTAGTGGAGGGACTAAGCGACCCCTGGCCGGACAGATACCTCAGGCAGTAGTCTGCAGGACACAAGACAAACGACGTGACCTGTGTTGACCCACTGCACCACTCATGTCAACAACAAAAGAGTCTGTCACAGTGATAAACAACACCTGGGATCTTTAGACAAAGCTGAATGTAGTGCGTAGGAGAATGATTGTGGCGATACAGCTGGATATAGAAAAACAATATATATATAGTTGAAAGTGTTTACGGATATGATGTATAATCGTAGAAGCCGAATATCTCAAACATGGATGTGTTAACTGCTGCACATCTGACCTCAGAAGGCAAAATTGTAAACAAAGTGTATGGAAGGAATATACAAGGGGAAAAACTCGCATCACACCTAGTGAAAAAACATATTATGTCTACATGCTATCACAAAACGATGTAATTTACACTTACTGAAAAGGATATCATGGAATTACAGGATACAAAAGGATATCTACAAGTGTAAAATTCAATTCAATATGATGTACAGGAGATGGGTAAGGATACAATAGAATATACATAGATAGGAGATATTTTACTTACGAGAGAAGAAGCTGGCGTAGTGTATACAATTTTCCCAGGAACAGGATTTGATCACCCAGCACAGATAAGTTAAAAGACAAACAAAGACCAGTGTAAAAGGAAAGAAAGAAAAAAGATCAGGGAGAAATTTAGGTGGGAGTAACCCTGACAAAGAAGTTTGTATGGGAAGACTTTGTGGGGGACAACAGACAGGTGTGGAGGTCACTTACTCGGAGTACATGGAAGTACCGTAAAGCAGGTGCCGCAGGGGCTGCTGGGAGAGATGCTGCTGATCTGGATGCTGCAGCTCGTTCTTTCGGGGTCTACGCAGGTCATATTGAACAGAGTGACGGATGCTGTCTGGAACTCACTCAGCCTCGCCACCTTGGGGTTTACTGTGATGGTGGGCTGGAGCAACAACAGAAGTCGCGGCTGACAAGATGCTTATGAGGCTACAGACACCTGCAGACGTTAATCTACAACCTAAGTGACGTGTTTCCGGGCTGCCTCGGCGACAGTTTTATTGTTAAAATTTATAGAGAGACAGTTATTTCGGCAGTTTTGTTGTGGATTCATGAGTGGTTTATACCAGTGATGCCCAACCTTTTTCGGCCTGCGGGCCATATCCATTTCCGACAGTCGTGCTTCACAGCAAAAATACAAAAAAAAAAAAGAAAAAGAAAAAATAGAGCAGATACCATTTTTATTAGAAGCAAGTTGTACTTACCATTAATTATGTACTAATTAGTAGGATATTTGAAGTTGTTTTCCCGAAACCAACTTCTGAATGTCCGGCTGCATCGTAGAGACACCAAGTCGGAGCACTGAATCGAAATGTTCGTCCATCGAAAAAAAGATTGAGAGACGCACCTACATAGGGACAAATACTTCTTCTTTCCTTTTTTCGTTTTTTTAGGTCTTTTTTTTATTACTAACATGCTGATTTCCTGCACTGTGGGCAGGTTTCGCGGGCCGGATATGGCCCGCGGGCCGTAGGTTGGGCATCCCTGGTTTATATGATCTCTCTCTCTCTGAGAAAATGCGTATTTTTGACTGTTTGCTTTTATTTTACATACAAACGTATTCACCTAGTTGTGACGTCGCATGTGTAGCAAGGATGGGTGGGGGAGGGCTATAAATTCAGAAGATTTTGGAGTGTTTGGAGACATAGCTGCACTCCATACGCCCGACATTGTGAGCTGTATTTCTAAGGAGGGCCGGAGCTTCCGTTGCGCGCTGTAAACACTGTCGCCCTCAGAAACCGAGCTCGTCCTCACAGTTGAGTTCACAGTACTGTCTGCATGAGCATGATAGCCGCACCGCCATCACAGAGAGACAGACAGAGAGACAGAGAGACAGACAGACACACGGATAGACAGAGGCAGACAGACAGACGTAAGTATAACCAACTCACACATACACCAATGCACACACACTCTCTCATACTCACGTTCTCACTCAAAAGGATAGTCAGACAACGAGAAAGAAGTAATAAAAGGCAAAACGATGAGTATGATAACGAGAAGAGAGAAGCAATAAACCAGATGGATAATTAACCTATCAAAACGCACGAAATGTCATATAAGTAAGCCTTAATAGATGTTTGAAATACGTACAGCAAATAACTCTATCCATCCTACCCTCAATAAATTTAGTTCTTTTTAATCACGAACCAAAACAAATAATAATAGCAAACATCAACAAAGTGCATGAAATAATAAATAAATCAGCCCACACGAAAATATCAAAGAATCTTTCAATTCATTTAACACAAATAAACAAACACCTCTGGCTTACAAACCCTTGTGACAAACAAATAAACATCTGGACAATATCGGTACTGAATAAATTAATCACAGTCAAGACTGTTTCAAAAATACTCACAGGTGCGCCTACAGCCTGTGTCCGAGGAGCGAAAATAAGGATCAAGACACAGAGAAAGGAGCTGGAAGCCATGTTTCCTTCTGTCCAATGATCGTACACTGGATATTCCAGGTTTTAAAATTATAGAAAACTCCGAGAGCTTAGTAGTGTGTCCGTGTGCTTGTCATATTATCACATGAGCTGTCACCACAGATAAATTAACCAAACTCTCCAATTATCAGCGGTTGTCACAGATACAGTCTTCAAATGTCCACGATCTACAAACGC
This sequence comes from Pomacea maculata, assembly GCA_004794325.1. Lineage (NCBI taxonomy): Eukaryota > Metazoa > Mollusca > Gastropoda > Architaenioglossa > Ampullariidae > Pomacea > Pomacea maculata. The sequence continues at coordinate 183,663 of SRHC01003000.1, forward strand.
CTCCAGCGGGTTTTCAAATGTTTGTCTGATCCTTTCCTTTTGAAGGAGTTCGTCTGGATGATTGAAAACAAGTCTTTCTGCCTACAACACGTTGTGACTGTGTCGAGGGTGGATCAAGCCGTTTAGGCGGCAATACATACCCGGGGTGGACGACCGACAGATAACAGCTTGCGCTCGCGCGTCGTTGACAAAGATCTGTGCACCCGGACTGAAAGCCTTCCACCCGCACACAAGACCGTTAGGAAAGCGTGAAAGCCTTGTTTGCAGGAGTGAAGGTGGGGTGGGCGGTTAACAGAAAATTTCTGTTCACCCGCTTCGTGTGTTGATCCAAAAGAACAGATTGTAAAAGTTCAGCGGGGTACACAGCACATAGAGAGACAAAGTCTTCAAAGCCACCCGACAGCGAGGCACTTAGGGTCACGGCTCAGGTCTTCCCTCCTTTTTTTTTTTTTTATTTTTGATGGGGGGCTGGGTGGTCATTTTTATGGAGAGAATTTTTAGCTCGTGGAAACGGGTTATTATTCATACAGTGACGTTTCAGATCCGAAGAGGTAAACATGTATGAAATGAATCACTTTTTACTGTCTTTTTATTTATAATGTGCACGTGTGTTTGTTGGTTTGTTTGTTTGTGGGTGTGGATATTTACACACATGTTCATAGACCTTACGTTACACTCTTTGTATGTTTAAAAATATGTAAACAAAATGTAAGAAAGCGAGAAAATAAAAAAGGAGAAGGAAAGGAAGCAGGAGGAAAAAACATTTACTGACATTGTTTTAATTCAATCAAGGCATTACAGTTTCCTCTTTGTCAACGTCGCCAACAAAAATAAATCGCATATCCAAATGACATTAATATGATTTTCAAAACCTACATGACGCACAGAACAGGTAAGAGACAAAAATAAATAAATAAACAAAGTTGGTGCGTGCGGCTTATGGGGTCAAATGCAGAGCAAGTCGTTTTGCGCTCCGTGGGTGGACAATGAGCGGGTGTCGGGTACATTGCTTATATTGGACATGTTTTCGTACACCTGACCTCAGGTGACCTCAGAGAAGAATATGTCATATCTGAGTAGCTGTGGGTGTCTTTGTGTACCCTGACAGGTATTGACTGTGTTTGTTGGACAGTGTATGAATATTCTCAGTGTCGTCGGGTGGCCGATGCCACCTCAAACTTCAAGAATAAAAGTACCTGTCACTTTGCACACCCGAGTAAGGGAAAGTTGTCGGTAAGTGAATGTGTTTGGGTTTAGCGAGGGTCCAAGGAAAGTCACAGTGTTCCTGTGTCCAAGTGGTGAGAACAGAGCGTTAAACCACTTCCACTTCCAACCTGCTTGGTTGATTAATCAGTCTTTTGTGTCTGTCTTGGGGTTACACACTTTCATAAGTTGTAATAAACACACACACACACCCCCTCTCTTACATAGGATACACACACACACACATACCTATGTCATATATAACAAATATATTATTTGTGATATGTTCACGTTCATGTCTGCAATAACAGAATATTCTACTAACGGTTCAGTAGATTAATTTTAGACATTTGATGGCTTAGCAAACCATGGTCACATATCTATGTCCCGTGTCGCATCAAACTGTTTCAAGGTGAGGACAAAGCTCATGTAATCCCTGAGACAAAAATGTTCATAAATTGGTTTCATCGAGTTTCAATATTCAGCTATGTTCATTTTGAGAGTCAATCATGTAATCAATCAATCAATCAATCAATCAATCAAAATTCTGACTGTATAACCAAAGACACGGTCTTAATCAATCATCCCTCTAATTATCATGACTGTCCGTGTCACCTCTACAGAATGTTGCACGTTCGTGACTTCTTGGATGACGTCAGCGGCTGACCAACGCTTTTACCAACGTCTTCCTGAGGAACGGGATCAACCGGAAGTGGCGGTGCCTGTCTGTTGGGTTGTTTTCCGTAATCGTCATCCGGGTACCGCTCCTTCCAGAAATCATACAGGTAGGCGTCGGGACTTCCAATGCTGCCACACAGAACGTATCAAAAAACAAAATCTCAAAACAATCACATAAAACAGCTATTCACACGGAAACAGAGTACTCTCCCTTCCAAACGCAATATTAAACCCGGAAACCGAGTATTCTTCCTTTCAGATACAGAAGATAGACAGATGGAGAGTAATCTCTCGTAGACGCGATAATCATACTGCATGAGAGTATTCTCCCTTTCACACTCAATACTCACACGGGAGGTGGCAGAGTCGGAGGAGGAAGTGGCGCCGGGGTCACATTGCGGCGAACTCGCGGTCTGGGAGGACGACTGGAACAATGGTAATGGTAGTTATGGTAAGATGGCGAGGACGACGACGACGGTGGTGGTGGTGGTGAATGATACCATAAACAAGTAAGTGTTGGTCACTGAGACCTGCTTAGAGAACACAGTAAAGAGAGAGCGAGAGAAGCAGGGAAGCACAAAAAAGATAGAGAGCGCGCGATAGAAAGAAGTAAAGAGAGAGGAACAGAAAAGGCTGTGTAGTTAAAAAAAAACCTCCAGCAGTCAGTGAACACGTGTGAGTAACAATTTCTCCAGAGTTTACAAGACAACGAAAAGGACGACAACCCACCTCTGGCACCACCTTCCACGACAACACCGGAGGCAGGCCGGCCAGCAGTACCTGGCCAACAGGTAAGCCAGCAGACCGAGCAGACCTGTCGTCAGCAGCGCCGCTATCATGATCCACGGCAGGTTCTCGTCCACCCAGCTCTTGGTGTTGGCAGTGGATGGAGCTGGTGTCGTCGTTGTTGTAGTAGTAGTCGTTGTCGTGGGGGCCGCAGTTTTGGGCGCTGCTGTGACTGGCGGTGCCGAGGTCGTTGTTTGGCATTCCTGAAATAGTTTTTACAGCATTACAAATGTAAATATAAATCACGATAGTCAGTGAAAATCACTAAACGCGAAATAAATGTAATAGTTGCATGGTTACCGCTGTCGATGTAATTTTTCGTTTGGTACTAACGATCTTGTAATGATTCAATGGTTACTATCAACATCGGTAATATAACCAGTCAACGTCTGCTGTGATGTCTGTCGTGACGATGTGCGCAGAAATATTCGTTACTAGCCACTGTAATCATCGTCGTCATCTTTATCATCATCGTGATCATCAGTTAGCTCACAATGCCTGTGACGGAGACGATTGTCGGAGCGAGGCTCTG
>SRHC01003001.1:8224-39310 GCA_004794325.1 Pomacea maculata
ACAATGAACCGTAAACATTTGAATTGGTGATTGAGGTGGGTCTACTCCCCCAACTTCCCAGGAGTGCTAAAGTATCGAGCGTTTACGTCTCACGAGTGACCACGTAGTAGTGGTGGTGGTGGTGAACAGGCCCGTTCTTAGCCCCCGCGGGACCCGAGGCAAAGGGCATGTGCGGGGCCCTCACGCCACGATCACACGGTTTTCCATATGCCTAGTTACCATATCAATCAAAAGCGCGGGGCCCTAGGCAGATGCCTCGTCCGCCTGCCCCTAAGCACGGCCCTGGTGGTGAGGGTTGGGGGTAGAGGTCGTAACGTCTCTAGTCAGTCACCGGAAGAGATCTCGTAAACAAGGTTGCAGGAGAGAGTTGACTGTCGATCGCTTGCATCAGCTGAATAACTGGCCGGTTCCTGCCCCGCGCCTTACAGGTCACGAGACGACATTACCCACCATCTTCACGCAAGGCTAAGGCCCTACAAGGGAACTAGGTACTTGAAATAATCTCATGGATCTTCTGCTCCTTTGACACGTGATTCCATCTAATGACAGCCCGCTACCCCCTCCCCCTGTTGGTTGTTAATCTTTCTCCCTAAAACAGGGCAAGTGTCCTGGCAATAACGGAAACAAAACTCGAAGACATTTCATGTCGACACGGAAACTTTCAGCATTGTTCCTGCCATTCTCAAACAGACAAAGTGTCTGTCTTGGGGGTTGTAGGACGAGTTCCAGACGGGCAACTCTGAACACAAACCTTCTCAGAACGAAACAAATCAGCCTAAACTAAACCGACCTTTGCTGTGGTTCACGTCACAGGTGGCGCTGGGAACTACCCGTTCCCCAGGTAAGTATGGCAGTTACAAGCAGGAGGCTCTCAAGGCTCTTCACGCCATACTCTGTTCTTGCGTCACTCTGATATTATACCGCCGCGTGTTTCGCCCGGTCGGTTTCTTTCAATCATTCTCCCTCCCTTTCTATATTTCATTACTTCCGGTTTGAGTGGAAGGTGAGACAAGGAGGTGAGGGTGACAATCTAGGAAATAATGACTAACGTGATGAAACCCCGCCCTCTACTCCCGGAATAGGACCGTTGAGGGTTTGAGTCACTCTATTGCAGAAAGACAAGGACGAGGGAAACGAAGAAGGACGTAAATGAACTTTGGCAGGCTGTGTCGATCTTGTCTTCTGGTCCCCAAACTGTCACTTCCTGGCTCTTCCAACAGCTGCTTCCTGCCTGCACCACGCAGCCTTGACCTATCTCCCTCCCCCACATTCCTAAAAAAAAAAGGTGACATTCATTCATCCGGTCGTGACGAACGAATAAACTTCCCTTTCGGCGAATCGATACTGAGTGCCGCACGTCCTCACGTGTAAACTTATCCCCACACTCGCACTCTTTTGCTTCCCCCTCTCTCTCAGACTTGAACCCATGACTCATCGACTCTGCTGGTCCATTTAAAATTCTATTTTAAAGGGAAAGGAAGGGAAAAAAATCACAGTCTGAAATATAAAGCATAATAGAAGTCAGAGACGAGGGAACCGATGCAGTTCGAGAATTTCACAAAAATAACTGACGGCGTAGGCTCGTTGCTCTACACAAGAGATGCCGATGGTACACGTGATGATAACAGGACGATAACGATTAGCAAGGAAATAGTACTGCCGGTAGTGATGAGCAAGGCACGAAGAGATAATTATGATAACGATGATAATGCAATAACAGTTACTCATGCAAACGATACGGTAATAGCAGTTACCGATAACAGATAGCTGAATAAGGGAGTGAGTTGATTCCACTCGACTTTCTTGAAACGAATTGAACTATACGCCGCGAGGCACCGACTTCAAACTAAAGAATACGACTCCGAGTACATTACAACCCCAAGACTCCCGTCCAACTTTCCTCCATGCCACATCACACTTCAGGGGCGTGGGAACCGGTAGGGGGTGGGGCAAGGGGGCAGCCGCCCCCTCAAAAAGATACGAAGGGACAAGAATATGAACGTCGCACACTGTCAGCATCTTCCTACACCACCTTGCTAGTCCACACTTCCCTGCTCGTCTTTATCATGACACTCTCAATTCTTGTTATTTGGTTCCTCTTTGCGTTTTCTGTCTTTGTTTTTATTCATCATTAGTACTGTTGTTTATTCTTTCATAGTTCATATGTTGGTTGTTTTCCTGTCCCTCGTATGCTGTCCTTATCTCTTTCTTGTTCTCCGGCGCTAAGAGCATGCTCCTAAGGAGTGTGAGAACGCACTTTACAAATTTTGCATAATTATTATTGTTGGCACGCTCTGTGTGTGTTCCCGAACGCTTCTCAAGAATTTTACCTGCACACCCCCGCTGCGTCACCTAGCTGGCGTTTTTTTATTTTTATTTTTAATGTGAGCAATTTTCGTATTCAACTTTGAAACCCGAATCTCCAGAGACATGCAGCCTCAAGGGAAACAGGGAGTCAGCGCATATTACTGCAACAATCTCAGAGAAACAGATAAGCCCCTTCACCCTCGCCCCCTCCGAACGTCCCAGAACGCCTTGATAGTGCGGAGATAGCTCCATCCCAAAGAACCCGAGCCATTCCATGGCACAAAGATGATTTCCTCTGCTGCAGCCAACTCGGCCTGAGGATTTTGCTGGCCCAGAGAAGGAGAGATAGAGATGGAGAGATGCAAACACCATGTTCATGGTTGTGGCAGCCTCTGCTGTGTTGCTGAGAGCGGGGCTGAGATGGAGCTGCTGCTGCCACCCCTCTACTCCCCACCCTTTTCCACCACCTTCCAAGTGAGGCCGACATTTTCAAGACGCGCCTCCTCTTTTACTGTCTTGGCGCGAACCGTGGGAACAGAGAAGTTCTTCGAGCTGGCGGTTGGCAAATGCAGCTTGCTTTCTTTTTTTCTTTTCCTTTTTTTTAAACTTGCGAAGATCCTCGACTTGTCTGTAAGCGCGTGCGTGCGCGTAACTATGCTGGCAGACGTCTTCAGAGGAGCGTGAAGTTTCCCGTTTTGAGTGTGGGCAGTGGACAAGAGCACCGAATAGCCAGTCGATACTGTCCACGCAGGTTAAAAGGCAAAACTCAGACACGAACCGAGAGGAAGAAGGCGCGACTAGAACAAGGGAAGCAACTGCGTTAACCACGATGGGATAAGGCAATCGAAATTACGTCCCCTTCATGTTTGCGCCCTCGCTTCTCTTCCCCCGTTGAAGTGGTATATGCCATGAAAATAGTGTGTAAGGGATTTACACAAATTTACACAAATTTTTGTATGTCCGTACGGAAATGCACATGATCAAGTAATCACATAGGTGAGGATCGCAAGTTTTGGGGGTTCAGATTGTTTTTAAATTTCAGATCTATAGATAAGAAGGTTTGTACTCTGGTTTCCATGGTGCAAAATAAAAGGCGACAGCATTTTCCTATTAAGTAACCGAGCACACGTACAAACAAAGTCTTATCTTTATTATTTTCTCCGTTTATGTTAGAAACTATTCCTACATTTAGCTAGTACAGTTTACACTCCACTGTGTTTTTTTAGTCTGATACTATATCGACAGAGAACACAAACTCTTTTTGTCCATCCCTCTCATCTGACTGATAAATCAGCGATCAATCAGACACAAAGAAAAAGACTGTGCATGTGTGTGTGAGAGAATGAACAAATGAACACTTCTACGATACACCGGATATTGAAAGTATATCATTGGTTGAAGTGTACTTGTTCCCTCTTTAACACAAGCACATACCCCATACATTTCCAGATTACCTTAAATTAAAATTTCAACACCCTGTAGGCTGGGCAGCGCTTTTCCATTATTATAAATGATCGATCAAATTCTTCGCAGACATATGGGACTGTGATTGTCTGCCCCTGAAAGTGGTCGACAAGAGCAGTAGCGGGCCTTGGTGGTGGTCCAGCGAGTGAACGGCGCGAGGCGATCATCCTCACTGACACAGAGAAACAACAACACACAGACCGACCGAGAACCAGCAATAAGACATACAAACGCAGGACTAGATAAGGGGGGGGGGGAGAGTGAAAGAGAAAGGGGGGGGGGAACCAATGAGTACACATGAAAGAGCGGAGCAGCCAGATGGACAGAAGGCCAGGCGTATTCCATGCACGTCGTGTCAAACAGATCCGGTCGGCAATGAATTAGTCTGTCAGCTTTGACCTACATCATTGTAATTTATGCATTTAGGACAAAAGATGCATTTTTAAGGTGTCTATTTTTAATCCTTACCGCTTCTGTTCTTCTTTCTCTCTTTCTCCTTCTTTCTACCCCTACCCCACCCGTGTCTTACGCCAGCAAATGAAAGATATCGTCCTGGCATGTATAACCAGCACAGTCTGCCTCAGCCCGCCACCAACCCTTGTTTATCGGGTCCGTATCTCAAGGACTGGGTACAACGCGAGTGCAACGCGACCAGCTTGAATGAGCGCGATAACCACGGCCCCTGCATACCAAAGGTATGACTTGTCACTGTCTTGAGGGAGCTGTCAACCCTTATTTCGTTTAAACAAATGCAAGAAAGGAGCAGGAAGGATGAGGACGAAGACAACAAAGATAATCCCGATCTCTACCCCTAAAAAAAAAAATTAAGAGAAAGAGAGATAACTCGACTGACAAGAGAATAACAGGACAGACAACCGAGCTGCAGTAGCACTTGAAAACAAAAACAAAACAACAAAAAAGCAAACTTTCAATAAACAAAAGACTGGCACCAACAGACAACAGAATCGCGCCAGCACTTGACAGACAGCTAGGAAGACTGAATTAACGCTTGACAGAAACAGAATTCGAGTTCTATTTGATAGAACAGAGTTGGCCTGTAGACATTATAGGCTATATAGTTGACACACATTAACAGTTGACTAACACTTGATAAACAGCAAACAAATGGCGCTAATAGTAAAACGTTTCAAACAACAACAACAGAACTGCACCAGTCTGCATGCTGATGTGTGCGCATTTCCGCCTCAAGTCTCCAGTCGGCCATTGCCACCCAAGCTCAGACATCTTGCGAGTTCTTCACCAGCCAGCACCCTCGGCTTTAATTTCATAGTCTTGTAAGTCCCTATGCATTCAACAGCGCCCACACGGGAAGTCAGGCTATTAAAACTGTCATGTTTACAAGATGACTCCAACCTCCACTCAAGAAAGAAAGAAAAAAAAAGGTCGACTGTTGTTGCCCACTTCTCAACAGCGACACCAGCGGCCATCGAGAAATGTCGGGTTTAAGTTAAGGCCTCTTGAAACATGACGTCAGATTCGGTTAAGGTTCAACAGTCAACGACAAGTTTAACTGCTCATCATGAGAATGCAATTTTTGCTGCTTTAAAAACAGAGAAAGAAAAAATAGCAGCCAGTGGACCTCGTGTATCGCGTGACACGTCGACTGTTTGCCTACTTGACTGTCGCGCGCTCTTTTGTTTGAGGAAGCGACAGGAGTTGTTTAGAGTTGTTTACTGCTTGTCTTATTTACAATCTCTTTCTCTCACACAATTCTGGGCACAGCTTAGTCCCTCTCATCTCGCATTCACAAAACAAGGTCGATGTGAGCCAGCAGAATGCACAGAAGTCTGTGGGTGTGAGGTCAGAGGGGAGGACCAGGAGCTGGCGATGAGTAGTGGTGAATCCTTCATGAATATTCTTTACGATTCGCGATTTTTACGCGGTTGGTGGCATCTGGCGAGGTCAGGTTTAGCGCCCGTACTGTAGGCTAGATCATAAAGTTTCTAAAGTATAATATAGGGTATATTACATCACCTAACCTTGACTCCTCGCTATACCCCTGTGTCTGTAAAACTCGTTTCTGTTTGTTCTTCTGATGAGTCAGCTGGAAGCAGCAATGAAGGATGAATAAAAGATTTATCGACCAAAGAAAAGGCTCCCAAGAGATCAACGAACAACTATTTGGCGTCGACCTTGCTGAAAACATGACTAACAAAGCATTCTGCTTTAAAATGGGGAAAAAAACTGCACAAAACAAAACAAACAAAAAACACTTGCAAGCCATGTCGATCGTCGCCAAGAGACTGGTGGTGGGAACAGCTGTTGCTGTAATGAAGGAGAAACTGATGCTAAACTGGGCCACGTCAGCAACAAAACAAGCTGCCTTCTGGGCCCTCTCATCTTCCCTTCATCCTTGGCATCGCTCACGGACCAGTCATCGATGCTCCACACTAATGAATGTGGAAGCACAGTCGATGACAGCTGTGTTCCCATTACAGGACACCACGGAATAAGCAAGGTCAAAAGAACGATCCGCAAGTTCAAACAATAATTCTGCGAAATATAAGACAGAATATTTTGCTGATCAGGTCCCTGGGTAGATGCCACTGAGCAATAAAGGGATGTAAGTCTGCCTCAAATAGTCCTGTTCTCGCGGTTCCAGCATCAGATAAGAAAAATACTGCCAATAAAGCTGTCGAACTGGAACACTCGGACATGATCTGCAGCTTGGAAATCATTCAGACATTGTTTCATGACATTCCAAACCCAACAACTCTCATAGCAAAGTCGTTGTCCTCTCAGCTGCATGATGTCACCCTCCTCCATCTCCCCCTCTGTACAACCGAGTGCGTGCGGCGGATGGTGATCTAGTCCATCTCATTGTTATCCTCATCACGGGCATACGTCAGCACAATATAGCCTTCTTCCTCCATTAGCACTCTCATCGATCCTCGCTCATGCCTCTTTCAAGAAACAACTCTCATCCGCCGCCTCAATATCCATTTCCATCCACTGGATTCCTGCGCAGAATGCTAACCTGAGTGTATGCAATCGGCAATGGGTTTATCGTGTTGAGAGTCTGAATGGGAACTTACTTTGGCGGAGGAGGGCAATAATGTTACAGGCGAAGCAGGGATCAGCCAAACACAGCATAGCGAGAACTTCCATGTTGGTGGTGCGAACACTCCAAGCCTGGCGACGCCAGCGCTCATTATGGTTTCCGGTGGTGAGAGGACGGGAGTGAGGCTTGTTACAATTACAATTATCACCGTTATTCTTTCAACAGAGAATGTAAGTGTGGAGGGCAAAGTGTGGAGAGGGGAGGCAGCAAAGAAAGAGAATAAAGAAACAGATGGGGAAAGAAAGACGGAGTGAAAGAAATGTAGAACATGTTCTTGCGTTCTGCAGAAGCCAAGAATTATGCCAGCCTGGCATTTTTGCTTCGTCAACCAGTTCCGATTCATTCATGAGCGCCAGCGGCGACCGCGCAAGAAAAGGGGCAGCTGGCTGACCAAACAAATTGTGCATTACCATTCCCACCCCATTCATTGCCTCTCCTGATTGACAATCGTCATCGACCACAGTTTGGCTGGCACTGGCAGCTCGTTATCCTCCTGCAGCCATTGCGCGTGGCCGAGGTCAGGAGGTCCCTCCCGTCATGCAAATCGCCAGACTGGGTTCCGCTGCTGCTGATGCGGCGGTGGTGATGGTGGTGGTGGCGGCGGACGAGAGCCTGGCGACCACTTCAGATGATGTGTGACGTACGCCGGGTGCCTCGCTAGCGCTGTGGTAAGAACACTTGCCCTATCATTCCTGTAGCGAAAAGCCTGTTCGGGTCCCTAAGGTTCGGATCTCGTCTCTTCTCTGAGGATGTGACACCATTCACATGGGTTGTCTCCGAGGCGGTCTATTCCTTTCTCCTACTTCACCATCACACGCACTTTGAAACAAACCAAGTCAATCACGACTTGTTCCACACGCACGCTGGTGCCCTCAGTCCCATGTCAGTCAGAAACCAGCCCACATTAATGTCCCTGTCAAGGGACAGAGGTCAAACATTTGCGAGATTTTCTAACGATTATATTGGTGTTATTTCCCCTAACACGCTTTCCTTCCGTTATCCTCGTTGCTTGTTCGTCGCTCTCGATAACGGATAATGCACAACCCTCCATCGTGGTTACTGATTTGTTTTCGCCGTCCTCATGTCACACCAAAGGCCAACGGATGAATCCTCAAATCCGACGGATTTTAAATATCTTTATTGAAAAATTAGTCACTGATAATTGTCCTAATTAAAAAGCGCTACAAATGTTATTATCAGACAAAGAAGTGGTAATAAGAATAAGGTGCGAACAAAAGAGGAGGAGAAGAAAAAAGGAAATAAACAAAGACTTTGGGTGGGTGAGATGGTAGATGGTAGAAAAGTGGGACAGACAACTAACGTGTTATTGCTTTCACGAAGAAACTTCTGTGGCTGCATGAGTGTGCACAGGTGATAGATGAGTTTAGATGGTGTGTGTGTGTGGGCAGGTAGGTGGCAGGAGGACAGAGAAAGTCACTAGTAGTTGTCGTGAGTCAGACTGCTACAAACTGCTGACAAACCCCGAAAATAAATCGTCGAAGCTGATAAAAGTTGATCAAGAGCCAAGTTTCCGGGTGGAGTCCGCCGGCACCGGACCACTGCTCCCCGCTTTTCCCCTGCTCACCAGCCCCACCCTGCTGCTCTAGCTGGACGCTAAGGCCTAGCTGACAGGTAAAATGGTTATAAAATACTAGAAAACTTGGCTTTAGCATAAGTTAGTGCGCATGCGCACACGGTCCCTAACCTCAATGGCAAGTGCCTCCACATCGAAGCAGCGAAGAAGCGCACGCGCAGGTGTTGCGACACTTTTTTGTGTTTGGGGGTGTAAGGTGGAGGGAGGGTGGAGAAAGGATTGATGGCGATGGCATTCTGACTCGAAAGACATTAAGCGCACACCCGACCAAGCAAACTGCACGTGAAGTGCACCGACCTTTAATTGACCTTTTTGCGGCACCAAAAAAGTGGACGATTGTTGTATTTTCCCACGGTAAATACAGCGTTGCTTTATCTCCTTACCTCTGCCCTTTAACCCTTTCTTCAATTCCCCTCTCCCCCTCCCCCTCAGTTTTAATGCTGCTTTAGGAATAAAAGAGGAAAGATTGCCGATCAGTTGACATGATGCTTGGACCTCGCAGAAGTTAAATGCTATTGCGGCAAATGAAACTGAAGATTTAAGATGTAAGATTTTCGAACAGAGTCGCACCGTGTGATGCACGCTTTACCTTTGCAATCAGAGGATGTAGATATCGTTGTGTAACGGGCCCGCGGAATGACCTTAACTACATGTCACACTAATCGCCTGTACCCTGGCCTGTACCCATCCTCGCTTCTCGCCACCGAATTCCAGCAGACAACTCCCATCCAAGGTCGCTACCTCGGAGGTACATACACATCCGTGGTCACAACCTGCCGAGTGGATTCTTGTACTCTGTGACTGGTCGCTGGGAACACAAGTGACAGCTGCTATTTAAAGGTATTATTTATTGCTATTATTACACTCAACAGAGAGCCTTTACCTCAGAAAAAACCAAGCTACCTCCTTGCTACCCGACAACCCTAGCGGGTGAGCGCTACTCATCGATCACCTGACAAATGCCTCAATGAACTGCTGTGACCGGTTGGATAGTGTGACCCCTACTTCTAAATTTTAATTAGCTCGCAAAAAGCAATTTTGCCTGTACAGAGCAACGGCGGAGTGTGACAACATGTGTGTAAAGTAGGTCGGGGGGAGGGGCTGCAGGTGATAAAATTTTACAGGTATATAAGTAGATACATTAGTCAGCGTTGCAGACCTTAGGCTTAGTCATTCACATTAACTGACAGTCTACTTTAAAAGTTGATTCGACACTAAACCAGAAAACTGGACCGTGACCTCAGAGTTCATCTCACAAGACGTCAGCAGTGGGGAGCTTTTACCTGTTGGACGCGATTGACCGTGTCGGGTATAGACATTGAGCTGATGTATGTGACTGGACCCAGCAGTCCAGACTAGCAATGGAGACGACCACGCGGAAACGCCTGCCGTCAGTGGTAATGCGATTTGCATGTCAGCACGTCTGTCCTGCCGCACTCTGTGCACGCGCAGACACGAGAGGGCGCTGCAGCCTGCTTTCACGCTTCGCTGATCACGCGCCGCCAGTAATCGTTCCTTCCCTTCTAACTTCTCTGCTCAGCTCGCTGCTAATGAGATCACTTCCTGCTAAATATAGAAAGTGGGGCTGGTTTCTGTGGATGGGGAAGGAGGGGAAGGGAGATGGAGGGGATGGAGAAGCGGAAGATGGAAGCGCCGGAGATAAAGAAAGGGAGAAAACTCAAAAGGGAAGCAATACAAACATGGTATCACGCCTCGCTCGCTAACTGATAGCTATATAATTAGCACCGATGTCGAGATGTGAGCCGAGGCCTGTGATTTCGAACGGCAGGTGATTCGCAATCTCTCTCTCTGACTGCCTGATGTACGGCGGACGGCCACGTCATCCACGGGGCAGATAAGATTTTCAGTTTTTAACGGGGATGTCATCCCACTCTACATGATCTGTTAATTAAAACCCACCAGACGTTGTTAACCTTTAATATCGCACACAAAAAAAAACTATTTACAGCGATTTAGCCACAGAAACAAAAATGTTAATTTAATGACCGGTTGTTTGCTTTGGTGGGAAAGTGTTTCCACCTGAGGGGAGAGGGTCCGAAACCCGGAGAAAAATCCCCGACAGCCTGAGAACAGGCATCTGAACCCAGGGATGCTCTCTGTAGTGCTGACAAGTGTTTTGTTTTAATTACCAGACTACCGGGTGCCCCCAGTTTCGCTTCACAACAAATGGCGTGAAATGATTACAGACAGCAGCTTGTGCACGAGTGGTAGTCACGTGAAGGTGCGCGTGCAGCGTGGAGGGTATGTGTCGAAATTCAACACGCACAACGATGACAAAGGAGACAGCGACTATCCTGTGTTGCAGATACCAAATTGAATAAAACTAAATGGGGAAACGAAATGCAAAACCAAAAGTCGCTGAGACTAAAGCCATTAAGGAGATTAACATTCTACACAGTAAGTACAGCAGCACTTAGTTCTGGTGCAGCCTTCATCCCATAGCTGCTACTGGATTCCTAGTGAAACTCTGACATCTTTGGAGAACCGTCTCGAAATCCCTGGTTACATAAAACAAGAATTTGACTAAAGAAAAGACAAAAAAAAAAAAAAATTTGGGCATTAAAACATGGTAAAACCTTTCGAAGCAAAATGTCCTCATGAAATATTGAGCCCACATGTTGATATTTCTGTGGGTTTCTACACTCCTTTCTCCCTCCCGATTAGACACGTCCACCCATCGTGACAACAGCTGCTTAATATTAATAACTGCTCATCCATTAAGTCAATGATACTTAAATGTAGCTTGGTATTTCCCGCTTGCTGGAAGCAGTCTCCCAAATAAGGTCCCATCTTGTAACAAGGTCACCTGCTCACATCAACAACACATCTGCTGAGCGATCTGTGACTAATGACGACGACTTCGGTTGCAACTGTTGTTGCTGTTTTGCACAAGAATGTTACTAAATAGAAAACAGGAAGCGGGGGCCAAGAAAGACGAAGGTGGACATTTATAACAGCTGCAGCACACCGACTTGCTTAAAAACTATCGGGTGCTGGATGTACACCAGCATAAGTAAGATATTAACGACCACACACAAAGCATACATTGTGTTAAAGAACGGTGAATACTTCATACAAAGAGTTTTGAGCTAAACATTGTCTTGTATTCACGTGTTCACTTTCTCCTCATCCCAAACCGAGGCTGCCAGGTGTCGGGTGTCGCCAGTGAACAGCGTGAGAGTAAAGACGAGAACAGAGCTGTCAGTGGGTGCGTTCATCATCTGGCAAAAAGCGTGCATTATCCTCTAAAGATAAGACTAGGAGCAAGTCAACGCACTGTTATCGCTGCTGCCCACAGACCTTTCCCACTGGTTATCTCCCCGCCATCTCGCGGTGACAACATTGGATGCTCTCCCCTCTCACAGCATCTCGACTCTAGCGACCTCTCTAGCCAGCAGCACTCGCCTGATACACCACAAACACAGCTTGGCATCTTGGGTAAGGTTTGGAAAGCAACCCAGAAATAACAGACTACCACTAAAAAATAAAAAATAATAAAAAAACCAAGGCTTTGTATCCAATGTTTGCAAATATTTTTTTTAAAAAGTTTATCGACTTTCTAGACACGTGATCCACCAGCTGCTGACGGCATTAGGATAAATCCCCTTACCCTCCCTGCTTTCTTTTTACAGTATGCCAGTCGACTGTATCCTTATTTTCACTTATAGAACTAATCATCTCTTGTGAAACTGAATGTGTTCAAGAACACACGAGGATACCAAACTGCTAAATCCAGGAAGTCTGTATATTCTTCAAGTTAGCACAACTTTCACAACAGTCCCCACCCATCCCTAGAGTCTGGTCTAACTTCTGCAAACTCTCCAGTAACCTATACTGCCTAGCAATCACATTACTGCCGAGCAATTTCAATGCAATACCATCAATACATTCACCCTTTTAACCAAATTAATCTTCCGGTTAATCCACCAAGATCACATGCACAATGACAGAATGGTACCCGGGAACCGAGTACACCTGCTGCAGTAAAAAAAAAAAATGAAGAAATAAATACCATAACAAGTAAAAGTGTTCTCGTGCACTGCAAGCAAAGCAGTGAGTCACCTCACAAGAACCTGTGGCCATGTCTTATCCACTGTGTGACTGCTGACTGGGGTCATGGCATGCAGTCAGCAGCGATAACGAAATGGGCGCACAGATAGATAACTGTGATCACAACAGCAGGGAAATGTTCATCAGCATCACTTCCACCCCAAGTGGACAATAATACTGAACAAACAAACCAACAAACCAACAAACCAACAAACCTGAGGCTTAGGCTGAAGTCTTGAAAGACCATGTGCAATCTATTAAATAATAGTATGGTGCGATTTCTAGGAAAAAATAAATGCACGCGCATACAGATGGGGAAGCATGTATGCACACTCAAATGACAGACATGTAGACTGACAGGTTAAATAAAAACTGGACTGACAGGAAGAAAACAAAACTTTAAACTTTGTGGAGTACAACAAGACAACTGCAGGCGCGTGCATGTGCACAAGTACCTGCTCGTGAGCATATAAATATAAACACAAACATTTACGATCATTTCTTGTCGGTCCTGGTCTCTCTTCCCTATTTTGCCACAACAAGAAGCCCATTAATTATTGTTTTAAAAAAAAATGGGTTCCTATGGTTTTCCTACTCACCTCCTTCTCGGGAATAAACTTGCTGGTAATGTGTGCGAGTGTCCTCGGGACTTTGACAGTTCCACGGCCTCTCTCCTGTAACAGATAACAAAAGATATACATTATAACTTTTTTTAATTTTCTAAATATGTACAGTATACGAGACAGACAATAAGGTTAATGCCCTCAATAAAATCTGTGTACAATGTCAACTTTTTATCTCACCATCATCAATCTAGTAGACACTTTTAGCAAGAGGTCAGTCTAGTGACATAAAGAGGGCAGATGGTCCCTGTAGCTCGTGTGAGAGAGAGAAGGTGGAGGAGGTTCTTTCTTCAATAAAGTGTGGTTGGCATAAGAACAGGTGGGGAAAATCAGTCAAGTCTGCAATATAACAGGTGCTCAAGGTTTTTTTATTATTTTGCACTTGAGCTTAGCCCATAATTAGAGATTTCTTCAATAACAACAGCAAACCTCAAGCTGCCGAGCACAAAGCTAGTAGAAAACATAAAGCACTTAAGAGATGGTCGTCTGAAAGTTTGTTTCCTCAGTAATGCTCATATAACATTTTTAAGGCCTGTCCACAATCAATGCTCTCATAACATTTATTTTTAAGCAGTAGCAGCAGCAGATGATGATTATGATGATGAGAATAATGCAAACACAGTTATGATAGGATTTGTATAACACATTTCCACCACACGAGCTCGATACGCTTCACAAGATACAAGGGGCAGCGGGGAAAGAGGTCGTGTGATGTAGTCGTTACAATCAAGTACAACATGCAGACACAAACATGCACCAGTTAGCAATACAACAACATGGAGGACCGCATAGATATGGGTGTGGGGGAGAAAGGACTACAGGATGGACTAGTTATAGTAGGTGTTTCCGAAAGAGATATGTTTTAAGTCAAGATCAGAAGGCATCAGCGACTCCGATGTGCGGAGAGATAGGGGTGGGCCATTCCAAATACTTGGGCCGGAGAAGGAGGAAGAGCGACGGCCGAATGTCTCTGGTCCCATACGTAAAACAGACAGAAATCTGAGGTGGACCGAACGAACTGACCTGTGAGGCTGGCATAGCAACACAAGCTCAGACAGAAATATTGGGACAAGTCCATGAACCACCCTATAGCAAACCATGTTGATCTTGACTTCAATGCGAACCCCAACTGGAAGCCAGTGGAGATGGTGCAGGTGTGGCATGGGCGGCCTGGCACTTACAGAATACAATGCGGGCAGCACTGCTCTCAGCCAACTGGAGCTTTTCAAGGAAGTTCTATGGCCAGAGAGTTACAGTAGTCGAGCCTGGACAACATAAATGCCATAAGCTACTTTGTGGAGGCAACAGTGAGAGATGCGGCTGATCCTGCGCAATTCAAGAAAGATGGATATGCAGACTGACGACATGATTCTTGAAGGACTTTGATGTGCTGAAAAAAAAAAACCCTCCGAGATTTGTGACAGATGGAGAAAACGACTGTGGATCCAGAGAAAGTGAGTGATGTAGACAGACATATGTTTAAGCATATGTGCAGAGGCTATCTGGATTTCAGTTTTCTCCCCTTTCAGCTTTAATTTGTTTGCCAACATCCAGTGTTTGACAGAGTCGAGAGGCTTCCTGAGTACTGATGAACAGACTGCAATGTTGGCAAGCTGGGCCAGATTCCAGAAGCTGAGTATCATCGGCGTATAAATGATACTACAAGCCAAAGTGGGGGATCACAAGGCCAAGTGGCTGGACATATAGGCAGTAAACAATAAAGGCACAAACACTGAACCCTGAGGATCTCAATAAAAGGACAGCAGCAGGTTCTGATGCAGGGTTGAAGATACTAACTAGATTCTGCAAAAATTAAAAGCCTTCAACTTTAAAGGTCACATAAACCACATTGTGAGTAAATAGTAATATTTTAAAACTATAAGAAGTAATTAGATGCAGCAGATGTTAATTTGGATTTCTTTTGACATAAAATTTTCAGTCAATGCCCTACCATACCATGTTGCTTTCATTTTATCTTTTATCAGGTGATAGTCTTTGGCTTCGCTGACACAGCCCCTTCATTGAACATAAAATCTGTCATCGCACACTCATCTCCTTTCATTGAGGACTGCTGTATGTCCTTTTACACCTGGCCCTAACAAGTTCCCTCTGCTGAAAACTTCATGTGTGCATGAATGCATATGTGTGCATGTCCCTGTGTGGACACATGAACAATGTTTTACAACTGAGTAAAACCAATTTTGTTGGGTGGTAATAAGTTATCTGTGCAGTAGTCAGAGAATGCACATCATATAAAATGCATGACATCACAAGATTAGTACAAATATTTTTCCCATGTATCTTTGTACTGTGCTTTGTTCTGTCTGCTTGTATGCACAATTGCAAGTAAAGGAGAAAGGAAAGCATTTCCTCTGTTTAGTAAACCAAGTCCCATTTAAAAAAA
This sequence comes from Pomacea maculata, assembly GCA_004794325.1. Lineage (NCBI taxonomy): Eukaryota > Metazoa > Mollusca > Gastropoda > Architaenioglossa > Ampullariidae > Pomacea > Pomacea maculata. The sequence continues at coordinate 23,770 of SRHC01003001.1, forward strand.
AGAATGATGTTTGTTATTTGGTAGGAAACCATTCTATAGGTCTTTCTGTGAGCAAAACAAACACCTCCTCGCTTGTAAGTGCACATGATTTACAAAAATAAAACAAAAAAACCACCCAAAATGGGAGTGATTTAAAAAAAAATGGTGCGGATGGTGATGATGCATTTGACTGCTTCTGATGGGATCACATATTTTTCTACCTTTAGCCAGCAAACATCAAGCAACAACTGATACGCTCTTAAAATTATATGTGCTCCAACAACGCCACCTACACCCATGTATGCATATCTAATCACACAGATGCAATATATAAAATTCATGATTTTCCTCATCCAACAATGAGATATTATACATCTGCTTTACTATCAGGAAATGTTTGTACAAATGATGCCATAGCATTCGTTGCCTGCCCTGCATATAACCCCACATATTTATTCATGAATGCAAGTATGCATGAGCAGAAATCTGAAAATTAAAATCATCCTCAAATTTACTTGTATGATTCACAATGAAAAGCCTTTTAAATACATTTATTGATACAATACGATTTTCAGGATACAATCCAATAAATCCTAATCAGTTTGAAAAAAAGGGCAGTTAAAAATGTGTTAAATTTAATTTTTTTTTATCAGAAATTGGCAAACTGACCTAAAAAAAAATATAGAAACATCCTTTAACCCATTACAGTTCAGTTAAACATTAATAATTACAAAACAACCTACTCAAAGGATAAGAAAGAGCAAGGGCTAATTCTATGCATGTTGTTTTGTTCACACCTTTTACTTTTTTGGCTATAACAAGCAAGGAACATATAAAACTGCATGGTCTAAAATACATATGAGCTGGAGTACATTACTCATAAGCATTTGTATTTTCTGTTTCATATGGAAATGTGAAATTTATGGGCAATGTTAACTGTTTTCATGGAAAAAAAAGATAGGAGATCCCATGTAGCTTGTATACATAAAACTTCCTTAGATCTTGTGAATACCAAAATCTTTCGATTTCAATTTCAATTACCAAAAAGCCAAATCTTTCCGTAGGTTGCAGAAAGGACTCTCCTCTTGTAAGGAAATCTTACTAGTAAGGTATACTTTGAAGAATAAGATGAAACTTTACTAACAAAATAGAAGGATCATCAGCGTTGATGAAATGGAAACATCAGACATGGTGCTGAATAGTAACAGAAAGATGCCATGGTGATAAATGCATTTAAATTGCAAAAATCCTTGGACTTAGGAACTTTCTCTGGATCAATACAACGTTGGACAGAATTTTTTTTGTCTGACGGTTCAACAAATGTGTTTAGAACTAAATGTATGGTCAAACTCTGTTCCTCCCTTCTCCATGTATCCAAACACAAAAAAGAAACCAAGGAAAGCGTTACTATAAAATACAGAATAATTTGGCAAGAAAATTGAAATGACTCTAAATCTTTCCTTTTTCCATGAAAATACAATCATACAGATAATTAAAATAATCTTAAACTTGCTTTCAGGAGACCTAAAGTTACCTTGAGACTAATGTGGAATAAAAGCATTGTCAATCACTCCCTTCCACGATCAACTTTGGGAAATGTTCTCTCTGTCGGCAAGATATAACAATAATAAATGCAAAATTTGTACAGCGCATACTCACACTCCTAAGGAGCATGCTCTTAGCACTTAAGAGCAAGAACAAAACACGGACAGCATATAAGGGACAGGAAAACAAACAAATAACATATGAACTATAAAAGAATAAACAACCATACTAAATGAAGAATAAAATCAAATACAGAAAACACAAAGAGGAACCAAAGAACAAGAGCAAGAGCTGAGAGTAACATGATATAGCAAAAGGTATGAAGACATAATATTACAAACAAATTAAAATCTGTGACTCTACCTGCTGTAAGATATTCAACTCTTGGCAGGAGTGTACAATAAAGTTTATCGAACACTTCCAAAGATTGGCATATACATTCCCTGCTCAATGACTTATGACATCGGCTCATTCAGACCTCTACAGGTACCAAAAGGACCTCTGCCCAAGGTATATATTTATATTCATATATGCAAAGTAATGGACAATGTCAATACTGTTTGGTGATGTTTACTTAAAGCAAATTATAAGAAATCTAGCATGCAAATATCTTAAAAATTCTGATAATGAAAATGTCATGTCTGTGGATCAACCGTGTCTTGAGATTGTGGTTTAGACATTAGCAATGATCAGATTATACTTATATTTCTGTGCACAGAGTGAATATTTACTGATACATACGCAGGTAATGGTGTCTTATTTTAAAAAAATTGTAAATACTCTGCTTTCATTCAGACCTTTCATGCAAGCCCATACGTGAAACTGCACATGACCTTGCTTTGTGTAGGATCTCTGAAAGGGAGAAACATCTTGATGCCATACAGACAGGTACATAAACAATGCCTATGGCTCAAGCTATCACAGATTGCCTTAATTAAACTCTGAAGTCATTTAAGAATAAGAGGAATACAACGTTGTCAGCTTAAAGTTTAAAAATATGTTTGCTAGAAATCATGTTTCAGAAAAGCACCTTAATAATCATTAATTAAAAAAACCACTCCCTTTTATTTTACAATCCAAGGTCTCTGGTAATAAAAACTTAACTAGCAAAAAAAAAAAGTCTGAGCTAAATGTTAGAAGCCTCCTTGTTGCAGCCTCATTACTGAAACTTTGAGAAAGTGGTTTATAGCCAGAATGTTATAATCTCAGTGCACCAACACCATGACCACAGTTCACATAAATGTGGGGCTTTAGTTCTGTAAAAGGAAGTGAAGTGCAGACCAGACTACTGGACTGAAATGCTTACAACTTTAGAGTTGACTGAAAAATCACTATTGGTCGTTACTTTTCATCTTCATTCTTTAAAACAAAAAACAAGAAACAAGAACATACACATCATATCTAGTTACAGTATCAGCAGAACAAAGGACATAATAGACCAGGTAAGTTCCTTTCAGACCTACTCTGATGTGGAGCACACCAATAAGTATAAAGTCACCATACTAGAAGGTGCAGCGAACAGCAACAGGCATTATTGATAAAAACTCTGAGAAGCTTTTTTAACCCTAAATTGCAGTTACATTTAGACCACAAAATCAGTGGACTGCTATGCTTTGATTAAATAATCTGTGTACAGGCATGCACACTTTTAGAACAATGACTAAAGGCCCAGTAAGTCACAAACGGACATCAGCTACCAAAGCCTCCTTCCCACCCACTTTTTCCTGTTCTCATGGCACCCCTTGACTTTATTTTTCCTGTTCTGTTGTTTATCTAGTTTCTATGTGGAATGGCATCTTAGTCATGGGTACCTGTGTGTCACATGGAAATGTCATTTTAATCATCATCATCCTGTAATTGCATTTGTGTCACTAAGCAAAGCTACTCACAGTCTCAAAATATGCCAGATTTAAAAATACTTCTTTTCTAACTAGATTTATATACTAAAAACAGGTAAAAAGTATGTGAAAGATAATATTTTTCCTATATTTTTCTGTACTTGTGTATTTCCTTATCTTGGACACACATGAGAAACTGCATAAGACCAACTACTTCACTGTGAAATTCACATTAACTATTAGTTCTGGTAAACATTAACTTGGATTTCCTTCCTATGATATGTTTGCTGTAGAAGATTAGGGCTGAATAGGGAAATTTTACATCCAATCTGGTCTAACATTACCAGGTCAGTTGCCACCAGGCCCGGCATAATAATTTGACTGTATCACAAGCTACACGATGGCATGTCAGATCACCCCACTGATGTGCAGAGAATAGTTTTCTGTTTAACAACCATCATGGAACAGCAGCACACCTGATGTTTGCACAAAGGTGGGATGTGTGCAAATGGATGATGGTGCTGTGTTTTTGAACATGACTGGCAATAAATATTTTATCTCACATACAGCTATCAGCATCTGCTTTACCCCACTCCAAGCCAAGTGTGAAGATAACTACTAATAACTGTTTACACCTGGATCAAACAAAGCATTGGAACAAAAGTAATCAGATGATGGTGGGTGGCTAGGGTGCATGAGATACACACAGTTCAGATATGGAGTGGCCGAGATGTTGGTGACATAAGCATCAGTGCTTTCCCCCACCCCATCTCTTTCCAATGAAGCTTGACCTAACTGTAAGCAACAAATATAGAGGTGGGAGCAACTAGCTAAGGCTATATCACTGCAAGGCAGCCAGCCCTGTGAACAGATGCCACATGCAGAGAAAAAAAATATAAAGGTACTAGAATAATAATAAAAATGAAAACAGCACTTGATATAGTGCATTTCCTTGCAGAGAAATGAGTTCAATGGGCTGTCCAAAAAAGTACTAGACAAAGAAACAATAGTGGAAAAAAAGAGGGTAGGTTTATCTTGCATAATAAAAGAAAACCTGATGGATAGAGCACAGTATTCAGGTTTTATTGTTGCTTTTTCATGTAGTGATCCTATCAAAAAGCCACTTACATGACAGTTTTCTCAACACAACAGTAAGAATGTAAAAAAAGCAAAGAAAAAAAATATAGCACCCCCAATTTTACATTAGAAAAAGAAACAGAGAAAAGTTGTACATACATACAGGAATGAAAAAGATATAGGACAAGGAAATGTAACCTGGAATAGGTTTGAAATCTTTTTAGTATCTTTCATTATTAACTTCTTCTCTCTCTCATACACACACACATGCATGCACGCATGCATACAAACACAATTTTTCTATTAAAATTTAGACAGTGTGTTGTTACATACCTCAATATCAGTCAACAGCTCTGTAAATTTCTCACGTACATCGTCGAATGGACACTTCAGGGACAATCTCAGAATGCCTGGTAGCAAGTCTTGAAGGAACGCCCTCTTGCCCACTCCATTCAGTATGCCAGTTGGGCCTGCTATATGAGTGGTGACAGGAGGACTACCGTAACCATCTATCCATGATTCCACAGAATCTTGTACTCTCTGGATGGCTTTTGCACGAGCCCCGGGGTCACGCTGACAAACCCCAAACAAAAAGCGCATAGCTTCATCATCTCTAGTTTCAAACTCAAAGGAGTCAGCCATTCAAATCGCGTTTTCTGCAACACAAACTGTCACAAACGGGCAGATCTAAACGAGCAGACGACGACGTTCTAGCCAACACCGATGTGACGAGGCGACTAGTTCACGCACAGTTGAAAATAAAGCTCGTAGAAGACTGCAGCCAGGCCGGCCTTGTTTCTCGGATCAGCTGATTCGGGTCAGCCAGTGATAGCGGTATCGACACTCACTGCTTCACCAACAAGCACGCGTCAGCATGTTACACGACGACTCTTGCCTAACAACTCCACGATCCTCCACTTCCAAGCGATCACGTGTACAATAGCACTGTAGAAAGTCACTAGGGATTTGTTCCGTGAGCATTGACTAACCTTCCAGCTCGATCCGCTTGCACTTTAGTCTGAATTTTGCGGTAGTAGTTGACCGTGCAGTACACACCTCTCTCCGCCACTCAGGAGGCAACCACTGCGCATGTGCACGTATTCGACCTTCACCTTACAAGGGAGGAACACGCCTTCTTTTCTGACCAATCGGAGACGACAGACGATGTGGCGGGCGAGAGGAAGAACTGGGACGGACTGTATGCAAGCACAGCAACACTTACGAAGGAAGGCAAAATATCTCGAGAAAGACATGTCACGCAAAATTCGTGTCACAGAACAAGCGCTGTTAGTTTATTTTTGCCGGTGACGAAATATAGGTGACGTAAGGCAGAAGCACTTTGTGTAGACATTAATGCCAACTATATCATTTTGTTGTACTTTTTAACTTTATTCGAATGTCTGGATGATTGATCTGGCGATAATTAAATGACAATTTTGATCATTCACCATGATTGTCATTTATATGAGGTGTAGGTGCTTTTTGTTAGAAAGTGACATTAAATCACAATATATTGCGATGTAGACGGTATATTAATTCGCATTGTCTATACTCTCAATTATCTATATTAGACGAAGTTTCAAATTTTGTTTTCTCTTATTACAACCAAAGACATTTTGTCTTCTCAATAAAAAATTTTTCCTACTTGGATCAAGCATCTCATAAAATGTAGTGTAGTGTAATGATCCCATTTTGACTTACATATTTATGGCCTATATATTCATTGTGAATGATAAACTACGCCGTTAAGATTTAAATATAAAATTATAGAATAGATTTCAATAATACGAGATTATGGTAATATTAAAAAATACAGCCTGACAGCTTCACCAAACCCGGACACATGACTAACCCACTTCATTTCCTTACTAATCCCAGTGGAAACCCGGAACTAATCCCTGGGGCACGAGGAAACCACGTGATCCATTCAGCCAATGGGAGCTGGTCTGTGTGCGGCGGTTAGATCCACGGTTTGTTGGGACGCAAATCCATGGCGTAAACAAGAGAGCAAGACAAGGTCACAGCAGTTGGGGACGATGGAAGGAGGTCAGAGAGGCATGTCATGCAGAATATCCGCCTACAGGTCTTGCAGACGATGCAGTTATAGTAATTTGATAAATGGCAGGGAGATTTTATTTATGTCGTATTGCGCATGACGGCAATTAAACAGGTCACGTGGCTGCATTCACTTTCTTCGTGATATTTTCTTTAAGCCTCAAACTGTTTTTCACTACCCAGTAGGTGGGGATCAGTTTGAGAACTGGAAAACAGAGTACAGTCAAATCTCCCTACTATGCCACTCTCGGTATTATGCCACTTTTGCTCGGTCCCGACTATAAATTCAATGTAAAAAAAAATTTACTATGCCACCCCTACTCTCCCTACTATGCCACTTTTGTGTGACTGTTGAAAGACACAAGTTGTGAAATTCCGCGCAGTGCTTGATTACTAAACTGTATGGTAGTGTGGGACATCGCAGTTAGGTGGGATGGAACATAGCACGCACACAGGGAGGGTGGAGGCTGGCAATGTGGGGGGGGGGTGGTCGCTGGCCGGGTGACAGTCACGTGAAAGTGGGAAGGTGTGAGGGGGTCGACTAGCGACAGGATTCAGGTGCACGGATGTGGTTGGGAGGGGTGGAGGATAAAGAGGTGAGGGGGAGAATGAGAGGAGACAGCTAGCGAAGCCGACGATTCTTGAGAGCTTTGGACCAGACCTGGGCAAAGGCCTCCTGTCTCTGACCGGCCCGCCCGCCAGTATATATACTATATATACAGTATTGGGTAAAACTGAGTTAACTATATTAGTCTGGCCCTCTAAGACCATCCCAATGTCTCATGCGGTCCCTTGGGAAAATTAATTGCCCACCCCTGCTTTGGACTGACGGGTAACTTGAGCAAATAAAGCCGTTTTTACGAACACTCTCTACTATGCCACTCTCCCTACTATGCCACTTTTGCTCGGTCCCGGTAGGTGGCATAGTAGGGAGATTTGACTGTATACGGAGAGATCATATCTCCTTATTTTGTCTTTACCACTATAGAGGAGTATGCAGATGAACTTGCGTAGATGTGTGTTGTGTAAACCCTGCTGATCCAGGTTTATTCTGGGAGGTGTCTGTCTCTCTCTGTGTACATGTCTGTTTATGTGTGCATGTCTCTTTCTTTCTGTCTGAGAGAATGAAAGGGTATGAATAACCAACAGATGTTGGTCTGTGCGACAAAGCAAATAACATCCCCAACAATCCTCATCTGTTAATTTCTTTCCTTTATTCCTTACCCCACCTGTGGAACATCTAAAACGTCCTTCAGTGCATCCTAGCACGCACATTGTCAGGAAAACAGGTTGGCAGGCATGACAGGACTCACGTGCCAGAACTCTCGATCGAGGCACCAGCTGTAAAAACAAACACATGTGCCATATATTCATGTTGGGTTCTGCCATAGTTTATCTGCCAATGTTTCCGGCGACAAGGCTGAAATCAACACGCAAACAACAGGAGTGGTTGTCATAGAAAGAATAAAAACAACCGTTTGCTCGAGCCTCTGGCTGTCTAAACACACGCTGTAAGGTTGCAGTTAGAAACGAGGGTAAGTCGTTGGGAAACTCAAGGACAAGCATCTTGCTCCCCAAATTATAAAGCGGTGTCCAGGCCCCGTGGATGTTATCTTACCCCTGGGGCTGTAGTTATACTGTGGTGGCAGAGATGCCCTGGGGTAAACAAACTCCAAGTCGTGTCCTGGGAGTGTAGGTAATCTCATTTTAACTATGAGAGCAGGAAGCTTTTTACTGATTTAGCCGGGAGAAACGACTTACTCTTGCTTCATAACTATGGCATAGGCAGGAAGAAAATAACATCTCCAGGACATAAACAATGGCGACGTCCTTTCTCGACTGTGTCATGCAGAGCTTCGTTAGTATGCAGCTGTGGTATCTTTAATCATCTCACTTCATTTAAGCAAAAACAATAAGCAGGCACGAATCAATAAATCAATCAAAGCAAAATATATGATGCTATCACTAGTAATATATATCGATGGCAGTAAACAATTTTTCGAAATATCTCTTAATAAGAGAAAAGAAAAGTGGCGAAATTTCTGCGATCAGGATAAGGTGCACCAATTTTACCATTTTTTCTAATAATAATATATTTCCGTTGCTACTAGATATTTTCATGCCGCACATTTTTAAATCATTGAAATCCAGGTCAAGCAGAAATTTCTCACCGATTATATGCAAAGATTAAACAGGGGTTAAACAGTCAGCCGAAAAATCAGTTGGGTATCATTTATGAACGAGCGGTGTGAGAAAAGAACATCCCATGCAAGTGTGTTTCTGAAAGATATTTTGTGAGGCCAACAATGAACTCTGCAACGACGCCTTCGTCTGGACAATGAAAGGAGCGACATTAGGACTCTCCTTTTGTCTGTAAAGACCAATCTTAGATGTCAGTAGATATAGGCGTATAACCTGTAAATTTCAGCCTGCAAAACCGATCCGTTAATTAATTATCCGTTAGAAAAGTACGCGATTCGCACCTGTGATCAACGAGCGCCGCTAACAGTGTACTACGTCACGTTAACAGTGTACTACGTCACGTTGGTACATCATTCACAACATCGCCAGCCATCGACACTAATCAGATTCGGACTTGAAAGTCTGCATTTCTCATGCTAAAACAGTTTTTTAGGACCACGAGAAGTGCCGACTGTCAGAGTCCCAATAATCCCAACTGCCGCTCATTCTCTCTCTGATTGCTGTTGACTGCAAGCAATGTTGTGTCCGCTCACAATCTTTGCTGTTAAGCTTTGTCATATGGTGACAAACAACCTGCTCTCTTTCTCTTTATTTTCTCTAAGATCCACTTTCGCAGAAGTCTCTTCAGTAAAAGGACGAAGCCTTTTATAATCCGGTCTTTGTTAATCTTATTGGTGTTGAGCGAGCGCTGTAAGCACGGAGTCGCCTCGTCTTCAATGGAGTGATTGAGGTCTGCCAGTTACCTCCCCTTTGTACAAGTGTCGTGTAGTGAACAGGACTTACTAATGCGGAGCAAGTGGCTGGTTCGAGGCCTGCTGAATTAATTTTACAAGGTGTGTGACTAAATGGCGGTGATTGATAGGAAACTGAAAGACTCCGAATTTCTCTTGTCTACCCTGTCCTGTCCTTTAGGGAGGTCCATATATTCTGGGTGTACAAGGAGAAAGTGCTCAGTTTCAGCTATATCAGGACAAAACGGCAGTTCAAACATTTTGAGTATTTTGAACAGTAATGCTGTTGATGGTATTTGAGCACAGTCATGTCCCTCCAAAAGGTTATCAACCTCTGTGTTTCCCTCTCTCTCTGTGCGAACAAGAATTTCGCCAGTTGACATACTCATCTTGACCTCCGTAAGTATTGTGCAGACACACCGGAGACCACATTAATTCAGTCATTCACCCATCGTTAGGAAGACTGCCGAGTCCATTGAGCACACGGGGGTCAATTAACCCCATCCCTGTCAACCTGCCCATAGTCCTACTTTACGACCAGCACGTGAACGTTCCGCACCAAGAACAATGTTGTTTTGATATTTATGGCATGTTATTATTTGTTTGTTTCAAAGTATTACTAATACTTGGTTCAAATGATTTCCCTTAAAATATTTAATCACTGTTAAGATGTAGTTTACGTCCTGACTTCATCACACAGGTTGACAGTTTGCCACAGTCGATGATCAAACTTGTTTTTAGTTTTTGTTAGAAGTTATATAACAGTTCTCTTAAAAGAAAAAAAAAGCAAAAGACAAAATCAAGGTAGTCGACATCACTAATCAACACGGCAGCTTCAGAAGTCTCGGTGTCTCTTCTTGGTCTTAGAGAAGAGAAACAATACTAAGGGGACCAGATTATTGCAATTGGAACAGAGAGGGTTGAGGTTTGAAACGTACTGTCGCCTGATCGCCTGTGACACTAGTTATTTTTTTTTCCACAGTCTGACCCCCTTCCTCCGCTTTAGATAAGTGGGGTGGGTCTCGTAACTCGTACCCTGAATAAAACACTGACAAATACCTTCAGCTAGACTGGCAGTCGTGACACTGCGCTTTCATTGTGGCTGTAAGCAGCTTGTGTTTGTCCCTGTATCGCTTTGCCTAAGAAATCTTATATACATGCAGGCGAAAGAAAAAAATGCCCTTCATTCATCCAAAAATAAAAGCAAACTTAGTCCAAATCAACTCTTCAGATATCCAGTGACAGTCTTTTAGTTCTCACCCTTTAAAACGACGCAATTCTGAATAGAAAAGCTGTATGTAGATAGTGATCTCAATTCACTTGCTATATCAGGCATCTCCAGGCTCACTAAGCCTAGTCTGATCTCACATTGTAGATGGAAAGTGGGTTTAACAAAAAAACAAACAAAACAGTATGACAATGTCCAAAAGGCATGGGAGTGTCTATGGGCGTCATGTCTGATCACCTACCACTGCCCTCATTCATACTTCAAACTTGGCACGCATGTCTAACAGAAAATAAAAACACAACAGCAAGTGACACGAATAGTTTATCCTGCAAACAGAGTAGGGAGAGTGTGACTTGTGTATAATCGGAGGCAAACAAGTGCCACCTACAGGCAAAGTAACAACATTGTAATAACATTGGCGCAGAAAAGAAGCCATTTCTTTCTCTCTATATATATATATATGTTGATTTTATTTTGATTTATACAATATAAACAGCAGACACGAGGGATTATTGAGGACTTCTACATAATGTCAAACAAGAATGCTAAATCAATAACATTTTGGAATTTAAACAAAGAAACCTGTGTGAATCACCCTGACCTACGGGCTAAGAAGGCCGGTACAGGTTTAAGAAATGTGGATTGACAGCGAGGGGCCAACATGTGCAGTTCTGGAAGCCTGCTGTCTACACGTGTCCGCGCCTTTCACTTTTCCGCCAATTCACCAATTCTCGATGCTAACACACGTGCAAGTCAGTTGGAAAACAATGGGAGCAACTAGTCAACAGGCGCTTGGCTTCCTGCCGGCACCCAGAGGCTGGAAACACACCACGTGACTGGAAGTGCTGTTTACTCTCGAAGCACGTGACCGTCATCTAGGCGAGCTGGACTTACTCTAAGTTTAGAAAAACCATATCACGAGTTCATTTTAATGAACCAACAAGTAATAGCACGAGATTCACAGCTGATGGTGAATCATTTTCAATGTAATGGAAGACAGTATATATCTATGACTCTCCAACACCACGTGCTGGAACAACAAAGGACGGAGGCGGGAAGGAAAAGACAAGGAAGGAAATTAACAAAGGAAAGAAAGAATATAGTTACTGAAGAAAAAGTGCACTGAGCTGTGTGTGTTTGCACGTACGCATTCTACTAAAGTTAACTTTTATCAAAATAATATAATTATATAAAAAAAGTGACATTTTAAAAGTTCGTCTGACTGCGGGCAACAGCCGTTGGCCAACGTCTGCTTCTGGCTAACCTGCTCTTTGGGAGAAACCGTCTACATTCATTGCCACGTCAGCTCTACAAGCACGTGCCTAGCCGCAAACACGCTAAAAAAAAAGCAAAAACAAAACAAAACAAAAAAAACAACCTCATTCCTACTGGTTACCAACATGGTCTAGATGAAAAGGAAATGAATGGAATAGCACGTGCATTTAAATAGTCTTTTGCTACTCCTTTGTCTAAACACTCTCGCTCCCGAATATCACAGTTTGTTTGGCTGATTTTGTTTTCACTTTTATGTCCGGAAGTTACACGGTACTCCGGGAAGCAGGAATATAACCACCAATACAAGATTGATACAGACTACTTATATATACAAAAGCTTATATAGAAAACAAATTATCTTCATCTCCTAAAGCATATTTACTTGCAATACCGCGGGGAAAACTTGATATCACAAATCTGCTATGACCTGAAAGTCACCTGAGCAGCTATTTCCACAGCTGTTATATCCGCACTCCAACTGTCATAGACCCTCACAGGCTGCTAGGTACCACGAGGCTGTAAAGAACCTCGAAACCTACGTGTCCTAATATCGAGACTCTTGTCCTTTTCACATCCATTTCTTACCCAGTTTTTAACCCTGATGCACAAAAAACGGACTGGGATATATGTCAAGTTGCCACAACTACTGTAACAATAATGGGATACGAAGGTCACTTAGAAACCCGTTTTGCGAGACCAAATGAGTGTCAGGTAACATTAAAGCGAAAATAGGTACAATGTCGTTAACTGCCATTTGAAGACACACCAGCAACCGAACCGAGATGATCGAAAAAGGCTAATCACTACATACAAAAATATAATATGAAAGGGTTATTGTTGGGTGATCAGGGAGGACGATGGTGCTTTCAAAAAAAAAACATCACTTAGTTTGATATGTTTATGGCCCATGAGTTGTACCACCGAGGGCCGTGACAACTGACGTAAGCTGATCTCAAGACTGCTGAATCAGTCTGCCTGCTGTTACCAGAAAAAAAAAAAAAACCCACAGCAACCCTTATAATCAAATCATCATATCCTCGCTAACACTCTTGAGTTCACTCAAGTTTGAAAAAAGTGGCTATTGATCAACCGACCCTTATCCAGTTTCGCTATCACGTGACTTGTTAATAAAGGATCGGGGCTGACTGGCTGTTGAGGATCTTGAGATTGTTGCTGCCCTGGATTATGCGGTGCTTGCGAGAATTAAAGGTAAGAATCTGTACATGTGTAAGATGTTTTTCGAGACAATAGCTTGTCCTTGTCCAAATATTTATATGATTCTGCCAAAGCATGCGACATAGCCATTTTATTTTCTTGAGCATGTCACTCTTACTCCACAATCAAAGGATCCGCAGCAAGTTCTTCATGTCTGTGCACAAGCTCCCACGATTCCAGCTTGACACACAAATAGTCAGGTCACGTTTCATGCAGAATCTCTCATTTAGTTCACCAGCAAAATGCTGTCAAACTGGACCGCAATCTATTTGCGGAAATTGATTATCCCTCTCTCCATCTGACTTTTCCTCCCACCTCCAGTCGTTTTGATTTCGATGTGAATGTTGTAGCAGGTGTACCCCTCGTCCTCACACAATCAGCTCATTGCCAGGGAAAATGTGCTTTAAATGTGTCATCTTCACGATTATACCCTGCTTCCTTGCAACCCCACCAGCGACTAACAGAATGCTTATTCGCTGTTTCTGGGAAACAGATGGCGCCCTGGAGTCTCCTTGGTCTCGGCAAGCTCACTTCCGGCTCAAAGCTGCGCGCGCTGTCTGCTCCAAGATGGCGACCCAGTTGAACTTCTGCTCGGCTGTCTCTGCGCTGCAAACCCACTCTCGCTTTTGAGTCGTCATCTTGAAGGCGTTCTTGACATCTGAAAAACAATAATAAAGCTTCATACAATTCCAGTTAGCCTTTAGTCTTTCCGCCTATCTATCGCCACCCTTGGGTTTTCTTAATTGAATACATACTTGTGGAGTCTGCGATTATTTCTAGCTGAGTTTATTTCGCTGTCATGTAAACAGCTATAATCAAACAGGCGATATGTATACGTACATCTCTAGCTTCTCATCACAGACTTAATAGGGTCTGCCCTTCGCAGCTCCCTTTGCTTCTGAGCACGGCGCCCAATTTCATATTTACGGCTGCTAGCAGCATGACACCCATGTCACCCAGGATGAAACATGGAGCACCTGAATGTGTCCACGTCCCCACCCGAAACAAAGGACCTGCTGCTGTGCATATTCGAAACCTGTAAGGATGTAAGGGTAGAGGGTGGGTGTTTGGCGGGGTGGAACCATTCCAACGGTTGTCAGTTATGCTTGGATAAAGCGAATGCAAGTTTGCGTGTGTTTGCGCGCATGCACGTGAAAGAAAAGAATGAGAGAAAATGACAGCTCTGTTTGCAAGGCAACGAAGTTTCCTCAAAACGACATCTTTATCCTCAGGATTTACTTTACCTCCGCTACAGCCAAAGAAAGCCCTCTGTTCCCATGTCTGTGGACAGTACGCATAGCGGGGACTTAAGCCGACCTGCTGCTAAGACCGACGTATAACTACGACCTTAGGCGACTTCCTCAACTCTCCCTGCACACGATTCTCTAAGCACCAAGCGTTCTACAACTATTACTGGATGACATTTTGAATATTGATAAGAGTATGATTTGTAGTTTCTGAAGTATATATCAGGGCTGCCTTCCCTTGAGGGGTGCATGCACACTTAAAACAATATTACAGTTTTTAATTACTGCCTTCGTGACATCTTTAGGGTGTGAGGGGTGCAGCACATCATGATTGCAAGCCATTTGATGGTCAAGGAATGGTTCATTGCTGTGTCTATGTCGGTGCCACTTTTCAACATTGCAAAGGTTCTTTCCCTCGCTCTCCATAGAAACTCACAAATCCGTATCATACACCACATACACGCATATCTACATTAATGGCGATTAGCGAGCTTTATTTTCTCTCTCTTTTTCACTCTCACTCTATCTCAGGCACAGACGCGCGCACACACACCTGGAAGAACGCATACGAACATTGAATACCGTACAGAAACACCTGACAGTAAATAAACCGATTTCCCTTTCAGTGGCACCGAGGTCAAACACGCAATAAAACATAACCAACAAATGACAAACATTAATCTAAGACAGCTGACGGCTGGACATGCCATCAAACTGTAAACCAAAACGTGCACTACACATAAATAATTGCTTCCTTAAATACACCGCACGGCAGCACAGGCTCTGGAACAAAAAACAAAACAAAAACAAATAAACAACAACCAAAAACTGCGGAGCTGGGTGGGATGAGAGAGAATTCTGACAGCGAAATCCCCCTCGGAACTTGTCTTTGACAAGATAAACTGCAGTCACGTGCAGCTGGCGGGACGATTGGTCAGAAGCCCGCGGGCACAGTGTCAACAGCAGCTGCCTACAGCTTCAGCGACACGCAGACTCGTATACAAGGTGAAGTCGACAGGCAGTTTGGGGGAAAAAAAAGGACATCGAGTACTTTACATATGATGGGAGGGTAATTTACGTACAGTGCACGACCTCGTGACTCCCTGACCTTTTGAACCACAGGCGCGCGCCGCGCACGCACACAAGAAA
>SRHC01003001.1:39415-50354 GCA_004794325.1 Pomacea maculata
ATCTATTTGCGGAAATTGATTATCCCTCTCTCCATCTGACTTTTCCTCCCACCTCCACTCGTTTTGATTTTGATGTGAATGTTGTAGCAGGTGTACCCCTCGTCCTTCCACAGTGAGCTCATTGCCAGGGAAAATGTGCTTTAAATGTGTCATCTTCATGATTATACCATGCTTCCTTGCAAACCCCACCAGCGACTAACAGAATGCTTATTCGCTGTTTCTGGGAAACAGATGGCGCCCTGGAGTCTCCTTGGTCTCGGCAAGCTCACTTCCGGCTCAAAGCTGCGCGCGCTGTCTGCTCCAAGATGGCGACCCAGTTGAACTTCTGTTCGGCTGTCTCTGCGCTGCAAACCCACTCTCGCTTTTGAGTCGTCATCTTGAAGGCGTTTTTGACATCTGAAAAACAATAATAAAGCTTCATACAATTCCTGTTAGCATTTAGTCTTTCCATCTATCGCCACCCTTGGGTTTTCTTAATTGAACACATACTTGTGGAGTCTGCGATTATTTCTAGCTGAGTTTATTTCGCTGTCATGTAAACAGCTATAATCACACAGGCGATATGTATACGTACACCTCTAGCTTCTCATCACAGACTTAATAGGGTCTGCCCTTCGCAGCTCCCTTTGCTTCTGAGCACTGCGCCCAATTTCAGGATATTTACGGCTGCTAGCAGCATGTCACCCATGTCACCCAGGATGAAACATGGAGCACCTGAATGTGTCCACGACCCCACCCGAAACAAAGGACCTGCTGCTGTGCACATTCGAAACCTGTAAGGATGTAAGGGCAGAGGGTGGGTGTTTGGCGGGGTGGAACCATTCCAACGGTTGTCAGTTATGCTTGGATAAAGCGTGTGTTTGCGCGCATGCACGTGAAAGAAAAGAATGAGAGAAAATGACAGCTCTGTTTGCAAGACAACGAGGTTTCCTCAAAACGACATCTTTATCCTCAGGATTTACTTTACCTCCGCTACAGCCAAAGAAAGCCCTCTGTTCCCATGTCTGTGGACAGTACGCATAGCGGCGACTTAAAGCCGACCTGCTGCTAAGACTGATGTATAACTACGACCTGCGACTTCCTCAACTCACCCTGCACACGATTCTCTAAGCACCCAGCGTTCTGCAACTATTACTGGATGACATTTTGAATATTTATAAGAGTATGATTTGTAGTTTCTGAAGTATATATCAGGGCTGCCTTCCCTTGAGGGGTGCATGCACACTTAAAACAATATTACAGTTTTTAACTACTGCCTTCGTGACATCTGTAGGGTGTGAGGGGTGCAGCACATCATGATTGCAATCCATTTGATAGTGAAGGAATGGTTCATTGCTGTGTCTATGTCGGTGCCACTTTTCAACATCGCAGATTCTTTCCCTCGCTCTCCATAGAAACTCACAAATGCGTATCATACACCACATACACGCATATCTACATTAATGGCGATTAACGAGCTTTATTTTCTCTCTCTTTTTCACTCTCACTCTATCTCAGGCACAGACGCGCACACACACACACCTGGAAGAACGCATACGAACATTGAATACCGTACAGAAACACCTGACAGTAAATAAACCGATTTCCCTTTCAGTGGCACCGAGGTCAAACACGCAATAAAACAGAACCAACAAATGACAAACATTAATCTAAGACAGCTGACGGCTGGACATGCCATCAAACTGTAAACCAAAACGTGCACTACACATATAAATAATTGCCTCCTTAAATACACTGTACGGCAACACAGCCACTGGAATTAAAAAAACAAAACAAAAGCAAATAAACAACAACCAAAAACCGCGGAGCTGGGTGGGATGAGAGAGAATTCTGACAGCGAAATCGCCCTCGGAACTTGTCTTTGACAAGATAAACTGCAGTCACGTGCAGCTGGCGGGACGCTTGGTCAGAAGCCCGCGGGCACAGTGTCAACAGCAGCTGCCTACAGCTTCAGCGACACGCAGACTCGTGTACAAGGTGAAGTCGACAGGCAGTTTGGGGGGGGGGGGAGGGGAAAGGACATCGAGTACTTTACATATGATGGGAGGGTAATTTACGTACAGTGCACGACTTCGTGACTCTCTGACCTTTTGAACCACAGTCGCGCGCCGCGCACGCACGCAAGAAAACGTACATGATACAAAGAATAGAGAGCGAGCGTGAGAGCTATTCTAACACTTTTTTTCAGAAGTAAATTCATAAATAAAAGCTTTTTCTGACATATTTATACTTTGAATGCACGTAGGAAAGAACCAAACGCAAACAAAACAAGATTAAAATTGACATAACTAAACAATAACATAGAAAATTTAATTTAATACAATATATAATGGAACAAATATTTTAATAACATAACAGTAATAAAATGAAAGATGAAACAAAATAATATTGACCAAGCAAACTATTGCTGCTGACACCAGCCTCTAATTTTAATATCACTCGTTAAAAATAATCTTTTCAAACTTGGATGTGGTTTGATTTAACATATCGTATTCTATAATATTAAAGATGATGATGAGGACAACAATGAAATGCCAAAGTATACCCCAAGAAAAAAAATCAAAAGGACACTTGAAAAATGTTGAGTATCTGAACAATTAGAAATATAAAAAGAAGTAGTAGAGGAACAATTAGTCTCCTCTAGAACAGGCCAAAGCTACTAAAAATAATAACAAGAACTATGGCAGGTGCATATGAAGCCAATATTTGTGGAACTGACCAACACAAAAGCACTGGGCGGCTGCGTGTGTTGTTTGTGTCCAAGCAATCACTTGTTTCAGTGACTGTTCTACACATAGGGACTTGAACATGCACCACAAAAATAAAAAGAATTGAAAATTCGAATTCTGGCATGCGAAGTGTAAAGACTGCCACCTGTAAAACTGTTGGCGCAATGGTCGAAGAACAAGAAATAAACAAATAAATAAACAAACAAAGGAACAAGTGTTCGCCTTGAGTCAGGAGTCGGCTCGTTCTGACAGAACCTTGAAAGCCGACAATGCCAAGGACTGCACTCGGAAAGGTCGATCCGGGGTTTGTGTTATCTTGGCAGTCACGTGGCGATACAGGAGTGATAGTGCGTAATTGCACCTGGACTTTGAAGTCGCCGACAGGCAGGTATAAGGTGATCAGTACAACAAGAGTACGCCTGTTCCCGGCAACCGTGACTCAGCAAGTTGTACAGGGACAGAAATCTTCACTTAGTGCCGGGTGTTTGTTGCCCTACTTACCAGTCCATGTACTCTTCATACCGCCCCCTCTCTCTCTCTGTGCCTGTGTGCTCGCCGATTCTATTGAGCAGACCCTACATTTACATCCCCGTCATTATTTGTACTTGCTAAGATTCTGGCACTCGGTATACACTGTATAAGTTTATTGATATGATATATAAAAATGCAGTTACTCTTTTATGATAATTGTAGATATTATTATTTATATTCTCCACACTGCATGTCTGTGTAATTTCCAGATACTGATGACTTACTCCTTGGTGGAATCAAGAAAATGCTCATGGCTCTGTGTGTGTTGAGGGAGTGGGGTGGTATATCATCACATCAGTGAGGGTATCAACACACGGGTATCGAACCAGCTACTGTTCGCGATACCAATCTCAGACGCATATGCTCCCTAGGCTATCTTCTTCCTTCCCTTATATATTCGATGGGGTGTCTCAGATCTGACTTCTTTGCATCATGCAACAGATTCGTCTTGACAAGCAACAGTTTCATCTCACTTTGGTATATAACGATCAAACAACGGATGGATGGTCCGACAGTTGACGCCACTTAATTGTAGCAGCAGTTACCCCCTGGGTAGGGGTTGGGGCTAAGTCGCATATACGTGGTCGACTCGCGCCGTCCTTGGTCGAATAAAAACAAAACAAACAAATAAAAAAAAACCATGACGCCGGCTGACACATCTCTGGATGATCAGAACAGCCTAACCCTATCATCAAACAGGTTAAAGTTCGTCCACAGTACGCCTTGCGACGACAGAACTCGATCAGCCGAAGCTGCATGAGGTCTAGGGAGCAAGCCGCCATGTCTACAAGCAAAGAGCAAACATGTTGACGGACGTGGAAAAGCTAAGAGGGAGGGAGGAGGGTGCTACACAATAGAATGTGTATTCACATCTGTTTTGCTCCTTAAGCTTGTGTGGCGAGAAGCACGTACACAGGGACAGTCAAAAGTCGGTCAGAAGTACGATTATTAGAAAGAAAAAAAATGTCGAGCTCTTATTCTTCGTAGACAGTTCGTTCTGTACTTCAGGACAGACCTCAGGTTAGGATACTTCTGTCGGCCACCCTGCGGTGACTGCTTGCATAAATGCATGTGTGTTCGTGCACGCGCACGTTCCTATGTCGACAGAACGCTCGCGCTGTTTTCGCTCCGGTACGGTGAGCGACGCAGGCTCACGAGCCGAGCTTCCAGACAGAACCTCGCGCACACAATCATGGCGTCCGCCGTGAGGCCAAAGCAACGGATCTGAGAAAGATTGTGGATGTTCAGTAGTAGGGAAACATACTGAGTTGGATGAATAACAAAAAAAAAACAAACTGCACGCTTCACCAAGGACATGCACAATTCCACTGATACACATGATCACACAAACATAAGAACTGCGTACATGAGCGCCCGTCAAAAGCGATACACATGCCTATGATACTTGTTTACAACTTTAAAAATAAACTGCAAACGTCTGCAGCAAGTCGCTAGCAAGTGGAACAAAAGTTTAAATTTATTCTCGTTTATACACCCCATTTGACTGAGCTTTGTTTAAAAAGTCCACTTAAATTTTGTAATGTTTATTGTTGATCCTCTCCACATATATCATGGGCCTAGATTTCTGCTCATAATGGATTCTGTGATTAACAAATTGGTGAGTTTGTTTACTCCAACACACCATCATCACTGATAAAAGTCAAAGTAATGTACAGCTCACTTCAGTAACAGTTACTATAAAACCTATAGTCAACCCACTGGCTGTAGAAAAAAAAAACATGTCTTGCAAAATAGAACAAACTATGTGCTGCATACGTTAGACATTACACTGACACATGAGGATAAGTAGAAAGAGGCGAGCAAGGAAGGGGGAAAAATTTCGTTAATATCCTACCCTCCCATCCAAAAAAAGACAAAAAACACAGAGCAGCAAGAAAGCATATGTAGCCACAAGGAAGAAAAGAAATTTGGAAAAATGAAATAAAAGTGACAACTTACATTTGGAGTCAGGGATATCAACTACTTGCAAGGCAGTTAAGGCCACGGACAGGTCAAACTTGTAGGTGTATTCCACAGCACGGCTGAAAGGAAAGTGTTTTGAAGTTCGGCGAGTGATGACGAGGGCATCATTAAAGAGATACAAGCCAAGCGTGGCAATGCGCTGAAATACTCTGGAAAAACATATGAGAATAAGATATAAGTTTGGTTTAGTTGATTTTTAAGACTGAATAAATAATTTTGCTTGTAAAAGATACATATTTCTCTACAAACAATTTATGTAATTATATTAAAATAATGCATGGTGAGAGGGACCAGAAGAGGAGGAGGCTAATGAAATGGCTGAGACTGTGTCAGATGAACAAATGTGTATGCAAACTCACACTCTCTCTCTACCACACACACACAGACATGCACAGACATTCAGGGAAGAAACATGCATTAGACAGACTGAAAATCTGCTTCATTGAAGTGGCAAAATAAAATTTTTTAAAAGCGCCCTATCTTTTCCCATTCATTATCTCCAACTTTTCTTATCCTCTTTTGCTTTTTAGTCTGCTTTATTCATTTTTCTATACACATCCACAGTTCTTCTTTAGGTGTTGGCTCACTCAAAGTACCTGAGCTCAGGTACAACTGTGTCAGAAGAAGGAGGACGTAGATGTGCTACATCCAGGTGCTTGACCAGGTATCTGTTAGCTTCCAGCAAAGCCTGAGAAGAAATGACAATGACAGGACAAGGTGGTGAGAAGAAGGTAAATAGTGACTATTAAATGATTCAGTAAAACTACTTTCAAATGAAAAGCTAAAAGTAACTCAAGCTATCAGTAATCTGATTCCTGTCACAAAATGAAAATTAGATAACTTGTCAGCAAAATTGCACGAGGTTTGCTGCTTTGGATTTACTTCATCATCCTTTGTACGTCACCAAATAGAAGTTACACAAGGGCTAAATGAAAACACCTATTAAAGATATGTACACCATGCTAAGACCAGCACAAACCAATGCATTTAATTTCTTTGTTTCAGCCTTACCGGACAGTTGATAATTTTACGAGTCAGCTGAACCAATTCCTTCTCTCTCTCCATTCTTGTCCGACACTACAAGTGAAAGCAAATTGATGGAAAGATATTATGCTGATTATTAAAATACATACCTTAACAAGTTTAACATTTACAATTAAAGTTAATTATCAGTAATGGCATTGAAAACAAAGATGTTTTGAATTCTGATCTGCAGTGTTTTTTTATGACCACAGTGAGCACAGAAATATCTTTGTCTCCTTTAGCACTAAAACCTCAGGTATCTACTATAGTGAAAATGCCATACATTTAATGCCTCCCTGTTGCAATAACAGCTTTTAATTACTCTGTATACTTATCCATTGGCATCAGTGATGGTTTTTCAAGAACTGGAGTCTCGATCAAGAACTACACATACACAGTCAAAGTCACCAACCCACTCACTCAGACATGCACGCAATACACCAATCCACATCTCTACCCATCCAATCATGCTTGCATGGGGAACATCATTCACCTCTCTGATGCCACGGTCCAGTTCAGTAAGAGTAGCAATGGCGTTATCCAGATCTTGTCGATCTGCATGTGTGCGAGGCGTGTGAAGCTCAAACCATGTCAACAGCTTTACATACTCTCCAATACGTATCACTGGTAGGAGCAGTATTTCCTGCAGGCTAACACATCATGAATTTTATCAGCATAACTTGGACTGAAATTAGTTAATGGTAATTTCTAGTTTTGCTTGTAAAAATAATTGTTAAAATAATTTCTCTTTCTCTTTTGTGTTGTGATAAGCATGTAAGCAGAACTGCAAAGTGTGAATATGCTTTTAAAAGTGCACGCACACACAGAGGTCTACTTACGTCAGCATTTTTGTTTCTGGCACTCTTTCATGGCGCTCAAGAAAAGCACGGAAAGATGGTGACTGCTCTTTGCACCGCTCGATACAGCGGAGAATGACTTCATAATTATTTGTGAAGTTTGTGTACACCTTGATATGCATACAAAGTTTTATGAATATGTCGCCAAGGCAGGTGTGCTGTGGATTCCAGTCTGCTAGCCTGTTTTGCAGGTCTTCAGTGAGGGTTCTGTTGGCAAACAGCTCGATCGTTAACTGGCATAAATTTGCATAAATGTGCACTGTGTCTTGCCTTTTGTATCCATGTACCAAATTTTTTGCTTACAAAGTATCAAACCTTTATTGTCAAAAAATGCAGTGTACTTCTCAAAATGACAGTGATTCCTATTACTATTAACAGTAATATGTTGGTGAAAGCAGCTTTTGAAAAAAAAAAAAAAAACCAAGTGTGAGTCTCTTAAGTGTGAGTATTCTACAATTAAACAGTTGCGCTTTAGACATGGAAAAATTAAAGGTGTGAACTAAGAAAAAAAAAAAAAGAATGTTCACAACACTGGACTTTCTGATGTAAGGATTCATTAAAGATATTTTACCGGCTGAGTTGGTAGATGTTCATGATGTCTGTAAAGATGATCTGGATATTCTGGGCTCCAGTGATGGGTCTGGACAACCAACAATAAAAGCTCATCACTACAAATGACAACAAATATGCGAAAACTGAAAGTGTAAAATTAATCTCCCAAAAGAAAATTATAAGCATGCCTCAATTATTTCAGAATTTGGTGACAAATTTTCCTGTTGTGCAAGTACAAAATATATAAAAATGTGCTTTCACTTAAGTGTTTTATGATATGCTTTACATTTCTTTATTCTAGTAGTTTAAAACTACAGAATATATTAAACTAAAGAATAAATCACGAAAATTTGGTATCTCCAGTCTAAATCAGTTCTTTGCAAAGAGCTATATATATATCAAGCATCTGATGGAGGATGTAAAAAAAAATATATTTATATATCATGCAGCTAGATTTAATTGATGGAGCGACATACAGAGCTTCATTTTGGCTAGATAAATGCCTCACCTCTTGGAGGATAGTGCAGATTTCAAGGGGCGCACATAGACATCATTGATGGACTTAAGGATATGCATGTATGCAATCTCACTGGCTAGAATTTCAAAGGCAACTGGTGTGCGTTTTTCAGGATGGTCAGCAAATTGCTGTGTGGACTAGAAATAGCAGACATCATTAAATAAAAGAAGTATATGAAATCATTTACATTTACTAAAAGCAAGGAAAATAAAATAATGTCTCAGCCCAGAGCTGGACTTAATCTAAAAGAGCAAAAAATACTGACTTTACCAGTAGAAAAGAATAAATGGTCATTATAATTTGTCCAACCATCTCTGTTGCGTTTTACTGTCCATAATAAATCGAGAATGGTTCTCTTCGTGGTGGACCCTCACTGACCTTCGCAAGCTTTGAACCCATGACCATTTGCTTATAGGATGAGAACACTAACCTATCAACTATTGAATCCTACTTTTTGGCAACAGATAACTAAGTGTAGTCACCCAAAGTTGTCTTCCCTAAATGAGAGAACTTGACGATGTTGTCAAGCACCAACATATTATGGAGATGCTACTGGAATCAATAGTCCATACACTGTAAATTATTAAAACACTACTCACCTTTCATATGTCTATGCAAGAAAACTATAACATTTCATTTTGTTTGGGTTTATCATGACTTTATAAGCCATGGACATAAATGCATTCACCAACATAATGGACAATGTGACTTGATATAATTAATTAAAACATAAATAGTATGCTAAAACAAAACAGAACCTAAATCTCAAAAAAAAAAAAAAAAAAATCTGAGCCAGATTCTTACCAGTCTGCTAGTTTTTGTTGCTCTCATGGTCCCAAACTTAATGCTAAGTTCCTGTGTCTTGAGGGTTGATGATTTGTGATTCTGCCTGTGGTGGTTCTGGACATCTTTGCTTGCTTTTTCTCTCCCAGCATCCTTTGCAGATTCTAGAAAACAAAAACAAGCATGGAGCAATGGTTCATGCTATGCCCTTAACATACTAAAATAAAAGACACTGTTAATGCAACAACATTGTCCTACTCATTTTGAAAAATCGCATGGTACAAACATATGAATCAATAAAAGAGCTATTTTGGTGAAATGACATACTTGTATGGAGAACAACAAAGTGCTGATAAAGATAAATACAGCCTGCCAGTATGATTCAGTTTGATTACAATAGGCTTCATTTGATAACTTGAACAACAATATTACCCACTGACCCTACCTTTCTTGCTGTCTCCCTCATTGTCTTCATCATCAGAACCTTGAAAATCTTCCTCGTAGTCATTTTCAGCAGCCTCGCCTCTCTCTGCTGACAGCTGCTTGTCTTGCTCGTCTCTCTGAACATGTCCTGCATCAGCACCCTCAGCCTTTTTTCGGCTGCCAGATCTAGATTCTTCCATGTCACCGCCTTCTGTTAAGGAGCTTAGAGTCTGGATCAAAAGGTTACCAAACAGGTTAAAATGGTTGAAGGAATTAAGTACAATAAAATAATTTTATTTTTTAACACAAGGAGAGGAAAAAACCTAAAGAGGCAAGTAGTCATGGTGAGTACAAGTATCCACAAACATACTTTTCAAAGTGAAGTGAACAGGTTAGTAAATGCAGAGTTGGTATATCACTCTCCAGTGCAGTCATGCAGCATTTCATGTGACTTATTATTTATTTTACAAAAGAGATTAGTTCTTCTATATGAAAGTACATATCCAAACATGGAATGTGTACATGTCAAAAATGCAGTTTTGGTCTCCTTTGAATTGTTACCACTAGAGAATGTACAAATTAAATTGACAACTTTCTCTCAGGAAAACTTCTTGCATCTATGCAACTGAACCTCTGACATAAGTGCAAACTGAAGTGTGATAAAAGAAAGGCTAAGGCTAATTTGTTTTTACTTGCTGTCTTGACAGAGTTTGTAAGCTTCCAGACACTGTTAGGGTTGAAGAACCTGCTCTTTCTAACAGGAAGTATCCTAGAAATTCCAGTGGATTCACCTGCAATTAGATGCAAATCAAAGGCCATATATTCTGTGTAAGTCTCTTTGCTATGCACAATCTATCTTTTACTTCTTATCTTAAAAATGTCTCAGTAAGCTTCTTATTCAGCAATGCTGAACATTTTTATTGCCAATACACAGAAGATTTCTGTGTATAGCAAGAAACAGAAAAAAATTATTGAAAAACAGAATAAAAATCAGCTCAAATTATTTTGACACGGTGATAACTGATCACGATAAAACCAACCAAAAAAAAAAAGGTATTAAACCAAATATGGCAAGGAAAAGAGTGAGACAGACTGACACTTTTCAAAAGACATGACATAAAATAATGATTTTCCATGTATATTTCTAGGCTCAATGAATGAACATCCACCGAGGAAGGTAAAATTGGCCCATACTAGAGCCACATGAACAATAAAGTGGTTAAACATGTCTATGGATTAGAATGGAGACAACTCTCCACACTGCCTCTGATAAAACAGGGACCTGTTTCTGCAGGGCAGCTGCTGGGCAAATGGAGGTCTCCCTCCTACTCTCTCATCCACAGACCTGAACAGGCTCAAATCTGCAACCATTTGCTCTGCAGTCCAGCGCATTAATCACTAGGTTACACTGCCTCCCGATCAGTTTAGAAAAATATAGATGACATCCTTGATGGTCCTGATGGTTAAAACTTCAAAGCTGAAAAACTTAGCATTACTAAAAATCGCTACAAATTTTAAATAAAATGTCAATTTACCTTGCA
>SRHC01003001.1:62432-75941 GCA_004794325.1 Pomacea maculata
AGTCGTAGTTAAATGGCACCTGTCTGCGCATGCGCAGCGTGCTCGTTTCCCGTGGCGATCTCGCGACCCCAGCGACATGTTCAGACCGCGTCCGTGTTCACACCGGCTGTTCACACTGGGTGTTCACGCAGCTTTGGACCAAAGTTGTGAATGAAACATAAGCTGTAGCTCGACAGCACTAACTTCAATTTTTTCCCTCTGTCCATCTATAAAACTTTTCTCCCTCGCGTACAAACTATATATATATCTTATATATATATAAGCTTAATTATAAGCTTTTAGAGGACAGGCAGCCGCCGATCGTTACCGCAATAATTATACTTTGTTGGATTTTATCTTCAGACATCGAAGACAATGACAATTGACAATGACAATTCTGTATTTACTAGGGGTAAAATAAGAGAAATTAAGTGTGGGCTTACCCCACTGCCACTACCTTAAATTTCCTGTAGTTGTGCACAAAAATAAAATTACATTCAGTAGAAGGAAAATTAATTACTTTTACACTAATGAAAACAGTATTTCTTAAGTGCTGAGCTTATATTAAGGTATACCTGACAAATATGATTTGATCGAAAACATCTATCATTATTTCCTCTAAAACTAAAGATTAATGTTAACTGTATGGGAGATATGTTTCTTCTTGCTGACTCTCAGCAGCCGTTGATTACTACCACTATACAAAGTCTTATGTGTGTGGAATAATCCCAGAATGATATATATATTTTAGATAATTCAACCTTAAATAATATAATTATTCTGTAAAACATAATTCCTCAAAACAAGGTAAACAGCCTTTATTTCACATTAACATGCAGAACATATTTAGAATATGGATTCTGCTGTCACAGCTGAAAGTTGTACAGCCAAACAACCACACCCACTAGACATTGAAGGATGGTTAAAAAAATGTTCATGTAAAAACTGCAGGATGTGCCTCGTGTATATATTTTTCAACGTCAGGGTGTTTCTTTCCACAAGTGGGCACTTGTAACAGATGCTGTGGGAAGAAACCCTGAGGTTGTAAAGAAAAACATCAGGCACATCCTGTACATTTTTCATGAATATTTATTTTGTTTTTCGACCATCCGCCAACCTAGCTCACTCAGCGTGTCTAAAGTTATTGACAAAGTGGGCACTGCAATCGAACAACCTACAAATCAGTCGTGGCAGAGTTCTCACCTATAATCAATGAGGCATCTTTTTTTTATTTTTTTTTTATTTGGATGTGTGTCCAAATAGCAAAGTCGATCATATTCCATTTGGTATGCTTTTAAAGGGCTATGAGTACCACATACTCATTATAAAATATATCAATAAGGAACCTGCTAATGCATGCTCAGAAAACTAGAACTAGGTAAGTTAAATCGGTTCTAAAATAAATTCCACATGCATGTGCGCGCACACACACACATAAACAGCGAAGCAAATTCTAGCGCACAGATGTAAATGGATCATTTTAATTAAACTTTTGAATTTGAGTTTCAAACTTTTATGGAGATAAGACATAACCATTGATAAGGTTGTTCACTGTCTATCAGGAGAATAATTCCAAAAAGGAATTTTTCTAATAATTATTGACAGCATATTATGTTACCCTGTCAAGTGTTGATAACAGTAAGCATATTTTAAACCGCCCCTCACCTGTGTTATCCTTAAAAAAAAAAAAAACCCCACCAATACAATAGTTGGTTTTCGCCACCTTATAAATAATTTACCATATCCCACCAGCAAAAGAACTTACTATTTCGATGTCAGTTACCTCAACAGGACAGACAAGACATGAAATCAAGACCAATAAAGTTGCCCTCGAACGGCTCTTTTGATATGTGGCAACCAGTCTGCTGTACATCTCAGATCCAGACCCGCCCTATATTGATGATGGCAACACCAAGTCATGGCCTCTAACGGAAATTCTACCACCTGTCGTCTACTGAAGGAGAATATTCTCCACAAAGATTGGACATTGATCCCTTTTATTCAAATATTGTAACCTTCTCTGTACATAAATAAAAATAAACCATAATAACAACTCATAAATTACATCAAAGGAAATGTCATTTCACATTTCTTATCAAGCTGTCCCCCACCACGCGACAAACCATTTGACGATAGAAAGTATTTTAAGCATTATTAACACGACAAACACGTCCTTAAAATGCTCAAAAAAAAACTACTGTCTGACAAACTGCTGAAGAAAGGACTTCTTCAGTTATCTGTGTTACTAGTGACAGACCAGGCAGTGTTCAGTCTCTGAAGCTTTGTCATGTCTGTTTTAATTCCAGGAAACATGCGCAGTCGATGGGTTGGCTAACAGCGACACATTTCTTCACCTTCCTCGTGTGTCCGCATCAATATTTGTAATTTCTGACCAACAACCTGTCAGTAACACAGGGCCAAGGTGAACTGTAAAATACTGCAGGTATCAAAGTTCAGGTGATTTCTCGTCCAACTCTTGCCTCAGAGGCTCAGAGTTGGGTGTGAACATGCAAGCCAAATGTTTCCTGAAGGTCCTGGTGTGCCTGTCAATCTACTTTGCTGTCTTATTCATCATGTGTTTCAAGCATCTGGGAAAATCATGGCAAACGAGCTTTATTTCTGAAGGAAGAAATTCCTGGCAGTGGTCTTCCGTTGCGAGAAATTCCTACACAGGAGAGTTAGTCATGAACAGACAGGATGCTGGGATGGAGGACGGGTTAGAGGTTGTGGGACAAAGTTTCCAGAATACAAGTGACTTTGCTTGTGAAGTGGGACATCGGAGAGATATTATCAATGATGGGATTAGTGCAGGGAGCAGGCGAGATGAGAGTAAAAGATGTGTAGGTAAGGGAGATAATTGCACAGGCAGAAGGGATAATTGCAACACTAAGGGAGGCAATGACATAGCTTCTCGAGTCGAGCTGGCAGATGAAGGAACGCTGAGCAGAAGGGCAAGTCGAGATGAAGGTATTTGTATCTTTTTCTCTCTCTCACACCACGTTTCCGCTCCCTTCCCCCTTTTACACAAATCTTTTCTTGTTTCCAGGATGATAGGATGACAAACCTCAAGGTCCATCTCACATTTTTCATAAATTTTGTTCTTATTTCCTTCCCGTCCTCATTTTGTTTTATATCATCCTTCCACACCCTACCACACAAATTTTTCCACTGCCTCGTGCGCAATGTTTGTGAAGATAAAGTCTAAGGAGTCAACCCCACACAGAAAATCATGTAACATCTGCAGGTGAAGGCTGTCCGCAATGAAAATACAAGCAAAGACTCGATGCCTACTTGATCGCCACCAGGCCGACCCATCGGCAGTGATTTATATGGAGATTTATATGGAGGGGAAGATACGACAAGTGTATGCTCTCGCCATTAAAAAAAAGTCAAGCGTAGAATACGTGTTAGTCATCCTCATCAATACTGTTCTTATCAACTGCTCCTGTGCAGTAATAAAAAATAAATCACAGAAACATAAAAATAAAACTACTGTTTCTTACAGGGATGGCAATAACATTTTAAAATAAAAACACGAGCACAGCAAGACAGCTCGAAAATGCGTATATGTATGTTTATGTTTTTGAATGAAAAAAATTAGTTCAGTCATGCTTTTCCGCTAAATTGTCTGCGGCAACGAAAGTTAATTCAAAGTTAAACTCTGGGACCTTAGTCATGAAGCGAGGATAAGTCGTTACCTTGTAGCAACGTGGAGAAATTAAGAATCCGTGTCTTGTTTCCAAAGTTTACACCCCGTCGATATTGTTTTGCCTGTAGCAGTGGTAAAAGTGGTTAGTTAGTTAGTTCCCGCTATGCCGGTCGGCACGTAGGGCAGCGACAAAGGTCCTCCACTTTTGCCTGTCCTGGGCTAGACTCCCCACAGTACCCCAGCTGAGGTTTTGGGTCTTCATGTCTGCCTCCACAGTTCGGCGCCAGGTGATCTAGGGCCGACCTCGCTTGCGTTTTCCTTCTGGCGTCCAGTGTAAGGCAGTTTTTATGATGGAGTTGCTCCCGCCTCGGAGGACGTGACCAATCCAGCGCCATCGCTTCTTCAACAGGATGGTGGCCATACTCTCCTGCCCGCACTGGGCAAGTAGTTCATCGTTGGAGATTGTCCTTGGCCAGAAGATGCCCAGAATTCTTCGCAGGCTTTTGGTGTGGAAGACTGACAGTTTGTTGAGGTCGCGGTCAGTCATTCGCCAGCACTCCGAGCCATACAGTAGAGTGGACATGACCAGACTCTGGTAAAGTCTCAGCTTGGTATTGATGCTGTACTGTGTCGACTTCCAGATGTTGCGTAGGCTACAAAAGATGCCCCTGCTTTTGCTGTCTGCTCCTGATGTCACGGCCTGCTCCTCCATCTTGCGTGACCACGCTACCCAAGTAGGTGAAGCTTTCAACCATCGGCAGGTCTTCTCCCTCTATGCTGATCGGTGTTGGATTGGTGGTGTTCAGGGTCATCACTTCTGTCTTTGTCCGGCTGATGTGCAGTCCGACCTGCTGTGCAAAAGTGTGCAGGCGAGTCGTCTTCTCTTGCATGTGCCGGTGGGTGTGTGACAGCAGGGCCAGGTCGTCGGCAAAGTCTAGGTCTTCTAAGTTCGTGGAGAGTGTCCATCGTATGCCCCTTGGTTCATCTTCCGTTGTGTGGCGCATTACCCAGTCAATGACAAGGTTAAAGAGCAGGGAAGACATCACGCAGCCCTGTCTCACTCCGGTCCCGACCTCAAAGTAGATGTCACTGTTTCCAACACAGCATGAAAAGTTCGCATAGAAGCTTTTGATCAATAGTACAATTTCCATTGGTATTCCGTATGCTCTCAGGATGCGCCAAAGGCTCTCTCTATGGATGCTGTCAAAAGCCTTCTGGAAATCTACGAAGTTAATATAGAGCTGCCTCTGCCACTCTGTGCACTGTTCAATGATGTTGCGTAGTGCGAATATCTGGTCGGTGCATCCTCTTCTTCTACGAAAACCAGCCTGTTCTTCTCTAAGTTGTGTGTCCACTGCCTGTGGTAAAAGTGGGAAGATGATTTACTTTTACTTCATTACCACGGGCCCAGCTTATCATGTATCCACTTTCCAGCAGATGGTAATAGTAGACGGACAATTTTTTTGGGGGTTGGCATCAATTAGACATGAATTTTCGAAAAAGAAGTTCTGGTGGCTAAACACTTACCCACGGGTCACACAACTCACTTTGGTCTAGAAACTTCGTGTTCCTTGATGTTAGTACTGATCGCTTTTGTCATCACCAGTCATCACCAATCACGTGCTACAGGCGATTTTCAGTGGGTAGACGCCGATGGAGGTCTACGAGTCTACGCTGCCCACTACGACGACGTGCGAGTGCCCCCTGTCGTGGTGGTGGTGGCCATCCGGTTGGAGGCGTTCGATCCCGCCCACGGTGTCATCTGTCACTTCACCAACAATGCGGACCAGAATGAAGCATGGGAGGCAAAGACGTCTGGACAGCTAGTGGACCTTCCAGGGGCAGGCAACAAATTGTGAGTTATCTGTCACGTGTCCTACCAGTCACCTTTTTTAAATGTGGGCCCTTCCCGTCTGCCTCTTGCTCTCTATCGCTTTCTTTCTGCGTGTTTCTGTGTTTCTCTCAAACTAAACTTTTAAAGATCGATATGGTTGACCTAAGCAACTATGGCATAACACTTTTTTAACTAAAAGAAAAGAAAACATAAAATCTATTTTTAAAACGCCCCAATGCAGTCATGAAAAAGTTCAGTTAATAAAAGAACTCATTTTTTTCAGGTATCTTGCTGTTTACATCATCTGCCCCATTCCGGAAGTGACATCACGTCCACAGCATCTTTCGATCATCCTGCACTTCAACGGTCTTCCCAACAGTCTGACAGTGACGTACCCTGCCGCAGGCCCGCCTGCCCACCAGGTGGCGCTGTGCGTTCCGCCCGTGCACAGCGGCTACGACATCTGGCGGCAGACGGTCGAGACGTTCGAGCTGCTGCAGCTGCTTGGCGTCAGCCTGGCGCACGTGTACGTGGAGCAAGCAGGCGTCAACCTCACGCGCGTCTTTCAGCACTACGCAGCACGCGGCTTCCTGCGGCTGTCTTCCTGGCGCAGACCTCCCGTTCCCATCCACACCTTCGGCCATCTAGCGGCCATTCACGACTGCCTGCTGCGCATGCGTCATGTGGCTCACTACGTGGCCTTCGCGGATCTCGACGAGACCATCATCCAGCGCGTGCACGCCACGTGGCCCGAGATGCTGCGAGACGTGCGGGTGCAGGAGGAAGAGAAGGGACAGCGCGTGGGAGCGTTCTTGTTTCAGAATGCGTTCTTCCACACCGTCCCCACGAACGAGCGGCCCACACCCAGGAGATTGAGGAGCAGGCGCAATGTGAGATCCCCGCTCACCAAGCAGCAGACGAAGAAAGCCCAAGGCCTGGGGCTGGTCGTCGCTACCAGGCTGCATCGAGGTAAAATTTGGCCCGTGAAGAAGAGAAGCAAAGCGATCGTGGATCCCTTGAAGGTGCATTACCTGTTCATCCACTACCCGGTCCTGCTGGTGGAGAACTTCTCCATCGTCACCGTGCGCCACGACCTCGGCCTGCTGCACCACTACAGGAGCAAGTGGGGCAGGGGCCGGGAAGAGACCACGTGGGACAATGGAGCGCTGCGATTCGTCGGGCCGCTGACCGAACGAGTCTTAAGGACTCTGCGAAACTTGTTTCCCTGAAGCGCTTGGTCTTAACTGAGTGTTTTATCGGAGTTGAGAAATAAGTCCTTGCTGACATGGTCAGAAACATCATTTCTACAAGCGTTTTTTTTTCTTTTTTTTCTTACTCTCTCTTTTGTTTCTTTCTCGTCGTCCTTTTTTGCTTTTTTTTCTTTAATTTTTTTCAGTTTGGTTTTTTTTTCTTATTTTCCTTTTTGCTTTCGTTTTCTTTTCTTCTTTGTTTAAGATTAACTTAATCGAATGTAAAACGCAAATAATAATAAAAATCAAATGAAACGTGTAAGCTTGAAGCAAAAGAAAAGAGAGAGTGGGGGGAAGAAAGAAAATATAAAGTAATGCGTTCTCCCGACAAAGTTTTTTTTTTCAGCAGCTCTTATGTCGATTTGTCACAATACTAGGGCCATATTTCCACTTCCGTTTCCTTTGGACTACCTCTTCAACCTTCTCACTTCCATGGTAATGGCGCAGAACAGGAAAGGGAAAAAAACCTTGCCAGCTTGTTCAGGATGTCACCTGACCTCATTACATCTGCGACTTGAAGGCATAAAAATTAAAATAAAACATTAAACCAATCATTATGATGCATAAAATAATAAAATGAAATATTAAATAAACAGTTAACTAACCTACAAAAATAAATAAAATATTTAAGAAAAAGCCTTTAATTTTGATTGATTTTACTCACTTAAAAGAAAAAGAACTATTAAATTGGATGAACAAATACTTTACAATCAAAAATTATTTTAATTAGGGAAATAACAATGAAATAACCGGAGCATGAGCATGTTTCGAGAAGGGGTTGATAGTGTTTTACCAGTGTTGTACAAGGCATGGGTCTTATGTTCTTTGTACAAGATCCAGAGCAGCCTCCTCACACACTTACTCATAAACACCTGGATTTTTGTCTCCCTATCGCCAAGAAGAGTGCAGGCTTCACACCTGTAAACCACCATCGGGACTTGTACAGACTGTACCCTGTCCACCCTTTAAAGTCGATGAAGTTATGGCTGCACTTTTTGCAAACAATGTACATAATGTCCAGATGGAAGCTAAAAATCTTTTGAAGTTGTAGCATACATAAATAATAATACCACTAGATATATTAATCTATTGCAATATATTCTATCTATTGATCAATTCTCTGGTATCTCGTAATAAAAAAGTAACAAGATTCAGGGGGTCTCGATAGGTGGTATGAGAAATATCCTAGTAGATAAATGATAGGCTTTTCCAAATGGCTTTCGGTAATTTTAAAAACTCTCGGTATTAGATTCTCACTTAACTCTTAGAGAATTGTTAACTCAGTGGGAAAAAGATGCATTTAACTCCCCTTGAGTAGTGGAAACTCTTGTAGTATCCAAGATAGGTTACAAGCTGATTATTCTTAAACCCTTTCTCACTTGATACTGAAAGAAAATATTGATAAGGAATATTTTGTGAGTAATTTAAAATCTGCAAGAATTTAAAAAGTTGTGAGTTGTAAATCATATAAAGAAGGAGGATTAAAATGTTTCGACTCCCAGAATCAAAAGATAACAATAGCAGTCCTACTCGCTGGAAGTCAACTATTTAATTATTTCTCAAGTGTAAAAAAAAATATGAAGATTGATGTTTATGGTGGTGAATGAGCTGATCTGGTAGTCAAAAAATCAAATAAAAGTGATGTGGTTAAGAATTTCTTGAAGAGCACACTCATTTTAATGGCTTATGTGACTAAAGCCAAAAGTTTGTGAGAGAGAGAGAGTGCGTGCATGCGTGCGTGTGTGGGTGTTACAGTGAAAACACACGCTGTTACCGGTAAAATCCGGCAGCAGGAAATGGCCAGGTGTTAGTGCCATGGCAACAGACTGGCGGTTGTTATGTCGAAATTGCATTGACAAGCCTTGACTGTAATGGTGATATTTATCTATCGTTTCCCAGCTTTAAGAATACTTTAAAGGAAAAGTGTTTCTGCTTTATATCAATGGAAAGTGTGTGTGTGCATAGGCACAGCCACATACACGTTTGTTTGTACTTGGATGTGATTGTTTTTATTTTTAAATTAAAAACATTATTTACAGTACCGACAAACTCTTTCTGTCCTTTTGACAACAAGAAGGATGCTTGACCTTTCGCAGAGGGCAAAAGGTCACGGAAAGAGAGTTACGCTCTGTCTTTAGACACAATGCACCACTCACACTGCTCAGCCCCTTACAACCACCTGACCTTTTACCTCCATCAAACCCTATTGCAGGACATTGACAGGACGAGTGCTTGTCAACCCACTCCCTGCTTCAAAAGCTCTGCGGCTTTTGTACTTTGC
Source organism: Pomacea maculata (assembly GCA_004794325.1). Lineage (NCBI taxonomy): Eukaryota > Metazoa > Mollusca > Gastropoda > Architaenioglossa > Ampullariidae > Pomacea > Pomacea maculata. Next base: position 71,426 of record SRHC01003001.1, read on the forward strand.
CCACGCACTTGCAACGGGCTGCCGCGCAACACGTGTAAAACAAACAAAACACTGGAGAGGTCTAGACTTCTGGTGGTCGATGGAATCATCATAAAATCATCATTTAAACTGTCACAGCTCTTGCCGTGAGTCTTAGTGTCTAGGATACGAGCCGATAGCCCTGTCTACAGAAGACGTACAAGGTGTGGGAGAGAGCGAGGGGTGTGTGTGTCAAACCACGGTTAGGTCATAAAATGTCTCTCTGCTGATAGCAGGCGGTAATAGCTTGGGGTACAAATAGTTTATACCAGGGATGCCCAACCTACGGCCCGAGGGCCATATCCGGCCCGCGACGCGGTCCCATCCGGCCCGCGAAACTTCTGCCCACAGTGCAGGAAATCGGCATGTTAGTAATAAAAAAAAAAAAAAAACGAAAAAAAGGAAGAGGAATTATTTATCCCTACGTAGGGGCGTCTCTCAATCTTTTTTTTCGATGGACGAACATTTCGATTCAGTGCTCCGACTTGGTGTCTCTACGATGCAGCCGGACATTCAGAAGTTGGTTTCGGGAAAACAACTTCAAATATCCCACTAATTACCACATAATTAATGGCAAGTACAACTTGTTTCTAATAAAAAATGGTATCTGCTCTATTTTTTTTTCTTTTTCATCAGGAATATTGTTGGGGATAATATTTAATCTTGTCTTACGCCGGTCTTCATTACGAAAGGTTTAGTGAGTTTGCCGTTGTGAATAACCTGGCTTCGTACAACACCTGAATAAGGTTTATGAGCTTATGTGGAATGCCATTGTTGATCATCAGCCTCCAGATGACGTCCCTGTCTACACTGTCGAATGCCTTCTCAAAGTCCACATGAGGTAAAATATTAATGATCTAAATATGGGACACGATTAGACACGATTGGCAGCACATTAGTCGTGTGCGGACTTTTTGCCGACGGACGTTTCGCCGCCGGACGTTTCGGAGCCGGACGTTTTGCCGACCGGACGTTTCGCCGCCGGACGTTTCGGAGTCGGACGTTTTGCCGACCGGCGTTTCGCCGCCGGACGTTTCGCCGCATTATGTCAGAGAGAGAGAGAGAGAGCTTACTTACTTCTCAAAGAATGAAAGTAACTACTAGATTACACAATAATTCTTTATTTCAAACAAATTTTACACACAGACTTCACAGACAGTTCACTTTGATTGTCACAGATTATGCGCAACAGCTTTGAGAAAAAACATTGATACAATGGCGAGAGAAATGTGTGAGCTAACGGTTCACATGAGGAGGGATAGTGAGAGAGAGTTCACTGATACATTGATACAATGGCAAGAGAAATGTGTGAGCTAAGGGGCGTCACACACTTGACTTCGGCTAAAGGTCCCGCGTGAAATGCCGAAATGAAGTGCCCCGCGCCGAAACGTCGGGCGGCGAAACGCCGGTCGGCAAAACGTCCGGCTCCGAAACGTCCGGCGGCGAAACGTCCAGTCGGCAAAACGTCCGGCTCCGAAACGTCCGGCGGCGAAACGTCCGTCGGCGAAAAGTCCGTGTACCCACATTAGTTGCTGACGAAACTAGCGAAGTAAGGGAGTAAGAGTGTAACGAGAGGAAATATATGCCAAAACCTGAGCCAACAATGGTCCTAGACATTAAGTGTTTTGCTTGGTTTTTTTTAATTTGTTTTTTTCTTAATTTCGTGCAACATATCGCGACACCATATTGAACTTTCTATGGATCGTAGGGTCAGTGTTCATCGTGTTTGGCAAGTTCCGTGAAAAATGTTTGCTCCTCCTTTAACGACCCACTGCGAGAACGTTATCTGTAATCGACAAAATGTTAAAAACAAAAATACAGCCTCACACGTGCACACATTAACTGCTAACTACTCCCCACACCTCACGTGTGTCGGCGGATCACGTGGTTTTGACGTGTGTGGACATTGTGCAGGAGCACAGAAGCCGGAGGACGTCTTCAGAGAACGTTGGCAGACAAGAGCGAGAAATGATTTCAAAATTCAGATGTTTGCTTTATTTTTCTGTCATCTCTACTTTGATTGTTGTGTCGCTAATAGTAATCATGCCATACATGACAAGTGTCATATTGAATATTAATCAGTTTAATTGGAAGAACGCCACGAATGCTTTACACTTACAAGCGGAAAGGTTCCTTTCGCGTGTTGGTGCAATGAATCCTGGCCAGACAATGTCAACCTTGGAAAGAAATACAACAACAGAAGGAAATTATCAAGGAAGTGACAAAGAAGCTAGGAGAGCTACTGGTAAAAAATACCCGGATGTTACTTCTTCCTTCGCCCCCGGCAGATTGGGTAAGACTGAATGTATTATTTTAGCATTGATCATTTGTGTATTATCTAACGGGTGCTAAACGATGCTTGTCATAAGATTACTCTATAACACTACAGAATACAAGATATAACAAATCATGTTTATGTTTAAGAAAGTAGGAATAAAATACTGAAACATCACAACATTCGCACACATAAAAATGTAGTGATATCAGGTACATGTATATGTTATTTCACACAATAGAAGCTGACATTACATTTTACAGAAATCAAATAGGTTACAAAGGAAATATTTCCTAAACTTCATGTCAAAACCTCAGTCGGATGATCTGAGTCTGAAATAAGTAAGTAAAAAAAATTATAAAAATTTTAGGGCGTGTAATACATCCTTTTATTTACTTTCTTTTACAGAGTACTGCTGTACTGATTTTTTGAAAGATCCTAACGTATTTTGTCCTTGCAGCAAAAACAATAGAAATTCTGCACAGCCTTAAATTACAAGCCTCACAGGATTATGAAGTATTGTGAACCTCGAACAGCAGGAGCAGATGTCGAGGCCCGCGACAGAGTTCGTTATCGAGAGATCAAGCTCGCGTGCTTTCTCGAAATCACATTTGTGATAGTAGCATACTGCTGCTCTGAGACTGATGTACTAGAGAACAGCAACAAATACATGTTAATGTAATTTATTGTTTATTTATTGTTAATGTATTTTTTTGTAATTTATTTTAAGTTATTAATGTTAATATAATACAAGCTTACAGAGTACTGCAGGGTCCGTCAGTAGGTGTAGATCATATGAAAAGCAGTTTAAATAAGAACCAGCATACAGTACACCCCAGACCAAGATAGACTAACAGGAAGAAGACTAATCTTAGATGCCATACGTCTTATAAAACTCTAACAATCATCAGTTCTTCGTCCGTTGACTGTTACAGGAAGTTGGGAGGGAGCACATGACAGGTGGGGAGGCCTGCTGATTATGCTTCTTATGGAAGAAAGGAGCAGATGGTGCACAAGACGACCAGTCCACGTCTTCAAGTTCAGTAATCCATCTTCTCCTCTGGCCATCGAGCGTCCACCGCACTCCGAGGTTTCAACAAGGTGTCGTGTTGGGTCACATGACCAGATCAGATCAGTTTAAATTTCTTGACTGTTGCCATGAGGGGTTAGTGATTTCCTGAGATAACAGGGCTGCAATCTGACAACTGGCACACGTTTGGGTCAGATATCACGACAGATTGAAGATGATATTTTCGATCACTCGACGAGAACACCTACTCAACTTTGTAGGCGTAGGTTACAAATATGTATCAACCGGAATTTCATTTTTTTTAAAGAGACGTCGATACCTTTGAAACTGAGTCAAGCCAATAGTTTGTTTGCAGATACACTGGAAAACAAGCATCTTCAGGTTGCCAGCAAGTCACTACTGATGTACGCGGCGTACTATGATGACGTCAGGAAGCCAGCCAGGATCACCATTGTCGGAATTCGAGGCAAAAATTTCTCCTCTCCGTCTGTAAACTGCAGCTTTTCTAACACAAAAGACCACCAACAGGGGCACACAACTCATTTCAGCAGCACCTCTGGAAGAGTAGAGGATCTTCCCGACCACCATTCTTATCGGTAAATGTTTGCTTTCTCTAGGGTCAGCGCTGTGAACCGGATTCATTTGCTGCTCAAAGGTTGCTGTACTTTAGTTTGAGCAAGGTCCACTTCTTTATTTCTAGGAATAATTGTTTGATACTGTCACCAGAGATGATATGAAGTGTTTGCAGTCATTTACTTTTATTGGCGACTTGGTTTTATTGTCGCGGGCAACAGAGACTATTGACCTACCACCTACCCAAGCTGCACAAACCAAAACTCAGCCCTCATTAACCTTTACCCTAACGCAGCGGTTCTCAACCTGTGGGGCGCGACCCCCTGGGGGGTCGCGACGTGCCTACAAGGGGGTCGCGAAGGTGGTCCTCTTTTAAAAGTTTCTTATACCGGTATTAGTGAAATTAGCTTAGATTGTGTAACCGAGTGGTGAGGGCGATCAAACTCCAAATCTCTTCTCCCTATTCAAGTACACTGTCTCGGCAATGCAGTGACTTCTCACTTCCAAAACTCAAAACACAATCCCCCTCTCAACAATTAAGCCTCCAATCTCCCTCCTCTCGCCTTTTGCCCTCTCTCTCCCCCAATCTCTCATCGCTGACTCCCCTCTCCCTCTCCAGT
>SRHC01003001.1:76360-86888 GCA_004794325.1 Pomacea maculata
GAAAGGTTTCAGCATTACTTCGCTGACATTCATGTGACTAAATACGATTGGATTCGTAATCCATTTCTGGCTGATCCTAGCACAAGCGGGTTGTCCACGGAAGAAGGAGAGCAGCTCATCGACCTTTCGAATGACCAATCCCTGAAAATGGTCTTCAAACAACACCAGTGCCAACATTCTGGATTAGCATCAACGGTGCTTTCTGAGAAAGCAGTGAAAGTTCTGCTGCCATTTTCAACTTCATATATGTGTGAGCAAGGATTTTCAGCATTGGCAGCACTGAAGTCGAAATACAGAAATCGTGTGGACGCAGAGGCTGAGCTGCGAATAGCAGTGGGTACGAACGTCGCACCCAGGTTCGCTTCTCTATGCAACAGCAAGCAGGCTCAACCTTCTCATTAATCAAAGTGAGTGTCCAATAAAATAATATTTATTAGAACCGCAGAATTTGCTTTAGTAAAATTTCATTAACAGTTATACTTCTTGCAGATACGAACTTTGTTCTTCCGTTGTTGATTTCCTCGACGCGGCGTTCGACGTTAGCTAGGGCTCCCCCGCTCTTCCACCGACCTAGCTGGCTAAGGGGGGTCGCGGACGTACCGGTGTTCGTCAGGGGGGGTCGCCACAAGTAAAAGGTTGAGAACCGCTGCCCTAACGCATTGTTTGTAACTAAGTACTGCAATTACAAAAGGTTAAAAATAAATTACGAAAACTATCCAACCAGTCTTCCTAAACATCTAGAAACGCAAGTAAGGAAGAAACGAACGAGGAAACAAACAAGTGGTCAACATAACGAACGAGCTTCAAAACAAACAAGCACGCAAAAAGAAAGAAAGACAAACTAATCATCTTGTTCTCAGAGTAGTGAGCAGAAGGCAGAGATACAATCTATACATTTTTAACTGTTGACATGTATAATGGACGCCGACTTTCATGGCGTCAAGCTGTCGTACACTAACAGGGCAAAAAAGTGGGAGAGGGTGGCAGATTAGGATGGCAAATATGGTGCAAAAAGACAAGGAAGACATAAAACTAAAGTCTGTCAAAATATTAGTAAATGAAATGGACTCACAAATATTTAATTTCAGACTAAGTAGTTAAAAAGAAGGAATAATCTATAATAATAGGAAAAAAAGATATTAAATCCTGTAAATAAAAAAATCAGAAAATAATAAAAGAAAGGAAAAAACATCGCAAATTAGAAATAATACAAATAAATAATAAAAAATCATTTACAGTAAATCAAAGGATTTAAAGAATCTAAGTAATAAATGCATTCAGGTGAAATCATATTGAATAAAAAACAACAAATATTTAGTGATTAAAAAACAAAGATGTTAGCTCTTGTCCTTAATTTTACTTTTGCAAGTTTTTTCCCCTGAACACGGGATTTTAAGTCAAATTTTAAAATAATGTGTATGTGTGTGTGTGTTTTGTTCTGCACTCTGTGTTATTCAGGTACAGATCTGTCTACATTTTCTGTTCGCTCCCAGAAGGGAAGTCGCGACCCGATCACGTGTCTGTCGTCTGCCACAACGACTCTGTGCCCAACCTCCTACAGATCACTTATCTCTCCCACCGCCCCCGTGGACAGTCAGCAAAAGGGCGCGAACAGGAAGTCGTCTTCTGAGATCCTCTGCGATAATATTGAGAAAGGAAACTACAGACTTCTGCTTATTTTCTCTTTCGTCTCTCTTTTTTTAAATTTTGGTTTCAGTTTTGTGTCAATCATAACCGGATTTGTGGTTTAGCTTGACGAGTTTTTTTTTTTTTAATTATTTGACGGATTCTACGAATGGCTCACGTTTAGAGGCAATGTCACTCTAGCAAACTGGGCCGACTACTCCTGACCAAAGGTTGCCGGTTGAATAAGAGACAAACTACAATAGAATAAAATTGCTAAAGTGACAACGAAAATAACTGAGCATAGACTGTTACTATTTATTTTTTCTTCCCCTTCTGTGAAAGCGTGGACTTTTCAGGGATATTAAAAAGTTGTTTTATCTGGCGATAATCAATCATCGTCTGGGAGTGGAAGGTCGGCTTTGTGGAGATAAGAGAGAGAGGGAAGGATCGTGACTGATGTTACACCCAGCCAATGGTGTGTATCACCACGTGCGCTCTGAAGTCAGGTGCAGACATATCCAGATCAGAACATTCCACATGAGAAACAGTTTCTACTCAACGGCAGAACCCACTACAAACACCACTTCAGATTTGAATGTTGACTACTTCATAGTCTCTGTGTGGGGTGGGCTGTACGTTGATGAATGCAGTAGTGGCGGGGGAAATATGTGGGCAGTATATTGTACATGCCAGTGTGTATGTGTATGTATATAAAATATTTATAAAAACAATGTGTGCGCGCATGTATGTATATAGTTTTGCATGAAGTGGTCATTAAAATATTTTATTACTGATTTAAAGAATGCGGTGGCCTTTAGTAAAACATCAGCCTCTCAATGCCACGTGGCAAACTAAATTTTTATTCTCTTAATCTCACTGATTTCACACTTCCTCTCACACGTTCATAAACCTTCACAAACTTTAGCCTTGATATTTTAAAAACACGATAAGCGTCGTGTCACGTGATCGGGTCCACAGTAAACATCAAACATTGAAGATAACGGAATGTGTACTAGTCAAACAAAAGGCATCGAAGTGATAAAAGTAGACAAGTCAGACAACAGAACAACAATAAGAAAAAAGCTGCAAAAATATTAGACCATAAGAAGTTTTAAGGAAGGAGAAGTATTTAAAACTAATTTGTTCTAAGTGTGATCTGAAGCGCCTTGTAAATGACAACTATGATGAGTCTGATGAAGATTTCAGCTGTGTAAAATTGTAATCAGAGAAGATAAACCTACCCCCAAATTCTTTGAACTTTGACGCATCGTGTGTCAGTGAAATTGTTTATCTTTTTCTATATTTCTGTTTGTTTCTTCAAGATGCTGCAATGCCAATATTGATAAACTATTAGATCACTTTAAGATTTCCATCGATTTTTCTTTCTTCTCTTCATTACTATTCCAGAATATTTCTTTTCCAGCAACGGACTGAGAGATAATTATCTGTACTCTGTAGAAAGCAAGCTACAAGTCCACAAAATACCTGAAATCAAACCCCTCCAGCCCTTCATACAGACACACGATACTTTGTCAACAGATCACGTGGTTAGGACGTGTCAGGACGCCGGCTTTGTTGCGACACGCGAGCAGGAGGACGTCCTACGATACCCGACTGCTTTATCGGACTACAGCGAAAAATGATTTCAAAATTTAGATGATTTCTCATTCCTACTTTTGCCTCTATCCAAAGAATGAGTTACAGTTAGTGTCTCTCTCTCGTATCGACGAGACGACCTCTGACTACTTGAATAGCAACGTCTTTTGTTACGACAGGTTCTTCAACTGTGTTTCTTAATCCTCTTCCGAGTGACCAGGTGCCCCAGGCTGAGATTAAGACACTTTTCTCGAATAAATGTTGCAAACAAAAGCATGACATCACCACGCTAAAAAGTAGTTCCAAACAGGACCCACATGACTTCGTGCACTTATGTAACATTATAAATGTATAAATGTAATTTTATGGCTAGCATGAGTCGAACAATTGCAAACTGCAACTGTCCATTGAGTAAAAATTTAATAAGCAACATTTTAAAAATTTAAGGAAATAAGATAATAAAAGTCGGAGATAAAATTTTCAAACCGCCTTTGATGTTTTACTGCCTGTAGGTCACTATCAAAATGTTGCTTGACCCTTAAGTAGTCGGACAACAAACCTGTATCAAGAGTCAATACAGCTGTGTCAGTAAGCTGTGCAAGGCTGACAGTTTGAAATAAAGAAAAAAGTGCGAGCAGACGAGAAAGAGATATAAATCAACCAGTTTTACCATCTGCTCAGTATGCTCCCTGAAGGTGGCAGTCATTCAAATCGAACAGCAATGAAAATTGAGATTTATTGCTCTGTAGGTTCCATAAAACACCAGGCACTCGTAATTGAAAGTTAGTCACACATGCCACAGCACTTGAGACTGGTCTGTGCCATCTGGTGGTGTGGTAGTGGTGGTGGAATTTGTACAGTGGTGCAGAAACTGAGTCTATACAGTTGCTATACTTATTAATTACCTATTAGGACAGACTAAAGACTATTTTAGTTTCAGGCATTCCACTGAAACATTTTAAAACAAAGTTGTGTGGGTGTACAGTTGGAAAAAAATAACTGGTTAGAATTATAAACGTATGAACTGGAAATACGTTTTTATTTCGAACATAAGCGACGTGAATATCTCTTCTGTTATATCAACTCACGAATTTCTTTTTTCAGATGCATTAAATAAAGAGCATCTTCAGGTTGCCAGCAAGTCGCACCTTCTGCTGTACGCGGCGTACTATGATGACATCAGGGAGCCGGCCAGGATCACCATTGTCGGAATTCGAAGCTCCAGCTTCTCTCAGACCGTCAACTGCAGCTTTTCCAACACCAGAAGCGACCAGCCGGGGCACACAACTCTTCTCAACTCTTCACTCACCGCTGGACGAGTGACGGACCTTCCAGACTTCCATTCTAGCCAGTAGGTGTCGTCACAAAAAGCCTTTTCAGGTTTTTTCGCATTATTTCTTATAGTTCAGACGTAGAATGCAGAAGGCAGGGTACAATCTAGAATTTATAACTGTTCACATATAACGGACATCGAATTTAATAGCATCAAACTGATGGTTGCTAAATGTGCAGGAAGGAGAGACATGAATAAGGAATATGAAGGTGAAAAAGGTGGAGAAATAGACAAAGATATAAAAGTGACTACAAATGGTCAGTCAAAATATTAGTGTGGAAGTGTTCTAGCTGAAGAAATATTTTACTACAAACGTAATAATAATAGCAATAATACATAGCATAAAATGACCAATAATAAAAATCATAAAATAATTTATAATTAAAAAATTCAGAAAAAATTAACAAAATATTGTAAAGTCAGGAAACAATAAATCATTAAGTCCCCAAAAAATAGCCAAAGCAGCACAGGTACTTAAAAATCTTAAAGATACAAGAAAAATAACAATTAGTATCAGAAGGAATTCAGCTGTTAACTCTTGCTCTAAAATTTATATTTACAGCTTGTTAACTTTTAAAATAATATTTTTTTGGTTTTTTTTTCTGTTCAGGTACAGACCTGTCTACATTTTCTGTTCGCTCCCAGAAGGGAAGTCGCGACCCGATCACGTGTCTGTCGTCTGCCACAACGACTCTGTGCCCAACCTCCTACAGATCACTTATCCCTACAAGGGACCTCACCGCTATCAGTTCTCCATGTGTGTGTCCCCTGTCTTCGGCGGTTACAACATCTGGCGACAGTCGCTGGAGTCGATGGAGATGGCCCGGATGTTAGGAGTGGATCACGTTAACGTCTACGTCGAGAAAGCGGGACCCAACCTCACCCGGGTTCTGCAGTACTACGTCGATCAGGGTTTCATGAGTGTTCTCCCTTGGAACGGCATCCCTTCTAATGTCCACGCCCATGCGCAGGTAGGCTGCATGCACGATTGTCTTCTGCGCATGCGCTACGTGACTAAGTACGTCGTGTTCATCGACCTCGACGAGCTCATCATACTTCGCACCAACAACACGCTGAGAGAGATGGTGGAGCACGTGCTGAATCAGACAAAGGATGCCGACAAGGTGGGAGCTATCATGGTGAGGAACTCCTTTTTCCACTACGCTCCTCAGGAGAAGATCAACATCACCGACACTTACCTGCAGGCCAACCTTACCGGAGGGCTGTTCACCAAAGCTCGGTTCTACGACCTTAAAAGTGTGTTAATGCAGTTTCGTGGGGAGCCGTGGGAACCTCCACAACGCTGTCGAACCATCGCCGATCCACTGAGGGTGGACACGATGGCTGTTCATCATCCAGAGACGATGTTCGGTGACTTCAAGGTGATTGTGGTGGACCCCGAGATTGGCTTGTTGCACCATTATCGTTATGGGTGGCATAATGAGGACACAGTAAGGGACACAACTGCTCACAGGTTAACTCCCATTCTTGTCAAAAGACTGGAGGCTGTTTATAATCAGTTGCATTGAAACCTGCTGATGACCATAGGAGGTAACAAAGTGATTAGTACTTACGTTATATCACACCTGTGTATGATACCTAACGTTGATGTGAACCCAAATTGATATAATTATTTGTATGTAGTAGAATATTTGTAGTCTCTTCAAAAATATTACTTAACACTTCTCGCATACAGAACTTCTTTGAAAGTCATTGTAAATGAAAAGTGGTCAAATGTTTGTTTGTCCATCTCTCTTTTGACAGATTTTAAAATATATGTTTTCTTTCAGGGAGTCAAAGACATTCCCGCCAACGGTTTCCCATATGTATATTTGCGTATTGTCGTGGCCTGTGACGTATGACAGTAACATGTGCTCTTCGGTTTCCTTACACCTACATTTTCAAAAGCTTTAAGTGGACACCTTCTCATAAAATACCCATAAATGTTACTGCTGTGTCACAGCCTCATCACGCGGGATTGCGAAGCGTTCTTTCTCTCAACTCACAAACGATCAATCAGCAGGGAATTTTTCCATATTATAACAGTTTACAGATTAACTATTATGGGTTTTAGCTATCATTATAAGAGTTGACAAATAAACAAACACTTTTACAAATGCAATCCTCAGGTAAGGCCACGAGGGATAATTAGCATATTACTCCAGACTCGCCCCTCTCACTCTCTCAGTTTCTAGGTTTCATATGTCGGCCGGCGACACTGCCAAAGGAATCTCAGGAATTAACTCTCTTCATTCCCACAAATAGTTAACCCTCCTCAACAGGTTAGGGTTAAACGTGATCAAGTAATGTCTCAAGCACACACACAGAGAGAGAGACTGAGTGGGTCGGTGGAAGCGATGGCCCTTCACCATCCAGAGACTATGTTCGGTGACTTCAAGGAGATTGCTGTGGACCCGGATGTTGGCCTGTTGCACCACTATCGTTTGTGGAGGTACCGTGAAAACACAGCAAGAGACACATTCACTCACAAGTTTACTCCCTTCCTCGTGCAAAGACTCGACATCATTTACAAACAGTTGGGCTTGCCAGGCATCCCAGAGACTAAGAAAACTTTGACTGTCCATGTCCTTTGTTTTAAAGGGAAAAGGTCTTTTAAAAAAAGGGTTAAACTTTTTAATGCAACCCTTGAATGCAACAGAAAATTAAGATTTTATAATAGGAAATGTAGTGATATATGAATGTTTGAGATCAAATATGACCTCATTAACTTGTTATCATTAGACCTCAAGTAGCACGAAGTTTTCCAGTTTAAAGTGAATTGGAAGTAAGTACATATGTCAGTGCATGTCCTGATCACCGCAGATTTATACTGAATGCTCTCCCTTGACATCATGTTCTCTCCTTCCTACCCCACCCACTCCAATTTTGTTCTTCGCTCCCTTTTGAAAAGTGAAAAAAGAAACATTCAAATATAAAATGTGTAATACGTTTCTCGAATATCCATATAGGGCTAGATGTAAAAAAAACCAAAACATTACTTTTGCTTTTTCTGTTACCCTCGATTTTCAACAGTTAGGTAAAAAAGCTTTGTTCCACCCTGGCTTTCATTTTGTCATTCTTAAAACCATATTGAAACATGTATAATCAAAGTTCAAAGTCCAAAAATGTTTACTAAGAACCCTCAGAGGGCATGTTGTTCAGTTTACTTAGTTAAGCTATTAAAATTATAGTCAAGGTAATAACCTGAGTATTTTGACTATGTGCATAGACGCCACACAACTGGCAGACGATAAACTAATCAAAGGGACGTAAGCCACAAAAAAAGGTTTCGCCTGTTATCTCCCATTTCTTAGTGTTTTGTTTGTTTCCTGATCCGCACTGAAAACTTGTTTATATATATATTATCAAGGCTTTTAAAGAAGATACTGTTATTGTGTGCAATTGTTCATTTTAATCTGTTTGTTTTGTTTCTCTTTAGCAAGATGAATTTTTTATTACACAAATAAATCACACAAGAAAGAGAAACATTCACGATTTACTCCGTTCATTTATTCTTCCTAGTCTTTCCGTTGCTATTTTGACGCTTTTCTGATGAAAGATGAAGTTACTTTTACACCAGATACAATGCTGTCTTCGATCATAATAATTTCTATTTTCATAATCAAGTCGGTTATTAGCAGTGATAGTGTGTGGGATAACCGTTAGTTACAGTCTAGGTTCTTAATTGTAACACACACACATGTCTCTCTGGACATCTATCGGTTACATAGTGAGTGCACAGTGAGATCACTAAACAATAAGCAAATCGAGACACTGATGTCTCCAACGAGGTTTCCATGACGATGAGCCGATCTCTGAAGGTACCATGGCCTGGACAGGGTTCCAAGGTGATCTCGCCAGACACTCCTTGAAGACCCCAGAAACACAAAATGTCCTGCTAGGTACCCGTAAATCGTTGTCAGGCAGACGACAGTAAAACCCTCCTCTGTATTTTTACAGGCTTTGCGAGGACGTTCTTCTATCACTCTTTTTATTTCCTCAGATTGAACGGAGTACCAAGGTACTCATTGAAGTCCCTACCTCACTCAACACTTTTCCATCTCCTTATCTCGCCAGACACTCGTTGAAGATGATAGACAATCTCTTAATAGGAGCCTGTCAGTCGTGTTATCAGGCAGACGACACTAAAACTGCTTGCTGTATTTTTGAAGACTTTGTGAGGACTTTTTCTCTCCCCCATTAATATTTTATTTCCTCCAAAAGATCTGGGTAGGAAGGCACTCATTGAATCCCTGACCCCTCTTTTGACACTTTTCCTTCTTCTTATCTCGTGAGATATGATGATATACCATGCTGTTTACAATACATAAAATCAGTCACCTTCTGATAATATATTTACGATTGAATTGTTTTCTCTCGCTAAAAACATTTGTGACTTCAGTGTTAAATCGCTTGCCTCGAACGTTTGGACAGGAATCAGCAGTCTGTATAAACACATCATGGTGACTTACTTGCTGTGCGCATGTCATTGAAAAAAATTGTAATTGAAAGAAAGACTTTGATCTTTGATGTATTCCTTTTATTTCTACTGTACACTTTTTATTTTGGGGGTTCAAGCATTTAGCCTAGTTTCTCTTTCACGTTTTTAATTCTTCTGACAAGCCCGGGTGCGAATCGCAGAACATCAATGTCTTTGACAGTGGGGACACTAGGAGAAAACCAACGGTAATGCTGCAGTAGAGCCACGGTCTCGTTCACCAGAAGCGTGATGTGATGATTGACGAATGTGTGGACTCTATGGATGCCCATGATTTTCACCGTCCGGGGATCCACAATGTTCTTCGAGCGGTCTGGCCATATCTGCACAGTTCGCCTTTGCTTCAGGAGAAAAGTGACATGGAGCTGATTGGCTAACTTCAAATCTTCAGCAGTTAAATTTGTAACATTGTCCCAGAGGAACACGCTGCTGACGAATGCATAAGCCCCAGGGCTGGCCGATGACGAGGAGTTGTCCTCCCTTGAGCGGTCTAGGGAGCCCTGTCCTGGAGGTGTCACTCCAGTCGTCGTGTTGACCTTTCGCGGAACCCTGAGGGCTGTGATCGGGGCATCGTTCATGTGTGTGAGGGAACCTTTCTGCGAGGAAACCAGTGCCGAAGAGTTGTAGTTATGTTTCACATCTCGGATGAACTCCGACCAGCTGTCATGGTGCCTGGGAACGATCATCTCGTCAAAGTCCATGAAGACTAGGAAGTCGCTGCTGTTGCGGCCGTACAGCAGGCAGTCGTTGATGGCCCCCATCTGCGCCTTGTAGTGCACGGGCTCGGGGGGGTCGCGCCATCCCTTGACCTCCAGGAAGCCCGTGCTGACGTAGTAACGGAGGACTTTGTCGACGTCGGCGCCGATGCTGGTGTTGTAAACCACGGCGTGGTCAGCACCGAGAATCTGAGCCAACTCCAGGTTTTGGACCACCAGATTGGCGTCGTTAAACTTCCTGTGAAGGGGCGAGAAGCAGATGAGAAACTTCCAGCGCCGGGGTTGTGGGTACTGGATGTGCAGCTCGCTGGGTGCGAGGTCGTCGCCCGCTAGGCTGATGGCTACCTTCATGGGACGTTTGTCTTTAGACGAGCTGACCAAAGGGCAGTGAACTAGTGCGGGGGCGAAACTGAAAAAAAAGGGAGAAACAAACAAAACTTAAATAATAAAAGTCTGCACAAGGAAACATTAAACTAGTATTGGTCCTGAGATGAGCTACGGCAGAGTTCAGGAAAGCTATCGTTTTACACAAAAATCTCAACCGGTAAGTTCTGTCCAGGAAGAGTCTATACCTGACTCCTGAGGCTTGTAGTGCACGATCTTTGTTCTCATTTTATTTTGCTTTAAAATTCGAAAGAGAGACAGAGGTTTTGCCTACATGGCTACCTCACTATTCCTCGAGTTCTGTCACTAAATATAATAGTTTAAACTGTTTTTTTTTTTTTTTTTTTTTTTTTTTTTTTTTTTTTTTTTTTTTTT
>SRHC01003001.1:90754-122320 GCA_004794325.1 Pomacea maculata
GTACAGCCTGTGCTTGGTACTGAAGCTGATTGAGTTGCTTCGCCAGATCCTATCCAGCCTGGACATTGCGGATGTTGCCATACCAATCCTGATACGGATCTCTGCTGTACAGCAAGCATCTCTAGTCAGGGTGGCACCCAAATACTTGAAGCTGTTGACCTCCTCCAGTTTCTGGCCGTTCATGACGATGTTGCTGCTGCTGTCGGTGGTGGAAATAATCATTACTTTGCTTTTTTCTGAGCTTATTTCCATGCCATAGGCCCCCGCTCGCCTGGAGAGTCTGTCCGTCAAATCCTGAAGTTCGTTGTTACTGCCTGCCATGAGGTCAATGTCATCTGCAAAGCGGAGGTTGCACAGGGGTCTGCCACCAATGGAGATTGAGGTAAGGTGGTTGTCAACTCTCACAGCTGGCTCCAGGTCCTTAACCTGGCTACACCCCGGTAACCGCTTCTGCTGGCGGGCCAAACGCTGTGAGGGGCTGACGTGTTCTTATGCACGTCAATAAAATACTTGGAGAGGAGATGGGCGCCACCAAGTTCGCTAAAGCCCACTGAAAGGACTTATGGTAGCAAAACAGACACGAAGCAACATGCCGGATCGGTCGAGGCCCGGATCACCAACGACCGCGCACCCCTCTGGTGGTCTCCAGGGAGGGGGCGACAAGTGTGCTACTGGAACCAAGTCTACACCCAAATTCAGTGTACAGTACAGTAATTTGCAATACAGTACAGTACACACATTTCATGACTCTCTCCACAAAAACGTGACTCTCTCTCTCTGCACTCACACTGATGACGCAAGCAAGGCGCGCTGGGCAGAATGAACGCCATTCGGCTCAACTCGGCTCATCTCGGACGTTCGGATGTTCGAGTTCCAAATATTTGTTCGGATTCCAAGACAAAATTTTCTCGAATTTCCTGGTCGAATACCGATTTGGTCGAAAGTCAAGGCGTTCGAGAACCGAGGTATCACTGTATTTTGTTGAGATCTCCGTGTTTTAAAAGGAAAGATCACACACAGAAAAAATAACCGCAAGTCATACCACAACACACACATGATCACACTTGCTCTCACTCACTTTCTCACGCACGCACCCATGGACGTGAGTACACACATACTAACAGGCAGCTGCATCAAGTAAGCAGGTGACTGGTAGAGGAAATAAAGTTGTTTCTATGCCTCGTCGCCTTAACAAGGAGGCCTTGAAGACCATCCAAAGCTTTCTTGAAGTCAATAAATTTGTGGTACAGATCCTCTCACTGCAGTGGTGACAAGCAAGTGTTTTGATTGACCGTTACACTACCGAGCGCCCTCTCTCGGCCCTCCTCCATGTGTGTGACTGTTGTCTCAACAACCTTTCCCTGTCTCTTCCGAAGTAAAGGCAGAAAAAGAGTGAGTCACGTATTTTTCTCTGATATTAGGCATATTGCGGAGCTCCCTGCATTGACAAGATCACTCTTTGTTTGCCTTCCACTGACTGACTAGTACTGGTCGATCCTCTGATCACGTGGTCATGGAAAATCTTGACTAATACGGTTATACACCCTGTGATCTCACCTCCACCATGTTACCATCCGACTGTGTGTGCGTGAGAGATAGTGAGAGATTACATCTTTTCGATGAGACGAATTACAGAAGGGAAACAACTTTTAGTAGTCTTCGCACAGTGATATGCATGAAGTTGCTTCCCTTAGACCAAAGATGTGAAAGTACGCGGACCAAACAGTAAAGTGTAGCTGTTTTCATTTACAGATATATTAATTTTAATCTAGGATAACCTGAAATACAATTTATAAACTACTACTTAGCTTTAGAAATCGGCATACAGTAACATCGTAACACAGACGAGTGCAACGATAACTGATAACGCGGCCGAGGTACTCGAGTCAAGAGATCATCGGTGGCGGCTGCCTTCAAAGGCTGGTGGACACATTATCGCATTGTGACTCATCGTTTTGCTTCAACATCGTCTGACCATCGTTAACCGATGTTGTATTAGCACAGTGACCACGAATGGTTCATCGGTAAAAGTCGGACACGGGTTTGGCATGTTTAGGGTCCACGTGCTGTCACATCCTAATCATCAGCTCAGTCGTTCGGTTTCTGCAGTAAGTACCACAGCTCACCTTGATGACTGACAGATAAAGTGGATGAGTAATGTCAAAATTCAACGAGTGGACAACATGGTGGGTTTTTTTCCACTGATGTTTAGGATACAGATGTGTGCTTAATTAGCTGGGAAGTTTTCTAACAGCACAGTTTGTAGTGACATTTTATTAGAAAAAATCCTAGGTATTGCAGCTTGAAGCAAGAGGAGGGAGGGTGTCACTGACTAGTTGAAGGAGAAACAAAACATTTTACCAAACAGAGAAAACCCCAGCAGGTGGCAACAAAAATATTGTGCAAATATTTATTGTACATAAACCATGTAGTCTGCAATTTTTGCAAAAATTTCTTTATCTTACCTTGAACAAAACGAGACAAAACGGTACAGATGAACGTGGGGTATAGCTTTGGTAGTAGGTAACCACAATGAAATTTATTTTAAATAACAATTAATATGCTAGTAATAAACAGTCACTATAGTAGCGGATCGATCTTTTTTACAACACAAGGCAATATTTTATGCTTTTTTTTAAATTCCAGATGAATGTTCACAGGATATGAAAATTAAAACAGCTAACCCTGAAAACAGCTGACACTAAGTAGATACTATAAAAAATCAAAACAACTTCTGCTATGTAAATATATATATACACCAACAATATTCTTTGTGTAATAGACTTCCTTGTTTTAAAGGTAAAGCTCACAAAAGAAAATAAAGTGACAGCCAACGCACACACACACACAATAGACATGAGCACACACATACTCAAGTTTCGTAGACGGCTGGTAGAGGAAGCAACAGTTTCTATATCTTGGCTCCTTCACTAGGGTGGCTTTAAAACTTCTATCGAGCTCCTCCTTAAAGTATAAAATGTTATGGTACAGAGCTTTACCACACTATAAGTGCTTGTAGATAAGGACTCGACTGTTGAAGATGTGCTTGATAGTTCTTGCCCTGACCTTCCGGCTGAGTGTGATAAGACCCTTCACTATCTCTTCTCCACAATCATTGGGGGGATGTCCCTTTCTTGTATCGCCTTCCAGCTGATTGTAGAACAGTTCCACCTTCTCGTCCCCATGGAAGGTGGTGGGAACGTTCACCTAGATGATAGGCTGTGGTGATTGCAATGACACGGACAGAGATTTCGGGGGTAGGGGACCAACATAACCGCCTCACCCACCTGTTTGTGGACGAGGACTCCAACCCCAAGCTCGTGCTCGTGCTCGTGGTCTCCCAGCCTCTGAAAAACAGTTTGTGACCCTCGAGTCTCTGTGTCTCTCCGAAGCCCGTCAAGTGAACCTCTGCCAGTCCCAAGTCCTGTCTGTAGCGTCCAACCTCAAGTCTAGAGTGACCTCGTGTACTTTACTTCCCATTGGTGGAGTGTACAGACCGGTACATACCTGTCGTTGTCCTCTTTCTTTGTTGACTGCAGGCTGGGCGGCAGCAGGCTCTGTGGCTGTGGCTGACTCTCGAGTGGCATCAGGCTTCATTAGTCGAAAGCTAATGTCAGAGGTTTGAAGATAATCATATAAAGCGTTTTCTAATGTCACTTCTTACACACCTTATGCAATGATACGCGGAGAAACGGGTAGATCTCTTCATATCAAGATATATATATATTATATGCATACTCCATTTATACGTTACTGGTTCCGGTCCTTCAGATACCATCAGATCGACTTCCATATAAATCATAGTAATACAACAAGGACATCTGATAGTTTCCTTTTAATGTGTAAACATGGCTCTGGGTATGCGTGGGAAAGTCAGGGTGATGTTTAATAATTTTGATAGTATTTAAACAAAAGTTATTGGCAATTGCCATCTAAATTGGCCTGAAATTATAATTATATCTTTGGTTTAAGATCGTTTGCCATATTAGCGAACATTTAAATCATCTGTTTTATCATGTGTATGGTCAATACATATGGGCTCCCAATGTTTTCATTCGTTTTAGCTTCATAGTTTGTTTTTATTAACCCTCCAGCAATGCTCTGTTGTCCCATTAGTCCAGGTGTTGCGGAATCGAAAATTATTTTGTTCTTCTGTATAAGGACAATGCTTTTTTTTTTATTAACTGTCAAGATAACATTAACTCTCCCTGCATATTAACATTTTTTTGTCCGAGGTTCAATGACTTGAGAAAGAACAATATTTATAAAAATTATATGTCAATATCCGTTTTGACCTTTTTTTTTTTGTTAATAGTTAATATTATCAAGTCTACATGTCTAAACATCGAAAATTACACGATTAAGGCACTTTAAGCTCCAAGTTTAAGTTCATAGTTCAATGCAGTATGTTTGGACATAAGTTACTAGTGATGCATACTTTATTCTGTTGTATTTTTTTTATATCCCTTGAAACTGGCTGAAGGCGCTTAAAGACACTAAGTCACGTTTGATGTCTTGAAAAATTCATCAGTAACATGTGGAATATATCTACAATGACAGCCGAGAATACGAATATAAAAATGGCAAGTTATTATGTAAACCTTTCAATGGCAGCATTATATTTTATGTTATATTAAGGCATGCAAAAATCGGACGAGGTTTTAGTCAAGCTGAGAGAACTCTGTGGTCTTTACCTCCCTTTCCTCACTCGATGTAGTTTGGAAACTGATTTTCTGTAATTGTTTTCCTCCCTGCTGTTAAGTTCAACGCATCGAGCTTTTTGGAGATGAGCTGTGAAAATATTAGCAGCAGTTTATATTTATTTTATTATTAATAGTATTACTAGTATTACTTTGAGTAGTGCGAAAACACGTGGACGTCAGTCTAATAAACAACAGTCTAATAAACAACAGTCTAATAAACACATTACACAACATGTTACCAAAACAAGTAAAACACTTTATGATACAGCCCCGATTATTACAGTAATGAGAGCATTAGTATTAATACTAATGATTTCTCTAAATAAAGTTTCTGACACCAGTTGCACCTCTGGAATCTGTAAACCCTTCTTTGGTACAAGAAAATATATCACAGTTTTTAGAAAGTTGCTTCTAAGTTGTTTATCAGCTTTGTACAGACTTTTTTCAGAAATGTCTTAATCTGTATTTTCTCTTCTAAATTTAAATCCGCTGCAATCTGTTCTTAGCTGTAATATTAAGGCCATCTGAAAATACAGTTTCTGAGAGCAGTAGCACACCACATTTAAAACTTAAAATGTTTTGTAGAAACAAACTTGTAACTGCTGTCAGATGTTGCTTATAAACCAACTGGCAGCGTTCTACAAATATTTCAAAAATGTTTTCTGCTAGATATTTTCTCCCCCACTTTTAAAAACACTTAAATCTGTTTTAACCTGGATTTTTAAAAGTTTTATAATCACTGTAGTTATCGAAATCAGTTTCAGAAATAAGTCAATGTGCTTTCAAACAAAAAAAAAAACAACAAAAAAAACAACAAAAAAAACAACAACAAAATAACAAAACAAAACAAAAAACAAACAGCACCCTATGAAATAAAAAAGAATTTGTTCAGTGATTTGGATTTTAGGAAACTAGTCATGTCTGAATTATTAAAAATGACAATGACTACCAACAAAAGCACATCAGATTCAAAATATCAAGAAAATAAAATGTAGTTTTGAGACGCTTTGAAAACTTATGAAAACCTATACACGATGAGCACATCTGGGTATTCAGTCATCATGGCAAGAACTGTTTATATAATGAGATTAAAACTGTTAAATATCATATCTTTGTAGGAAGGCATGTTAATACCGATTTTGCCTTTTTCAGCTCGTGTGGACAACACACCATTGTAAATGTATTCTAGTTAATGAGCTTTTACTTCCTCATTATTTACTCACAAACATGTACTGTGATTAACATTAATAAATTAGTCCATGGCCAAAGCTAATGAGTGAAACACGAGAGCTTAACAATGCTTTTATATTCATTAATAAATCTGAGCACGAGACATTTGGTAGGCAAGTGGGAAATGCAATGGGGTTAGGACTGTGAACTTGAAGTTGCCTTACCTGACAACACCTGGTAATACTTGTGTCTCAGCTGGACACAAAATTTCTTACACCTTCATTTGTCCGCTATTTGAGGACGATGTTTTCCTTCAAAAATATGTGACTGTGTCCGAGAAACCGTTTCTTCGTTTAATAATAATCATAATAATCATAATCATAATACCTGGGAAATTAGACAGCATCTGGATGGAAATGAGAGAGTGTCTAACCTCAACAAGGATCCATTACACTGATGTTTCGATAGGTTAGTGATTAGTGAATGTGTTCTAAGACAGATAAAAAATGGTTAAAAATAATCTTACATATCGGGCAGCAGGTGACCGCACAGTTTAATTATACCGATACAGCAGGTACCACACATCAAAGTTCCAAGTCCGTGCTGCTTTCAATTTCAGAAAGATTTTACATGTTGTCATATCACAGCTACTTCCATGAAACAAATCCAAAAATTTATAGCTCGGAGTTTCTCGTTTGAAGATCAGTCGCCTTCAACAAAGTGAAAGACACTCATCAACGATGAAAAAAAAAAAAACAAACAAAACTGTCAAAAACCCACGAAGAGATGTAAACTCGTTAAAAAGACTAGTTCTCGCAGTGATTAGAATACAAGATTTTCGGTAATAAATCGGTTTTCTTTCTACCATCTCCCTAACAACACGTTAGGCTAACAAAAGAATTAGATAATAATTATGGTAATTTATTCTCCACTGTAGCCTCTATATCTATTTGCTCTTTTTTTGATCCTGCATTTCACAGTTATACACTAAAAATATCTGAATAAGTTACTGTTACTTTAAATGCTTTTAAGGATATATCACAAAAGTATTTAATTCTTGCTGAATATGTTGAGAATATATTCTAACTCCTAGAGTGTCTGCAGAGTTTTTGGAAATGTTTCCTGAAACGAGACGAACGAGAAAAATAAATAAAACAAGGGACACAACTGTTGATTCCTGAGAGGACGTTCGCAACTTCCGTGAGAGCAAAGAACAGATAACTCTGGTACAAAGAACAATCGCGATCGTAGCAAGTCACAACAAATACTTCCCGAGCAACCATAGGCAGCATGGTTCCGATGTAGACGCAGGCCACCATCACTAACATCATCGTCAGCGCCCTCTCGCGCCGGCAGCTGTCGTCATCAACAGAACTCGACTTCTGGCGCCACCTGTAGGCACCTTTCAGTTTAATGACAGTCACAGCCGTTGCCGTCGTCACAATCATAAATATGGCAATGGGTAATGCAAATCCCAGCAACGAATTTGTAAAAATAAGGACAAACTTTTTATTTTCGTAATAAAACTGTTTTGGTAAAATAACTCTGCTCCTCTTTCCGTTGATGCTAATCACATCAAAGTAATACGACAGGGGGAAAGTCACGTGACCAAGCTGAAGACCAAGGAAAGCCAAAGCAATCATCGTACCCATGGCCCTCGTGCTTATCAACATCGAAGCTCGAAGAGGAAACATCACACAGACGCACCGTTCCACCGCGATCACCATGGTGATGAAGGAGGCTGTTAATCGAAGACCGTACGCGATGCCTGCCACAGCCATACTCGCCTGTCGGTAGAAAATTTTAAAGATCCACTCGCTTCCCCATTCAATGAAATAGCTCAAGGGAAGTACGGTGAAGATTGAAGTCAGGTAGAGACAGTCGACTAGAGCCAGTGTGAAGAGACAGAGGTTCATTCGATCGCGAAGACCCTGGCTCCAGAACACTAGACAGTTGATGACATTGGCTGGGATACCTATGAGACACATGGGAGCCTGAATGCCGACCTTTAACACAATAGTCAACAAGGTGTAGGTGTCCTGTTCTGTGCTGTCATATTGTGCTGTCACTTCCATCAGTGATGTCACATTCACAAAGGCCGCCATTACTGGAGCAAGAAAGAATTTTCAGAAACTTTGTGAGTTTGTGTGGTCTGAAACTGGTTCATCGGGTTATTTCATTTCGGACATCGGGATGAACGGTGATAAACGTTGATGGATGACACCCTGGAAATGCGAAGAAGACAACAGATTATGCCCGAAGAATTTTTGTGAACCGATGGCTAAACACTTCTCACTACACAAGTAAGGTGAGAATTTTATACTGCTTTAGATGATCTCCGGAAGATTGGATAATTATTGTCCACGTGTTCTTTATTTTTGGGTAGAAACTAGTTTTTTTTCAAGAAATTTACAACTTAATAGTTAACGGGAGATATACCACTGCATGAGGATGATAAGGATGGAGGAAAACTACAGAGAGTGAAGAAGGCCTTACAGAAGGCAGTGTGAGTGGTTGACAAGTTCTAATCCCTGGACCTAGTCATCCTCAATGAGTCACAAGACAATGTCTTCCGTCTGCTCTGTGTAATAATCATTAGCTGGAGGCACTGTTTTCTCCTGATATTTATTGAGCAGAAGAGAACATCAATAAAATACTTCTACCATGCTTTTAATTAGAAATAAGAAGCTAACAATCCATTAAAACAGCCTTTAAAATAGGGAATTGCTTTGCCAGTCTTAAAAAAGACTTTAGACGGAAAAAAATTCCACGTAAATATTTTTTGTACTCATCTATCCATTTTACTTGGATTCACAATTACTTTGAGTTAACTGATCAAATCTGTTAACTGCATTTTTCTTATTTGTGCGGACTTTTATATATCTTTAACTCAAGTAAAACACTGATACTATGCAAATCGTGATAATGATTTACAACTGTATTATCAATTATTAACTAATTTTTTTAATAACTCTTTAATTGTTATTGCTGTTAATAATTTACAATTAATTTATTATTAACATTTATAATTAATTTATTGTTAACATTTTATAATTATTAATAAAAATATTTTGCCAGTAATCGCTCAATATGAGTCCCCAACTTTAGAAACAGAGTTTTAAAAATGTTGTCATCCAATTATTTTCAGTACTTCAGAAAAGCCAATAAAACACGAGGACAGCTCGTTAGCTTCTCATTTCCTTTTCATTTAACTGGAGACAAGAATCTTCTGGAATCGATGTCTGGCAGCCTCTGTGTCGTCTTGACTATCGGCATTGACTTGTTACCAGACACATTCTTCTTCTGCTCCTTGGTAAGAAACAAACCTACCTGAACAGTTCTGAGTATCTGTTGAGGTGCCTTAAGTTATCTTTAACAAACCAGTGTAGGTAAGTCTGTAGGTGTGAGTGATTGGATAATTCTAGAAATATCTCACATCAAGCGATGTAGAGGGCGATGATAACCAGAATACTGGAAGTGCAGAAAGTACAGATACTTATCTCGTGGCAAGAAACATGTTCATGTTCTCCATGATTTTCTTTAATTCTTTTCTAAGCTTCCGTTGATGTCGCAGAGTTAACGATAGACAAATAATGTCAATGTCTACAAATGTGTTTGAGAGTGTGTACAGCTTTGTGTTGGTGGTGAGGGGCAATAATAACAACCTGTTTATTTTGTTCACATAATTATTACAGACCACATCGTACAGCGGTTCTCATATTATTAGATGGATTGGTATAGTTTCATTATTCTGGAAATATTTTTCTTACCTACTGACAACATCTAGTAAATTGTTGTTTGACTGCTACCTTACCTTTCTGTCGATAGAACGGAAAACATAAATATACATGAATGCGGCTGGGATACAAAAATGTAAATGTTAGACCTTCCACTGAACTCACTAAATGATGGGATGTCATTGAATTTCTGACATACAGACATGGTAGATAATGTTTTAGTAGTGAAGCAAAGGAACAATTATAAATGTGAGGGAAGGATGCCAAGTGTAACACAAGAAGAGGTTTGCCATGATTGTTACAGTGTCATCAAGTTCAGGACTTACAGAAGTCAGTAAATAATTTACTCTGCCTGATGCTTTCCTGACATTTATTTGCTGTGTACAGATGCATCTGTAATCCTGTGTCTCTGTGTGTGTCTGTGTGTGTGTGTCTGTGTGTGTGTGTCTGTGTGTGTGGTCCTGGACAAGAACGAGGAATTAGCGAGGAATAATGTCTTTTATTTGTTGTGGTTACAAACAATTCTTATCTGCCAATAATTTCTTAGGAAGAGCAGGGTTACCTCATTGTAATTAATCTTGCACATCTGAAAACTCAGTGGATGGAAAATAACAAATTGTTCTGTTTAGAAACAATAACCTAATGTTGTGACTGACATAGTGAGTCAGGATTTAGTACTTTGCTGAAGAAATACTTGGCACTGGCTTTTACTGTCTCTCTTTCATTCTCTCTCTCCACCACTCCTATTTGATCTCTCACCAGGTTGAGCTTTCACCAGACTAATCTCTCATCAGACTTATATCTCACCAGGTCTTCATCTTCGTGTTTCTCTTTCCTCTTGTTTCATGCTGGAACACATGTGTCCTGGGATGGCGGTGGATGCATGTGCGGGATGAGGGTGGGTGGAGGATGTACGGCTCAACGTGGCTTTTAATTTTAAATTCTATTCAAATCTTTCTTAGGGGGAAAGAGTGGGATCTGTAGGTACATTCAGTGTTGGTATCGGACACAAAAACCCTGTTATGAACCCAGAAAAATAAACACACACACATACACTATGCTCGTCTCATCAGGTGTCACTAAGGACACGTTACAACGAACAAACAAAAAAAAAATATTTTAGGTTTTTTTAAAGACAGTTTTGTATTCATGAGACAAATTTTTGTACTACACATGTTAATCACGTGTTCTTCCCAATAAAATAAGCCTCGTTTGAACTTTGTCTGAAACTATCTAGAGTGAAATCAGTCGTTCTTGTGATATTCGCTGTCACACAGAATTAATAAAAAGAACCAAAAACATTTACAGGTCAGAAATGACAACCCTGCAAAAGGACGAGCAACAAGTTTGAAGGCGGCCATACTTTTGTTTTTACAGAATAACTATGGACTAGGACAATAAAACTCTGGACGGACAATATAACTCAGCTTCCCATTTGGATACTCATAATATTTGTTGATGTATGTAAAGATTTACTTCCTGTTTCTTGACATTTATCAGGTCTCTCTGTCATTTGATGCTCTCCCCTTCATGTTTTCATGTGTGTGTGTGGTCCGCAAATAAAATTCACACATTGACAGCAGTCTGCTCTACTTAGTATTAGTCACAAAGAAACGGTTCTGTCCAACATCAGCCACAATACAACACACTCTATTGAGCACTAGACACAGACTGGTGTAGTCTCGCGCAAAGTGCGTTAAGTGCATCCTATAAATCTTAGTATTAAACATGTCAGCCACTTCAAATCGCTTACATGAGTACATGAAGGTGGAAACCAGTTATCTTAAAGAAAAAGAAATGAAATCCAATGCACAAAAAATATACTAAAGGATGACTAGATGTTCCTCGGGCTTAGGTTGCCTTAGGGGTGTGGGTGTGTGGAGAAGAAATAGATGGGAACCTGCTTCTGAGTTTTCCAGTCAATACAATCTTGACCTTAAAATACACAGTTGATCAATTGGAAAAAATAAAAGAAATAAAAAATAAAAGATTTGGTCGCATGCTCAAACAAGTATTCAGTTACAAACTCTTTCTTGTGAACAAAACAAAACACGAAAACAAAATTAATGAAAATCGTGATATTATTATGAATGAATATTTTTGACCAGACAGACACCGCACGGATTTCTGCTACCCTTCTGCAGAATTTTCTTTACACCTGAGAGATATAACACAGATATCACTCTACTTCATTTTTACAATCCTCTCTTATTATGGATATAAGAAGAGGTTGCTAGTTGGAAGTTTCTAGAGGGACCACAAACTCATCCATTACATCCCAATCCTCCTTCCATCAAACAGAGCTATAATCAGATTCATGTGCAATCTCTTGTGTTAAATGCCCTTAAGTAATAACAATTTCAGAAAGAAATAAAAAGCCACTGTGAATCAAATTTTCACAAACAGACGATGGACCTCTAATCAGTTTCGAGGAAGTCGTCTTTGTCATGTGTACTAAGTGAATCTCATGCACTCCTGATGGGTCGCACTACACATCCCACGGTTTTGGTTTTAAATTGGGAAAAAATGAACCGAAAACTGCAGTGCTAGAGAAACTAGGAAAAAAAATCTTTAAAAAATTGCAAAGACTTTATCGAGCACAGCAAATGAGTCAAGACAGGGTGTTGACTTGTCATTTATTATTTTTAACCAGCCAGAGTTGTTGTTTAGCAATCAACTTCGATAATTATGACCTTTGACATTTTTAGAGACTGAGAATGAAAATGTCATGAAAAAACGGATTCAACAATTCTTTTTTAAGCAAAAAATAGATGTGTTGGAAATGATTTTTTTTTTTTTTTGCTGATTAAAAAAAGTTATTTTTAAAAAAGCTCACAGACAAGAAACAATAACAGACTCTGGAAATCCTCCCACCCAGCCACCCAACCCCCAGGCGACCTAAAGTCCGTGTCCAGAAACGCATTCAAGGGCAAGAGTTGTGCCCCGCTGTGGGAGAGTGACCTCCCTTTGTACACTTCAGTCCAAGATGCTGCGGGGTTTGCCCATGTTGATGCCGGACTGGTTGGCTCCCTTGTTGGAGCCGTACTGCAGGCTGACGACATTCTGCGCCTCCCGCATCTGAGCCTCGGTGAACTGCCGCTCGTTCTTCTCCGCCATCTTGGGCCCCAGCATCGGACCCTTGTAGTCGTCACGAGTCTGCGCCTGAAGCAACATCCGGTGGACAAACATTAGCGACCTAGCTTTCTGCGCGGAAGGCATGTGTGAACCACGTGAGTGCGTGCGCGCCTGCGTCTCTGTGTTCGTCATAACAAATATACATCCATCATTGAAACTAAAGATAGGATTATTCTGAAAAGAATCAAATTTTGAATGGCGTCACTAGCGTACCGTGCGGCCCAGCGCATGGATACACAGGGTGACCTGCGGAATGTTCTTCTTTTCCCAAAGGTCAACCGTCTGGAAGACCTCCGCGGGGGGCACCCCGTACTCTTTAGCGGCCGCCTGGAACCGCTCGATGTTCTGCATCAGTGCGAAGCCCCCGCCCTTCGTGTCGATCTTCTTGATACATCCGGGCATCAGTTTGTTCATCAACCTGCACGTGACAGACATGTGACTACAGGCACCCACGAACTCTGACCCCTTACTGGAGTTCTGCGACAATTAGAGTTCTCACAGCATGATTATGGTTCTGTTTCGTTTTAAACATGATATTCGTGGTAACATAATGAATGAAATGTTCTCTTTACAGCCACAATATCATAATATAAATAAAAATAAATAAAAATATGTACGATTCTGTCTACGGGGATGTGATGAAGTCGTCTGTCATCTCTCGAATGATACACAAAAATCAGCAGGTCACGTGTTTGTGTGAAAGTAAAATTGTGTGTAGTAATCGTTACATTACACAGGTCAAGATAAAGCTAACTAGAAACAGAAACCTTATTGTTAAGTTGTTTGTGTATTAGCTTGCAGTCTTAGTTTTAGAGTGATGTGCTAACCTGCAGGCTAAGTCTTACTAACTTGCAGGCTAAGTCTCACTAACTTGCAGGCTAAGTCTCACTAACTTGCAGGCTAAGTCTCACTAACTTGCAGGCTAAGTCTCACTAACTTGCAGGCTAAGTCTTACTAACTTGCAGAGGATGATCCCGTCCTTCAGAAGATCATCGAATGGTTTCTTCCGGTCCAAAGGCTCTCCGAGGTTTGCCTCGATCCAGTCGAGAGCCTGGGCCTCCAACTCTGGGTCTCTCTGGAACAGACAGACAATATTATGAGCGGGGAAATACCTCTGCTAAGACAGTTGTTCAAACTATTTCTGCCGTCTGCTAAGGAGACTGGAGAAAGCTAGAGATGCGATTCCAGTGTCTGACTAGACAGACAAACGACCGAACACTTGCGCCGCTAGAGTTGCAGCGAAATTCCGCAGCGTGCGCGTGAAGGAACTAGTCCACGGGCACTATCTTCTCGAGTTCTGTGTGTGTGTGTGTGGAAGATTCTTAGGAAATAACCCATCCTCAACAAATAAATAAACGTGGCAATCCATAAACATAAATGGGGGAAAAAGATAAAAAATAGGAAAGCTCTGGACTCCAACTCACCTCGCAAACACACACACATACACACATACAGACGGACGGAGAGGGAGAGGTAAAGGAGGAAAAGATAAAAGGAAAAGAGAAGAGGGAGAGAAGACAACAGAAGAACCTTGGCGACTCTGGAATAACTGTTTTATGTTTTGAGGGGAGAAGAGCTGGTACATTGTTTGGAGTTTATCAGGAGACAAGCACACACTTCACGTGTGTAAGTAAAATGCGTCTTTATACGAAAGTCTTGTTAAGTAAATATTGCCTTCGTCATGCCGGCTACATTCAAAACAAGTTTGTTTGCGTTCTATCACACCTGAAATTCCCAAACTTAATCTCCCAAAGAAATAGAGGATTGTCTTCGTGTTAACATCAACAGCAAGAACTTAAAACCAAAAGTCGACTAAACCACAGTTACAGTTACTGGCACCGCGCCTCCCAGGCTTATCTCACATCTCATTTTTTTCTCTTTTTTTTCTCTCTCTCTTTTCCAGCCTCTTGTTTTTATAACCTCCCTCCTTCCAGTTCAACGTGTGTAAGCGCCACTCTCCCAGCTCTGGTGGGCGACAATAAAATACTGATTTCAGTCCGTGTTCGCATCCCAACATAGGTCCATGAGAACTGGTAAAGAACTGTTTGGTAAAACTGAGACAAACCTCTTTTTGCTCAACACACATTGTGAGCGTTAGGCAGCATTGGTGACATTTAAAAATGAATGAAATAATATCCGTAAAACTAATGTAGAAATACATTTCTATTTAAAAAGTTGTATTATTTTGATCTTCTTATCTACTTTTCCAAAGTCTGATATGTCGGTGTTTATTATCTTTTGATTCTGTATTGTGTCTAGCGCCATTATTTCTTTTTCCTTCCTCCTCGATAGATTTCCAACTTCCTTTCTTGCTTTCGCTCATTTTTTCCACTCCATCTTTTCTCTGTTTCGGTCTTCGGGTTCTTTCTTCGAGTCTCCAGCTGTTGTCTGTTCTCCATTGTTATCTCCACATCTTTCGGGTTTATATATGGATACAAAAACAAAACCGCAATTACAGTAAAAAGCATGATTTAGCTGTGTGTTTACTTTCCTGTTTGGAATAGAAAACAAATTGGCTCACAATGCCACGAGACTATCGCCATCTGGACATTTTCTGTTCAGATAGTGAAGTGTGGTGCCCTGGCTCGTGCCAACAGCTGCTCCGCCTCTTCACTTTACATTTCTGGTCTCAAACCTATGTTGCACAAGGCTCCGTTGTTTAAAAATAAATGGTTAAATGATTTTCTTACTCAGAACTTTGGCAGCAAGAGAAGTATGTGCTCGGGCAGTCGGCACACACCCAGGTTATTCTTAGCTGTGGGAGGCGATAAGCGATGTCCAAAATGGCGACTAGAGCTTCTCCCAGCATCTCCACCCCACCACCCCTATTCCATCCACCCACTAGTGCGGTCAGGACGAAACAGTCTGTCAAGGTGTGGAAAGCTGCAAAACCTGGCTACTGTATCAGACAGGATGTGCGAGCCACGAGTACGAGCATTCTGGGTAATCTCTTGTCTTCGTCGGCGTGAGCCTTCGTTATCTTATCTGGCTCACTGAAACTTCTTCTCTCTCCCAACCTCCCTCTGCTTCACACAAAAATCTCTCCTCGCCGAGGTTGTACCTCAATGTAGCTCCGTGCCTCGCGTACCTACCCTTCCCTCCCTCAGGTATTCTCCACATGAAAGACTTCCTGTTGGGCCTTGAGTAGCTGATAGGTGATGTCGATACTGCACCGCACACGCATCGACACAAATGTTTGTTTTCGAATTAAAAAAAATATTATTCTTTATCGTCTAGTGATATCTTTGAGTGTCCAGGAGAGATGGAGACTCGATGTAAGGTCTCGATAACAGTAAGGTCACGTGACGAGAGGGTCTCACCCTCCATCCAACGTCGTCCTGTCCCTCGAATGACAAGAGCATCTTCGAGTACCGGCTCCGTGCTGGCTGATCGACTGGCATCCTGGTCACGTGTCTGAGCCACGTGCTGCTGGTGTGTTGAGGGACAGGTGTGGCACCTACCGTCTCTCTGATTTGTTGATTTTGATCGTGTCTCTTCTAGTCAACATCAACGCAAACAAACGTGGACCAAAGACCAAGAAAGGGTTTGTGTGAGAGGTGGTGACCCTATGAGGCCGATCAGCAACTATCACCATGAACTCCTGTCTACGTGCGTAATATAATTTTTCGCACTACTACTGAGAGATTTTTCCGCCATGAACTACTGTCCAACAGATTATTACTTACATAATAATTATCTTAGACAATAAACAAGCAGCAGCCAATCGTAAGGTTCCCAGGCATTATTCGTGTTGATGGCAACAGATCCTCTGGTTGTCTACTCTGGTGTTAGCTATACTGGTGTGTCTGTCGGTGGGGAGATGCATCACATCAAGTGGTGCAGTCTGCAGTCAGTTCACGTGAAATCCCATCGACAACATGACTAAGGACCACCGCAGAAATATTCATTTGTTATCAAAGAGTATAACATTTATTTATCCATTTTTGGCCCAATGATTGCAAGGAAAAGGCGCCATGGATACATTTCCACCGGGACTAACAGTGTGCATTCTGGTGACCTGGCATCAGCAGCCAAGTCTACAGTGACACAAGCAGCCGATGATGGTGCCATGAGTGCTGCCGACACATCTGGAATCCAGCACGTGAGGTGTGTGTGTGTCAGGAGAACGTCTGTGTATGCCAGGAGAGAAACAGAGAACGAGAAAAGAGAAAACGAAAGAAAGGAAAATGAGAGTGATACTAAAAGGAAACGACATGAACATGAAAAGAAAGACAGAAGTCCTTACAGATTTTGAACTTTATCTCTTAGTTTCTCGCAACAAGGAACACTGATGATCTAGTTTAAGCATGTGTAGCACCTTCCACAGTTAGATTATCTCAAAATATAGTTTAAACTCTGTAACACCGTACTCTGGCCTCGTTGCTCCTGTCCGCACAGCTGTCACTCCTCAGGTAACTTCATTTCACCCCCTAATACCTCTCATCTAGTCATCGCCCACCTGCCACAGAGTCGAGAGCATCTGGCAAAGTTCATGCTGCAGCTGTTGGTTACAGGTTAGCGCACTTGGCGCACCCTTCGTGACAACAATCAGAAGCAACACAGACCATTCGCACCTCACACCGCGATGATTAGAGAGCTCATCGCCGAGACTATTTACACGCAGCGATGTCAGCTCCAGAGGCTGCCCCTTGTTGATGAGACTAACACCTCCGCAAGGCCGCGACCTTGTGACGTCAGAGGACAAACTGTTGGCGGTGGAAACAGTGAATGAAGAGAGTGTAGACGTTTCCAAGTAACGAGCCGTTCTCCTCTGACTTCATGATACACAGCTGACGTCATTGTGGACTGCCGAGGTTTGCGTGTCGAGAGGAAAATAAAGAAGTGGATTAAGTCGGAGAAAATCCTAAAGCAGAAACATTTGTGAGCGGGATTTTCGTTAGCACTGGCTGAGGGAAAGAAACTGCCATGAAGTCTTTATGTATTTCCACTATCCCCTTGCCTTTTCCTCCCTGTCATGCATGTGTGTAAAGAGAAAAGCAGGACAAGTACGCTACACGAACACCGTAAAAACCAACCGCATCCTCGAAGCAGCTGATATCCTCCCTTCTGATAAATCCTTCCCTGCCTACCAGCAGGTGATAGCAGGGCTTGGCTGATATAAACTACAGCCCCAATGTGAGCCTGGTGAGATACTTTGCTTTTTCTATCAGCTTAAACAAAACGACAAAAAAGATTTCAGCAGTCTTTCATGTGACGATTATTGTTTACTGTTACAAATTTCCAGCACTCAATCGTTTCCCGCAGGTCCAGCCGCTATTTATTTCTGTGTTCTACATGCCCTAACGTATACTAACATCCAGATAACCCTATGGGATCTGGCACCAGGTATCTGACCGTAGATGATCTCTGAAATTCGTCTCTCTCTCTACCAGTCACATCGTGTAGCACTAGTAGGTCAGAGTTCAGCTAAGGTCAATTGGAAATGTGTATAAAAGTTTAATGACTCATTGACCGTGCGCACACACACTAAGAGAGGCATACAGTCGTTGACACATATATGCCATACACATAGCATACAGATATGAATACTCACTAATCATCGCACTCACCTTGGGAGGCATGGCGAAAGAAGAAGCAAGGAAACCGTCGAGACGATGTAAAGCAAGGAGCAGAGCCTGAAACACGCGCACACACACCACGGACTGGCCCCACCGACTGGCTGTTTCTCTGTAGGCTCTACGTCAAACCGCCGTAGTCTACGTCAGTCCTACCCTCGCACCTCCTCCTATACTCTCGCCTCCGCCTCAAGATGGCGCTATCAGTCAGGGCTTCTCTCTGTCTCTCCGACAGACGCGGACAACAGCTGCCTTGCTGTTCGCTTGCCAATCGCCACGCCCTTCTCTCCAGCCTCGTTTTCGTTTTGTATCTCCCACCACCACCACTACTACTACGTTCTGTCTTTCCTTATTGTATGCATCTACCACCCCGCTTCCCCCACCAACCACTACCCTTCCCGGCAAATTAAACTCCTGTGTTCGTTGTACAATGCGCTGGTATGTGTGTGCGCGTGACTCACTCAATCCCCTACATTAAAAAAGGGGGAGGGGTGGCATAAATAATCCGTATGTACAAGTTAAACCTTGTTGTTCCTCGTTTGTGTGAAAGTGCGATGGCTGCTGCTACCGCGACGTGGTGTCGCCATGGTCACGGAAAATAAACAATGCATGGCGAGTGAAATATACTGCCCAGGGTCCGTGACTGTACTGCTCATGTAGGTCACGTGATTAGTAAAGAATAAGTCTAAGTGTAGTATTTACTTTATTTTATTTATTTACCCCTAACTGCAGTATTAATAAAGAGTTAAGACACTAAAGGTTTGAACACCCCGAGGTCCAGAGAGAGTGAATGTGGTTCCCACCGTGTGGAAGTTGCATACCAACCACGTCCACCCGCCGTATTTACATCAGGTACCCAGGTTCTACAGAGTACATGCCTGATGGGCAGGCGGGGAGAAATTTCCAACCACAGGTCAGAGCAGGATTCGAACAAAACAACCTTCTGTGGAATGTGCTCGCCTCCTGCAAGAACAGCAAGTTTATATTTAGCCGAATAATGGTAGTATATATACAGGTGTGTAATTAATTACCCGTATCATCTAACTTAAAATATCTTTGGATATATCGGGTGTGTGCTTACCACATAGTCAAGTGTTATATAAATAAATATAGAATACTGTACAAGCAGGTTTGTGTGAGCTGTATCGTGAAATTATTTAAGGGTGGAAGAACTTCCCCAAAGTTAAAAAAACAAACGGTTATAAAGCAGAGCTGCTTATGGAGTTTATTGTCGGGCTGTGGCACATCAAGCAACATATTAGCCGAGGGCTAAACAGAAAAACAAATTAGTGAAGTGCTTGAAGGAAGGCCGTGGCACACAGGGAGGGGGAGAAACTGGAACAAAGCCTCGTGCATCTCTCAAACATGCGCAGTGGCATTCTTTGAAGGGCAAGCAACAGCGCAGTCGACTGAAGGATGTTGAGGAAGGAGAAAACACGGAGGAGATGGAAGGAGGGTTTAGAGGATGGAGGCGGGGTGAAAGGTTAGGCAGAGATACTAGCTCACGCCAAAGTGCGCTAAGGCTACGAGTGAACATCGTCCCCACGACAGTTTCTGACAACATTTTCAGAAGAAAGAGTGCCTGGGTTCTGGAGTTCACTTTTATCGCAGATGAAAGACAAGCTCAGGCCAGGCTTTCCCTGGGTGCAGGCTCGGATCTGCTGGGGTACGTGGGGTACGTCATCGGGGCTGGCAGCAAGAGATACCCTGCTGCTCTGTTGCCTCAGGTGCCGGACCATGTGAAGAGTCATCATATCTACGCCCACTGTAACAGAGACCAGGTGAGGAACCAGGGCACAAGGACCTGAGGGGCAGGCTGCCTCAGGCTTTCTTTTCACAGTCTTAACTTTGAGATTGAGATTTAGGTACCCGACCACAGCTTGAGATTTTACTGGAACATGGATATGTAAAACTGTATATTTTCTTGTCTTCAGAAAGACTACGACAGCGACGATACAAAGAAAAAAAACTGTGTGTGTGGAGAAGGGCAGCTTGGGAATCTGCGCTGTACTAGCATCACACTTACTACATGTAGTTAAGCAGCCGGACCTTAAAACACATGCCACGTGTATAAAAAATGTTTGCATTCGAGAAGAAATCCGACTTGACACCTGATCCTCATTTTATTGAAAAATAGTGCTATGTTGTTACTGTGAAGAAGCAGCACCGTTCCTTTCTCTCATTCACTACCCAAATGTTTTTTCTTTTCTTTCCTTTCTCTTCCCCTCCCTCACTTCACGTACATTGCGAGATGGCATTGCCAGGCACACAGACTATTAAAAGTAGCTCACGCCTGCCTCTCTGCCCCTGGCCGGCCGGATGGATCACCTCCTCCACCCACCTAGAACACGAAGAACGACGTTAGCGGCGAGAAGAGGGGCAACGAGGAGAGTAGCGTGCGAGGAGAGGGGGTGCGCGTAAGAGGCGCATGCGTGCACGTGCAACAGGTAGAACGATCTTGGCTTCCCGCTGACAGCCGCTGGTGCCTGTACCTATCTGTAGCAGTCTGGCTGCTGATGGGGACGAACCAGCTGCATGTGTCATCATCGCTCCTCCATGTCTACTTCATCCCCATCCACCCGCCATCACTCCCACCCCGCCAGCACATCCCGTCTACGCCTTCCTCACTCATCCCCGTCTCAACTGTTCCAGAATGTTGGAGGATCGAAATCTGGACGCTGTATGCTGCACTTGGCACTATTCTGGCAGGCAGATGGATGGGCGTAGGGTCGAATGTTCCAGACTTGGTCCTATCCTGCGCCTCTCTCTTTTCCCCGAGCTTTTGAGACTTTCTTTGCCTTCCATCTTTCAGACTCGGTCAACCTTCGGACATCTGATCCTCTGTCAGTGCTTCACATCTTTGAAATGAATCATGGCTCATTCTATCAATATCTACATGTCAAACGCTTAGATGTCCTCAACATGGCCCTAACCTCGAGTCAGATACAACCTGATATCGCAAATCAACATTAACACCGCATTAATTAGTTGTAAAGAAAATAAAATTAAATACATCGGTATTTCTTTCACTTTTGTAGCAAGACGACAGTTACTAAACTTTGACCACTGATATATTTGGGTAAAGACAGAATGTTCTGTACCAGAAAGCCAAACTGTTTAGCCACTTAATTATCACCTAGACTACAGTTCTCAATATCTGTCAGACAGTAAGTTCCGTTATGATGACGTCAGCATGGTTGCCAGCTCCTCCAAAACCAGAGAGATGTTCGTTTGAAGTGTTGTGAACTGGAAGTTGCACTCACAACACAATAAACATTCAGTCATGTAACAGCGACACTGGGTACATTTGTCACCCGACAGCGTATGAAACATTTTGGTGATTTACAGTCATCACTTCTTTTTCCTCTATCATCATCTACTTATTCCAGCAGTTATTTTCATTCGGGATGGGTCTTTATTTTTTAATAAAATTATCGGACTAACCCTTAATCAAGCTCCTCCCTCCCCTACACACAAATACACACTTCAACAATAGGCGGCCTGACCTCTGGCCATTCTCAGATTCCCAGGTGGAAAGTGCGAGAGGTGGGAAAGGGTTGGGGGACTGTGAGAAGCAACAAGTGGCCCCCTGCCAGTCGGGGTGTGTAACGCCAGATCAGCATGCGCAGGTCACGTGCACAGCGGCCTGGGGAATGGAACAAGGGGAGGGAGTCTTGGGTTACCTGGCTCACCTGCGTCAGCACGGCCAACACGTACGCGCACTGCAGCAGCGCGTGGGCGGATGCGCTGTTCCTGTGTACGAAGTGAGAATGATGGGCTGTGAAGAACCGATAGTTCAATGGGGAGCAAGAAAGCAGACCTTGAAAAAATGGTAGATGTAGAGAGGGAGGGAGGAATTGGTGTTTTACGCCGGCAGCTACAAAAGGTTACATCACGGCCAAACAAACAGCATGAGGTGCCATCTGCAGTTTAAAAAAGTACCCGAGACGAGATCCGAACCTATGACAGACGAAAGAAGAGCAGGAGAGAAATTTAAATTCATTTCTCGAGAGACACGAGTGTGCTCACTCTTAATATGTACGAGCTGATATTTTGGGGACAGAGGTCTGAAACAGCGTAGACCAAAAAACAAAAACAGAGTAAGGGAATGAGAAAATGAACGTGTTTCTGCGCGAAAGCGCGCACGCTCACACACACACACACATATTCATCCTCACTCCCAAAAAGGCATTTCTCTGAAAACAAGACATTTTTTATCTCACAATTTTACTCTCTAGACTCTAGAGAGAGCTGGTAACCTCTTCACATACAACGCAGGCACATAAGTGGCATCAGTCTTACCACCATCACTGTACCATTTACAAAATTGTCAATCAGTAATGGAGAGATTAAGCTTTCAATCGCTTGCTTACCACTTCATCAAGATTTCAAGAGTACGGCTACAAAAAGCAATAAAAACAGACACTTATTGCATAAAAATTCTTATAAAAATGTGAAAGCAGCCCTACTCAAGAAAATAGTCTACAATTGTTTAGACACAAAAATCCTCTAAAATATTTCTTTAAACTTCAAAGTCCCCTTAAAAAAAATCGTTAGACCTAATCACAGAAACAAGCAGCCTTTTTGACATTGCCTGGGATCAGCTGCACGTGCCTTCCCACAAACGGAGCAAAACTGTTTAAATCTTGCTCTTACAGATTTATAAATAGCAAATTCCAACAACCATTTCCATAAATTACTCTCCTTGACATTAACCCCAATCCTTACTCAGGCTTAATAAAAGATCACAGCAGTCGACCATTCTTAACTTTCACATAAAACTCAGAACCCAGTAACGCTTGGGGTTAACTGTTTCTACCGCCATTTCTGAGCCTAAGTAATGTTCAGGGTTCACAACACCCTTCTTAGAACTGTAATATATTTTTCAACAACACATGTCATATCACAACTGAACATCAATACCCTTTTCTAATCTCAACATCCATCTGACTGATGCCATTTTCCAAAATCACCGGTACTTCATTCAACAATCTTTCTCAATTCAAACTTTTCAAAGCTTACTAAAGCTTCTATTGCATCCTCCTCTAAATAAATCAGACACTTAAATAAATATTATAGACATTTGAACATGAACTCTGTAAAAATTTTACATGAAAGTAAAAGGCAGGGATATGAAAAATAAAAGTTATCTTTATAAACATAAATATCCTGTTCTCCTACATGACCAGCAAAATAAATTCATTCTCCGTTTCTCAAACCTGAAGTAAATATAATCTCTTAGGCTCAACGACTGCAAAATAACAGAAACTATTGCTTGTGGCCTAAGAGTTGAGCAATGCAGGACCAGTGTCGGCAGTTTTACAACAGGCCCATTAAATAAGATATGCATTGAGCAGTGGTAATTCTGTTAGCAGATTTATTGCTTGCAATCTGCATTCTGTGGAAAAGCATAGCTTAGAAGAAATGTAAATAGATTTGTCTTCGTTGCATTCTGCCTTTGAGAAGGCAAGAAGCATATGAAGTACTGGTTTTATGTGTTTACATGTAACAATCAACACAAATTTTAGTCAGTACAATCTGCCTCCATGCAACTGATGTTGAAGAAGGTACATTCAGTTTTGCAAATGCATTTTTTTTTTTACAAACTGAGATCACTGACAACTTCCTCCACAACGATCTCGACATCAAGGAATGCAGTAGGTATACTGAAATTTTATATTACTGTTTGCAATCTTTTCCTCTGCCACACAAATATTTTCATTATTTGATTAGCTTAATTTTCATCACAGTGTTCTTGCCATTAATCTCTAGCCCCTGGGTACTGGCACTTTGACACCGACCCACTACTTAAGGAGACAGCTCTTACAATGTTTCAAAGACATGACAACAATATGGCAGCCTAACTCAATCTATCAATTAAGCCCATTTTGTATTTGGCTTTACCAAAGACTAAAAGTGTAATATATCTAAAAGACAAATGTAACAGTGGGATAGCAGATCTAGCAGCAGCACCAAAAGCAGCACTTCTCCGCAGACCTTAGCTTTCCATTTGTCAAGCAACTGGGCAAAAGAATCGTAAGGCAGGAATGTTGATGTTATCAATACCACTGCAATATACACACAATGGCATTTCTCCATCCAAACTTCTCATTTTCCCTAAAATTGCCACAAGATAAAACTCCCTTCCCCTACCTAAATGATAAGACAGTGAACACATTTATGCTTAACTAAGCGACCCATAACTATCACAACTTATGAAACTGTAATCACCTCACATCATGAAATACGTTCTTACATGTTTATATCTTTAGAGAACTTCTCTGTTTTATCTTGCATTCAACATTCATACTCTGGCATGTTTCAAGCTGTTAATCACATGCACATTCTTTGATCACCCTCCATTTACACACGTTCCAAAGCATAATGCATTTATAATTATACTGTCAATAGATTGTGACATGCTGCAAACCACCAATAACATCAGAAATTGAGGCTGTCAACATTCCAGCCTGACCGATATTTTTCCTGTTTTGCTTTCATCCACTCACACTGATTGCAATTCCCTCTCTTGTGAAGTCTCTTTTATCCATGCTTCATTGCCCATCAACTTCCAGTGAAGTATGCAACAAGGTCACCCTGGTCTTGCAGAGTGCAGGAATGTAATTGAAATAAAGCATCATCAAATACTCTGGCATAATTACCTGAGGTGTTGTAAAAAGTTTTTAAAAAATCCTTTGTGTCTAAAGGCACATTTTATCGCTTTCATGACAAATCATGAATAGGATTACTTCAAAATGGGTTCAAAGTTTGTAAATCAACACAAAAGACACAGAAGGAACCCTGTGCTTCAGGTTTCAAGGCTTTTCAGCATTATTATTCTTCTTCTTCCCACAGTAAGTGCCTTCTGTGAAGATTATGGGCTTCTAAAAATGCTTCTATAAACAAATCCTGAAACATAAATGATATATAATGATCACTCTACCCAGCCTGATGGCTGAAAGTTCCAGTGAAGAAGGATTTTAGATTATAAAATAATAATAAATGCAAAATTTGTTAAGTGCATACTCACACTCCTAATGAGCATGCTCTTTGCACTTAAGAACAAGAACGAAACGTGGACAGCATACGAGGGACAGGAAAACAAATATCATATCAACATATGAACTATAAATGAATAAACTAAATGAAGAATAAAATCAAATACAGAAAACACAAAGAGGAACCAAATAACAAGAACAATATACTTTATCATAAATGTTCACTCCACTTAGGACTGCTCCAAATAAGTCAACCAAGCCTGAAACAAAAGAACAAAATACCGAACTGAGAAATAGACAAAACGTTCTATTTATTAAACTGAAAAATGTTCTACTTAACAGCAATGCTGACTTTTATTTCAACTGTTTAGTGGGTTAAGATGGCAATCAATAACATAATTAAGCATAACTGGTTTTCAACCTTTTCAAACTAACTCAATAGTAATACTTGGCAATGCTTTCCCCCAAAACCAGATTTTACTAGGGTCTAACCAAGCCGCCACAGGGTTTCTTTTACCGACTGTCAGTCGCATGGAAAAAATGGTAAAATACGTGGACGAGTTGGCGGGAGTGACGAGTGGGAAATAGTATTATCAGGTAATGTCAGAGGCAGCAGGTGTATCAAGACCAAGATCATGAATTTATGCTTTCTATTATAGCTTGTTCCAGTGGTGCAACGATTGGTATCTGTCACCAGAGCAGAGGGGATTAGCTGTCCTGGATTCAGAGTTTGTCTCGGGCATGCTGTGCTTTCTCTGCGTCTGGTATCTGTTTACAGGGCTGGCTGCTTTGCGATGACAGTTTTAGTTGCACCATTTCCCCCAAAAGAAGTTCCTTTCAAATATCAAGAAAAGTACATTTATCAAGATAACTTGCTAAATCACTGCTATAATACAATACTGTTGACTTACTTACTCTTGCTGATGAGACAGCTGCAAAACCCTTCTGTAGCAATCCTGAGAAAGTTTTATTCCTGAAGTTGGCTGCATGCATCTTGGACACCGGTTTATCTGTTCACTAAATCTTGATGCCTCCAAAAAACAGCGCCAGCACATCACCGAGTGTCCACATGGAACCATCATGACTTCTTTGTTTTTCTCTCTACAGCTTAGGCATAGATGTCCTAATATCCTCTCTATAAAACAGATAAAAACATTAAAATGTCTATAATAATGACTTCTTTTTTAAAAGACACCCCATCAATAAGAAAACAACTAGACAATCTATAGACACAGAAATATAGAGAAAGAAAAAGGTGAGAAAATAAGACTGCATGTCCAAAAGAGATTTAGAGTTTTTAGATAAAAGTATTGCAACTGCTTACAGTGACAGCTGTTCATATATAATGAAAGGCGAAGCAGGAGCAGTCTGTGTGCATATCGGGGAGGAAGTGGGTGGGTGAGAAGCAAAAGGAGGAGGGAGAAAAGTGACCATGCAAGTATGAGAAACAGAGAAGGGGTGAAAAAGATAAAGAAATGCAATTCCTGCCCCTAAACTTACAATATCGGAAAATACAACAATGAATGACCATGACGACTGTATACAAACTGCAAACAATGGAAACAAACTGCACAAATCTGCATGTGAATGAGTCAAAGAGAAAAAGGTGTGATAAAGAATCGTATAACACACACACAAAATCTAGTTTGTGATAACGAGTGGAAGTAGTAGACACAAACAGTGGGCCTTTCACACAATCACCAAGACAAATCAGTAAGGACCGTAAAGATTTATAAATATGTATGCATATTTATTACAGAAGAAGCTCAGCTAAATTGGGGATACAGAATTTCAAAAGAAGTGCACTTAAATGTATGCATGTACATGAGGGGAATGTTTGTGCACACATACACACAAATTTTTCCTTAAAATTTCAGAAATTAATCATCTTCCTTTTTAATTTTACCTTGGCGTGCTAAGAAAATATCAATGTCCCCATCAGCATTCATGTAATATTGTCGTCTCCGGCTTGCTCTGGCTGGGGCATCGTGATTCCTCTCTTAAATTACAACACATTCATAATTTATTATTATAATCATGTAGTCAAAACTACTTTCAATCAAATTTACTTTTAAAAAATGTTAAGTTGATTATACAACTGTTTTTATTTCACCTCGTAATGAAAACCATGAAGAAGCCGTAAGGGTGTGCACAAACAAGTAAACATAATTCTGTTTATACCAGAATGGTTCTAATACAAGTTGCTTCCCCTGTGTGAATTTTTATTTCGGGTCAGATTACTGATTATTGCTCTTGTATCTGAATTTCTTTTTAATTAATAGTGTTTTTTAGCATCATGCTCTATGAGAAGTTATTCATGCTTGCCTGACCTATTGGAACAGCTCAACAATAATGAATACAGAAGAAATCAACACAGTACAGTTTCATCATGATTTTCTTTCACTATATTTATAATGGCTTGAAAAACACATTTAAATAATTATAGTGCAACTGATATTCTGCCAAGCAAACAACAGAATTCTAAAGGGGTGGTGGGGGGACCTTCAATTTATGAAAATATGTGTTAAAGGCCTAGTGATATTACTCACCACAAACAAATAGAATGTCGATTTAGCCATTAGCCATTGGGTATAATTTCCATCTGGCGTTTATTTCAATTACATGGCGATTATAGTGTCTAATGGATCTGATGGGATGATGAAGTCTATGTCACATGCTGAAAATGTATGCAACTGAAATGTTACCCTCTAGTTTAGACCAGACTGCTGATGCCCTCTATAAGACAACCCATTTGATTAATTAGTGAACAAACTTAAAGTTGATTTTTAACTAAATTTCTGAAAGAAGATTTTTCAGTCTTGTGTTCTGCAGATAGAATTGTAAACTGGAAAAATTTTTTTCCCATGGCATTTTGAATATAAAGCAGATATTTTCAGAAATTTCTAGAACAGCAAATGGGTGCGATTAAAAAAACCTTTTGAGGACAACTGAAAGAATGAGCCTTTAATGTTTCACTGCCAACTGATTATTTAAGTGGCATAAACATGTGCATGTTACCTGCCCGAGCTTGTGCCAAATCAATGTCATCATTCCTATCAAACTCGAGGATTTCCGGCTGCAGGATGGCATTTGCAGCTTGCGCATCATGTACAGCATAGTCAACATTCTCGTCATCTAAAGGAACAGCCTCCGACAAATCCCTATCTGAGATAGAGCAGAATTAATGGTCTGCATTAAGTACCACATGTTTGTTTGTTTTTTGGTGTTTTATGCCATGCCAGCAACTAAGGCTATATCATGGCAATAAAAGAAGTTTTTATGTTTAAAAGTTTCAGGGTAAATTTTCTCCAGTTATT
Source organism: Pomacea maculata (assembly GCA_004794325.1). Taxonomy (NCBI): domain Eukaryota; kingdom Metazoa; phylum Mollusca; class Gastropoda; order Architaenioglossa; family Ampullariidae; genus Pomacea; species Pomacea maculata. The sequence goes on from SRHC01003001.1 coordinate 119,391, forward strand.
TAACTTAAAAACAGACCAAGATAATAAGTTAACTAGATGTTAAAGAAACAAATGTGGTGTAAAAAGGGTGGTGGAGCCCGAAAAGGCCGCCAACAAACCAGAAATTAAATGAGATATATCAGACTTAGATTTGTTGTAAAAGTCCTATCCTTTTTAAAAAACCACAAATAGCTGCCGATGGGATGGACCTGAATAAAACATATAATGAATTTACTGTATAAAATTGTTGACGAATGGTCTGGAGTTCTGGACAGTTTATGAGAAGGTGTATAACGTTAAGATGTCCCCTACACCAGGGGCAACCTGGTGGTTGTTCCCCTCGCAAGAGGTATCCTTGCATGGCATATGTGTGTCCTGTCTTTAGTCTTGTAAGGACTACCTCCTCCCACCTTGTGGTATGGCACAAAGGTGGGCGGTCGGAAAGACAGGGAAGAGTGGCGAATAATTTATTCTGACAGAGGGTGTTCCAGAGGTTTTGCCATAAAGTCAGAATGTAGGTTGTCAGTAAAGTTTTACAGTCAGATGAAATAAGGAACTGTATTTTACCAGGGGACTGACATGCAGCCTTAGCAGCCTGGTCTGCTCGAACATTGCCTGGAATACCAGAATGGCCAGGAGCCCAAATAAAGACAATGTCCTTATTTCGTTCGATAAGTGCTGCATGAATTTTATGAATCTTGACCACAAGGGGGTGGTCAGATTCATTTGAAATAAGAGCTTGGAGAGCAGAAAGAGAGTCTGAGATTATCAGAAAGTTGTGCTCCGAAGAGCGGTGAGCATGCTGCAAGGCAAGCATGATAGCATAAAGTTCTGCTGTAAAGATAGAACTTTCGTCTGCCAATCGGACTGAAGCAGCCCGTTGTGGTTGGCAGGATGGAACTGCTGCCGCAGCGACTGGGCCACCACTTGGGATTTTGGAGCCATCTGTAAAGATTAAACAGAATTGAGGATAATCAGAAATAAGTTTACGAAAGTGTTGAAGATAAATGGGGTCACTAGTGTTCCCTTTTTTGAAAGTTGTAAGATCAAAGCGAATCTCAGGAACAGGGAGGGTCCAAGGAGGAGTTGTTTGCGGAGGTACAGGCTCTACCTGCTTGATATCTACTCCGGCAGCTTGAAGATGAGGTGCTACTCGGAGTGATAGAGGCTTTTGCTCATTAAGTACCACATAAAAATGGTTGTATCCATAGACATGGTATATCTTATTTGAGGTCCCCTCCACTCTTATTATCTACCATTATTTGAATATGTAAAAATATAATAATTTTTGGCATCATTCAAAGAGAACTTATTTACTGTAGTCAACATGTATATATTTGTACTGATCTGTATATTACTAGCACACGAGTACCTAAAAATCTTATCTGTAACAGCCAATTGCAGACAAATGAAAGTGTATTGTAGCAATAAGATCAGACAATAGTTTGTAGAAGAAATGCCATCTACAAAAGGACTCATTTGAGTAATTAACTAATGTAGACAGGGCTTCTGCTAAGGCTAAAATCTTTGGGGTCCCAGGGACCCCTTCTTCAGATTTTTAACGGGTCCCTGTTCTTCGCCCAAATTTGAATGGAACCCCATTGACGAAAATTGAAGGGGTCCTCCGAACTTTTAATGCGTACTGTACGCAATTTTTTGCGTAAGCAGAAGCCCTGGTAGAGATATGGAGTTAAATTTTCAGATAAATTTCTAACTTGATATGAAATACTACATGAACCAAGAGTCAACCAAACAAGAAACACAAGTGTCAGCAAACAGATAACATCATGACAAAAAAGATAAACATGCACAGATGAGGAACTACAGAGCATGCAAATCAGTCCTCTTGATTTGAGTGAAACAAAAAAATGGGATCTGAGGCTGTATTTGAAGACTTTTAATGCAGACAGTGTAACATAATCTGCTTTTCACTTACAGAAGAAAATACAAGCAACATTATTCTGAACAATATGAAGTTTTTCCAGTCAGCCATTGAGGAGACTGACAAATAGAGTTGAAGTAATCCAGCCGAGACAATATATCTGCAGATATTAGCCTTTTGGTAGTAGAAGCTGACAGGAGAGATTGCTTCACCTACTGCACTTGTGACAGATTCAAAAGTATATTGTACTATTAGTGCTACTCTGTTTACTTTTCCTAAGAGAATGGCCAGTAGGTAATCTTGAATTTTAGGGGTTAAGTGTCTCATAAGACATTAGGCAAAGGTGCTTGATTTCTTGTTAATATTAATTCTATGCTTTTAACCTATATTAGTGAAGACTCTTTATTCTTCCACTCTTCTTTAGAGATTGAAGACAACTGTTAAATGGGAGCAACTACTAGCTTCACATTTCATCATCCCATTTGTCTCTCTATAGACAATGTTTAACTGTTATGTTGCTTGTAACCGCATATGTGTTCTTAGTACTTATTATTATTATTCCCCTTGACTGCAAGTGGCGCACATTTGATCTTTAGATGCTTTGATTCTTGATTACACCATGATTCTGGATGGTCTTGGAAAGAAATATAATCTCAACAGAAGATAAAAACAGTAGAGGAAGTTTATTTGCAGAGGCTATGGGAAGGATTTAATTTTTGTCATGATTCATTGTCCGTTTGCTGCTGGACATCCAGGTTTATACAGAATCTACAAAGTACAGATTGGCACAGACCTGCTGTATTGGACATGAGGCCAGATGCTAGCATCTGTGTATCATCAGCAAACATGAGATAATGCAAGGCCAAGTGGCAGATGGTTGGACCAAGTGGCTGAATGTATGAAGTGAATAAAAGACACAAGACAGCCTCAAGACACTCTGGACTTCAAAAAGGCTGATGAAGATGCGCCCACAACTACCACAGACTGGATGCAATCAGTAGGGACTGAAAACAACATGAAGGTGCTGGAGAAGAATGTTGTAGAACAGACTTTTGTGTTAACTCATGTT
>SRHC01003001.1:127967-174485 GCA_004794325.1 Pomacea maculata
GGTTACGACGGTCTCGAGTTACGTCGTTTCGTGGTTACGACGCTCATTCCGACTTACGAGGTCAGTGCATCAAAGAAAAGGAAGGCCATCACCATGGAGGTGAAAGTGGATATCATACGGCAATCTGAGAAGGGGGAAACAGCAACAAAAATTAGCAGGTAACCACGAAACGACGTAACTCGAGACCGTCGTAACCCGAGGACTACCTGTATAGTAGTTCGATATCTATTTGTAAATAACGTAAATAAATCTGTCTTTTAACTTATTTACCTGTGTGAGTGTGTCAGTCCGAACGAATGCTAGGGTGTCGTACGTACGTTTTCTTCGTGTGAAATAGATAAGCGTACATCACTAGAGTGAGAGAGATCATTTGTGTAGTCCGTAGTTGTGACACAGAGCAGCAAAGAAAACATCCGTGGAGTTGACGCACCGAAGAAAAAAAAAAACACTTTTGTCTGGAAAAAGCTCTCACTCTAGTGATGTACGCTTATCTATTTCACACGAAGAAAACATACGTACGACACGCTAGCATTCGTTAAAAAAAGCAGGCCGGATCTTTTGTGGATTCCAAGGTAAGCTGAGTGTGGGTGTGTATTGGATGGTGGTGGTGGTGGTGGAGGGGGGGGGGAAACACAACGCGAGGTAGAGATTAGACAACGCACTCGACGAACGAGAGCTAGAATTTTAGTGGAAAAGTTTTGGGAACTTCCGTCCTCTTCACTGGAACAACAATAAAAAGGAACGGTTGATTGACGCTAGGGGCCGTGGTACGTGTTAGCTCGAGGAACGTGGTCAGCCTGGCTACAGGGGCATAATATTCGCTTGACATTTAGATATTCTGATACGAGTTATATACCTTTGATGCACAAACAGGAAGACTGGCTTGCCTCTAGCGAAGTTGTCCGCTAGTCTCGGTGAGCCTAAACAAAGAATGTGACTCAACCTAAAGCTTTGTACAAGCATGCCTCGTTTTAGTAGTTAATCAGAAATGTGAATAAACAGGAAGCTTTGTACAAGCATGCCTCGTTTTAGTAATTAACTGGGGGAAAAAATATCTGCCAGCAGTCCAGTAATACAAGTTCGTGATCGAATGGGAACAGGAATAAAACTCTCAATCCCATCACCACCATCACAGCCAGTCTGTCCTTGTGTCACCATCTGGGCTATGAGCAAGACAATAAGGTGACCGTGTATTGTCTTGCTCGTAACCATGACGACTCTACAAGGAATGAGAGCCATCGTGGCTGTACTCATCATCACCGATCATGTCATCTAGGGAGAAACATCATCCCGTAAAGCTCGAGGCTACAGCCAATCGAAATGCACCGCCAAACTAAGATCATATCCAACATGGCGTGTTGTTTTGTAGGCTTTATGAATGAATCAATGCTGCACAGACATCGCCAATTTTGTTTTGCATAATTTTAAAAAAGTCATCATAACTGAAAAGTATGTATAGTCATAGGTCCATTTCTCTCGGGTTTTTGTTTTTTCTATAAACCAGCATGCATCGTTTACATAGGCCATACTTCCGGTTTCGAGTTGTCATTCGTCCCTTCACGTGCACAATATAAAGATTGTTTTTTATTTCTTATATAGGTAAGAAAAATTCGTTCCGAATGTCGTATTAGACACCCACTATTGCACTGCTGCTCTTTCTGTTGTATTTTGAAACTTGTATTTAGTTTTGGTATTCATGTGTAGGTACAATATGCCGTATTTCAAGATCAAAGAAAAAAGGAAGCCCACAAGGATAGTGAAGATTTACAACAACTTGACAGGGCGATGGGTAACCCTTAAAGAGAATAAGCGAAAGAAAAAAGACACAGTTTCTGCTGCTCCCTCCCAGCCAGACACAGTTATTGCTGCTTCCTCCCAGCAACTTATCCCGACAACATCATCCATCGATGTTGAGCCTATGGCCGTAGGTATGTATGAAGGATCTTCCCTTTATGAACTTTTTTTTTTAGTAATAGGGTGACAGTTTTATTTTATTTATTTTTCTTGCTTATTACTATTATTATTATTATGAGAGAGTTATGTCCCTTCGCCTAGCAGGCTGAGAGGATCAGCTCTCCTTGATATTGCTTATGTTTTGTTTTGGTGCTTCAATTTGGGTGAAAGTGTTGGACTATTGTGTTTACATGTGCTTCTGCATGATTTTTCGCCCTTTACTGTCGGAATGTAGCGAGTCCTCGCATTGTTCTTCTTTCTACATCTTTGTTACTATTTTGTTCCACATCTGTGTTACTTTTTGCTAACTTGTTCTACATCTTTGTTACTATTTGATGATCTTGTTCAGCGCAATAAGTTGGCTTTAGGCTGAGATATTGCTCTTTATAAATTCCTACTTATTATTATTAATATTATTAGTATTAACAACCTTCTCCATAATGCTATTCCCTTTTCACATCCTTCCTTTTGCAACACAGTTATTGCTGCTTCCTCCCAGCAACCGATCCCGACATCATCCATCGATGTTGAGCCTATGGCCGTAGGTATGTATGAAGGATCTTCCCTTTATGAACTTTTTTTTTAGTAATACGGTGACAGTTTTATTCATTTATTTTTCTTGCTTATTATTATTATTATGAGAGAGTTATGTCCCTTCGCCTAGCAGGCTGAGAGGATCAGCTCTCCTTGATATTGTTTATGTTTTGTTTTGGTGCTTCAATTTGGGTAAAAGTGTTGGACTGTTGTGTTTACATGTGCTTCTGCTGCGTTTTCGCCCTTTACTGTCGGAACGTCCTCCATTGTTCTTCTTTCTACATCTTTGTTACTATTTTGTTCTACATCTGTGTTACTTTTTGTTAACTTGTTCTACATCTTTGTTACTATTTAATGATCTTGTTCAGCGCAATAAGTTGGCCTTAGGCTGAGATATTGCTCTTTATAAATTCCTACTTTTTATTATTATTAACAACCTTTTCCATAATGCTAGCCCTTTTTCACATCCTTCCACATCTCTTTGCAAATTTTGCATTTTTATTATTATTACATCGGGATCTCTGCCTACTATGCATTTTTGTAATGACCATCTACAGTATAAGAGCATTCAATTGTTTGAAGAAATGAGTTGCTTTCAAACATCCTAGAAGAATTATAAGTAGGTACAGTCGGACCTTGATAAGTCGAACTCAAAGGGACCCGAAAAAAAAATTTCGACTTACTAAGTTTTCGAGTTAGAGAAAATGGCATAATAGGCACAGATATTTGGCTGGGAACTAACAATTAATTCGATATTGGGAGGTTTTCGACTTAGCGAAGGTCGACTTATCGAGGTCCGACTGTAATATGTATTTATTTTATTGTGCCGATAATTTTATACCACTTTATCTGATGGGTGAATGTTTGATTTCAGGAAGAGCATTGGGAAAGAAGGGGCGCAATTTAAGCTTCCCCTACAAGCAACACTTTCTGGCACCTGTAGTCAAAGTTACAGGGATGCCAGAGGGTGTTGAATTTAAACACCCTTCCAAATATACAGTTTCAGAATTAAAGAAAATAATTGCCAACAAGGCTCACATCAAGATGGAGCTTATAGCACCGAGGTAAAATTTTTTTAGTTTTCCTCATACATCAGAATCAGAATTTTATCAAAGGTAGATGAATATACTGTATATTTTTATATACTATATAATGTGCTGTTGCACAAGGAAATAATATACCTCGACAGCTGTGATCTACGGCCCATTAAGATTTCTTTCTTAAAGACACTGAAGAATCATTGTATTGTATACCTGGTTCCACAAACCAGTGTGGTGGCGGATATGTTAGTATATTAGTGTGAGACACTAGAGAATTAATAAAATGTATGTGGAAATAGCAGCAGTCAATTTTATTTTCAATATTATTTACAGTAGTGGATCAGTTTTAACAATATAGGATCTGTTTATTCTGACTAGTACAGTACAGTGTGCAGGATATGTGAGTATACTTTACTATATTCAGGATTTTTTCCAATAATTTGTACAAAAGCAGATCAGTTCGAACAATACAGGATTCCAATGGGTCTGTTAATTTTGAAAGCAAAGCACATTATAGTGTGAGATATCATGCTTAAATCTTTGTTTTTTTCAGTTTCACGATAAGGTTATGGTATGATGTATTCCATCTATACAAATGTCATTGTGCAGTGTGGCAGAAGAACCGAGTCTGTGTGCTGCAGATGTCCAACAAACACCAGTTGTGGCGGATGTGTGAGTATACTAGTGTGAGACACTGGAGAATAAATACAATGTATGTGCAAATAGCAGTAGTGGATTTTATTTTCGATATTTTTTACAGAAGTGGATCCGTTTTAACAATATAGGATTTGTTCATTCTGAATGGTACTGTACAGTGTGAGATCTCATGCTAACCTTTTTGGTTTCTTCAGTTTCATGGCCTCAGACCGACCTTCAGAAGTAGTACAAACCACATTGGTGCAGGATATGTGAGTATATTTCACTATAAAACACTGTAAAGTATGGTGAATAGTTTAGAATAGTATGAAAATATGTAAGTCTAATGTAACTCATTATTATGCAGTGCAGCTAAAGAATGTAGCAACTGGAGTGGTGCAATATTACCCGAGAATGTTGGATTTATCAGGATCATTTACAGAGCTTTTAATATTCTAAGATAAGCCATACAATTTTGTATAATTATTGGCATTGATTAATTTGTTTTCTTTTCTGACCAGGGAAGAGGCGCCTACAAGCACTTTGCAACATAGTAAGGCAACTGATTTTCTCATTAATGCAAGGCAAAGAAAGCAAAAATTATATATATCTGTGATATCAGTATCTCTATGCAAACATTTATCTGCTGTTTGTGCAATATTATGCAAACATAAAAAAACCTATCACGATTCACTTAAAGCAGAGACATATTTACAGGATGCAGTGTCTGAGAAAGCTGAACAGATGACCATTTTGCTACCTATCATCAGTCCCAAAACTGTGACAACACCAAATATACACAAGGAAAACCCTGTTTGTAGTCATTACATTATCCTGCCTATGTAAAACACAATGCTCAGGCTACTGTTCCCTCATGAAGGCGAATTTTGAAAGGTCGCAATTGAATGAAACATATTGGTCATAGTGAAAGTAGACACTGATAAATCTTTTTTCACACTTAAGTTTTTAATTTGATCTATTCATTTGTGTCCAGGCACAGTAAAGAAGAATTCTGCAAAGCAACACCAGGAATCCGGGGTGAAAAACCAAAGAACAGGTGATGATTCTTTGTTAATAGATTTGATAGGACATAGTTTACAACTGTTCTGCTTTTCTGGCTGACTGTATTGTTAAGTGTAGTGATGTATATGTCTTGTCCACACTGTCCTTTGAATAAGTGACAGTCTTCTCCAGTACAATCAGATGTGCCAATCAGCAGATATATCTTTCTGATGTCAGCAGTATTTTTGTTGATGTAGAGTCACAGCTAATATTTAATGTTGTTATGCAGGATTCAGAACTCTGTGGACAGCAGAAGAAGTACTCATTGTCCAGCAACACTTCAGTCAGGAGTTGGCTGGGCTGAAGCCAGTTTCACGCAGCAGCATTGAGAGTTTTTTGGCCCAACAAACAGTGGTCAAAAGGACTTCTACTGCAGTGGGAAATTATCTATTAAGGAACAGGTAACTTCCACACTTAACATAATTAAGGGCATCTGTCAGCATGATCCTTTATAGCTAGAAGAAAAAGAATATGTTTTTGTTGTCTCCAATATCAGCTTGTTTGGGAGGTGGGGAACAAACCACCAAAGTCCCACTAGGCAAGACATCAAAAAGCGTAATTAGGGTTGGATAAGACACGCCTTGTGCAAAGCACTTGACACCCTTGCCAGGTAGGCTGGAAATATCAGGGGACGAGGAAAGTTGGGAGGCCAAAGCAGACTTGGAAAATATCAGTAGAGAGCACGGCAATGGATGCCAAAACCACATGGGCCCAATTGAACTAAATAAATGGTGGTGGTGTCAGCTGTACTTAGAATTTGTAATAATGGCTTATGATATTCATTTCTTCTTGTACAGCTTGAAACATAAATTTTATTAATCTTACCTATAACTTCATGTTTCAGGAAGAAGAAAAACAGACCTAATGATCAGGGTTAGGGTTAGGGTGAATCAAAGCACCTTCTCACCCACACTGATGATGCTTGAGATGTTGGATTGAGTATGATGAAGGGCATTGTGTATTTTCAAGACACATTTTCACTGCCATATGTCATCTGTTTCACTGACTGAAGGGTGGGTTCTTTCTGGGTACTCCAACTTCTTTATCACCAACCACCTGTGTGATAATGTTACATGATACAGCCCACCAAATTCAAGACATTGGAATATTGCAATTTTTCCTTTTTAGTAGCTGTCAGTTACATTGAGCGATATGTATTCTTCATTGTGTTGTCTTTGCAGACATAAACGGTTTGCCTAGTGATGTGGTTTGAGCTTAGTGCAGAAAAAGCACATGTATGATTATATGAAATGTGTAATAGGAAAGTTGTGACACACTTGCTTTGTAACGAATATGTTGCTGTCCATGCGATTTTGACATGGTAGGGGGTTTTGGTTGTGTGACTGTTATGTAGCTTCAGATATTATGAACTGACTATTTGATCTACACTGTTGGTGTTGCTATTGTGGTTATGTTGTAACTGATTATATAAAAATGCAATGAAGTGTAAGATTATAAGTTTTTTAAAATTGGTCTTAATGATTAAATTCTTTGCTGGCATGCGTTCGTGCAACAGTGCTCCTTAGGATTCATCAAAAATTAAAAATTATTGTCATTTTGATTTGGTATAATGAAAAATTCTCAAGCATTGGTTTATAGCTTGCCTTTCAAACTTAACAATAAGGGATGACCAATTTCATGCCTTGTCAAATAAAACCAAGCATAATGTATCATATATTCTGTCATTTCTTGGCTTCATTTCATGGTTTTTTTGTACTCAACTGTTGTGTCATAGAAGAAGCAGTTCTTATCTGATCCTTGGACTAGTCCCTAGAAGTTTGGGGGACATATTATTGGATTGTTGCCATGTCTGGAGCTGATTGTTGAGGAAAGAACATATGCTTTAGTGTCTGGTCTTCACAGCAGTACCGAGTGTTTTACCTGTCCTCTGCACTAGCACTTTCAGGCAGCAATGTTCGATTTATAGGAAACAGCTCGCCTGAGGAAGCAATTAAGTGGGTTGTAGCCCGAGTTCTTTTACAGGTTCGTGACATAGTAACCTAACATGCATGTAATATAATAAATCTTGTGAGGTACCCGAACAAACCTGTGAGCACAAGATACACAAAAGCATGCAGTAGGCTTATATAAAATGAGATGTACACAAAATCTGAGATTGGCCTATGTACTGATAGCCAGTATTGGGTAATCTCAATTCGTAGAAGGGTACAAATGTCTTGGGAAGTGGTCTATTAACCCTAACCCACACTGGTGACGATGGTGTACTTAAGGCACTTGACCTTTCTGTTAGTGGGGAATGAAGATAGGCAGCTGGTCTTGACCCGGTAACTCCGGACTTTTTTTTTTTTAAGGGCTGTTGTGGTACTAGTACTTCGATCGTTGAATGAATTCGGTGGCTGGAGGAGTAGGGGGAGAATTGGTATTTATGCCGAGCCAGCAACTAAGGCTATATCACGCAAGGCAGTCCGCCATGTAAATGGATGCCATATGCACAAAAAGTGTGCCCGAGAGGAGAGCTGAACCTGGAACAGCCACCCCTCAACCCAGCTGCTGGAAAAAAGTTCATGCCCTCCCCCTCCCCCCCCCAAAAAAAAAGCAATAATCACCAGCACCATGGGTTATTGAAGAATATTTCCGTCAGTGCGAGTTTTACCAGGCAAGCTCCCCAGCCTTGAAGAATTCTTGGGTTGTGTAAGGGCTCCTTACTAGCTGAAAAAGGTCCCTTTTTTCGGTTGTTACACCTCTAGCCCGGCAGGGGTGTAAGTGAGATCTGTATGGGATCCTTGCGGGTTTTGGACGAGTGCTCATCTTTTTCTCGCCCCTATACCCCATCCATCTGGGTTTGTACACAGTCCTAAAATAACCCTTCAATATGCCTTCAAAACCCCACTCGAAACCCTAATCAACACTCGGTGCGTTGTTCGCAAGCTTTTACTGTTAACGATCAGAAAGGTGGCACACACACACAAAAACAAAAACAACAAAAAACAAAAAAAAATCCAATCGTACACTGTCCACATATATGTTATCCTTTAATAATAAACATAAACAATATAGACATTTACATTTATTTACTGTTAAATTCCACAGAATCCTAATGTAGATAAGGAGATGCATCAAATATAAATCAAAATCAAATCATAACAAACTTTATTGTCTGTCGAGGAGACCCAGGACAGAAATTTTTCTTCGCTCATAAGGGCAGGCATACATACTCATACAGACAATTAACACACAGTTAGGAGTAAAGATACAAGTAGTTTGGGTCTCTGTCAAATGGTAAGTATTTGTAAAATGCTTAATATGAAATCAAACAGGATGCCATAAAATAAATTAGTTTATTCAGACTATTTAGATAGGTTATTTAGTAGATAAGTATTTCCCTCCTGTGGTGAATTCGCGCCAACGGTCTTACTGGAGGAAGGATGGACGATGAAGGAAAAGGAACCGAAAGTAACTGACCGTCTATAAATATCTGGAAGTCTGTCTCGCATACAGATGTTATAGCTAGAGGGTGTGGACGAGCAGAGTTCACAGCTCATTTTAACCACGGAGTTTTATAATGTAACTCCGTGATTTTAACATTGCTGTAGACAGGGTTGTTCTTTCGTGCGAAACGGTTACTTCCCTTTTACGGGAAAACCCGATAGCCAAGACCAACGCTTAGCCTCTTGGGAAGTGACCCGCTGTAAGTCTCGGCGAGCCGTCACAAAGAATGTCACTAAACCGGAGCTTTCTTTATCATGCCTCGTTTTAGCAGTAAAACTGGAAAAAAAATCATTTGCCAGCTGTCCAGGGCTATTAGTTCGTGCTATAACTTAAAAGATGTTTTGGGAAAACCCGTAAATACGAAACGCTTCCTCGTGACCGCTACAACCCGGAGATTGTATAAGGTCCTCGGACATCTCGATTACAGTTGCTTTTCTGTAGAGGTGAGACTTGTTTACAGTGGGGACCGTCGTGTGTTTCATCTGGGTCCTCCGGTTTCTACCCTTTTACCCAACGGCAAGAATTCGATGCCAGCTGCAAACTGCAATAATACCAGATATCAACATCATCGTCGCATTTCTTGGGATTTCCCCGCGCTATATATAGGTTGTACGTAACTTACCTTCATTGAATTAAATTGCGATGTACCCTGTCTAACCTTCGTTCAGTCCGACAGCTGAAGATTGCAGAACAACGCATTTAAGGACTCGATCTGAAGCTGTAAGTACCTATTCGTGTGTGTTGTCGAAACAATTTGATTCTCATTCAACTATGGGAGTTAATTTGATAAGACAGAAACCACATTTCTCAAATAATCATTGAAATTTATGTTTACTGTTATATAACAAAGTAATGTTGATACATCATTAATTTGTTGATCAGTTTTTCAATATTTCACTAACTCATTCATTCACTCTATCGACACTCTATATTGGCTATATATATTTACGAATCGAAATAGGTTTGAAAGTATTGTCATCATGTAAAGTAGTGTTAAATATATCTATATTAGAAAGAGATACGAATACTATTAAAATAAAGGAGGGAGATAAGAGAATGTGACAGAGGGAGAGACAGAGAGAGAGAGAGGAACAGATGAGAGAATCTGAGAGAAAGAGACAGAAAGTATGAGAGGAAGAATTTAAAACAAACTACAACTGAGCGATACTTACTGTGTGCAGTGTTCCTGGTCAATATAGTGAGGTTCAACTCTCGTCGTGGGCACGCTGTTCTTTCTGTGCATGTGGCATTACAAGCTGCCTGTCTTACTGTGATGTAGCCTTAGTTGCTGGCTCGGCGTAAACTACCTATCCATCCTACACCACCATCGTCCTCATCAACAGACAGCATGGCTGTCGATCGGAACAATGATATGAGAGATGAGCTAGTTCGACTAGGTACCTTCGGTCGTTACAGTCGGAAGGTGCCTCAAGGCATCTGGTTCGTAAAGCTAGCTGCTGCGGGCTTCTACCTCTGCTTGGGCGACAAAGTCAAGTGAGTTGTTTTTCTTGTCGGTGTTAAGGTTCTTGTCCTCAGGTTCTTTAAGTAAATCATATCCTTCCCCTCTGAGTATTCAAAAATCAACAATATACGATTGAAGGTTTCTTCAATCCATTAGCCAGTTAATGAGTTAGAAGGTGATGTAGAAATTAGAAACAGAGGCATGATGAAGACTATTGGTTTGTTAATCACAGAAAGCATATCTGCATTTTTGACAAGAGTTAAACGATTTCTGCAACTGTTTCTTGTGTTACGATAACATCTTAATTTCACCTTGTGCAGGTGCGCATTTTGTGAAGCAGAGATGGAGCTGGAAACATTTAAAGGTCGCAATCCTCTAGCAGTCCACCGTGAACAGTCACCGCACTGTCCTCTGGTTCTTGATGAGAACACAGACAATAGAACCGTCCAGAAAGCCGGCCACACCTCATCTCTTTTGATGATCTCTAGTCTTCGTGCCGGTGATAGCCACGACAGCTGTGAAAGTCAGCATGTTGGCAGTGGTGTGCCAGAAGACCCAACAGAGTCTTCTACAGGGTCCTTAGTGCGATCCTTGTCTAGAGGGTCAGCCTCGCTTTCAGAGCCCAGCCAGTTGTCGTCTGGATCTGCGACAATGTCCACCGGACAACAATCAAGACATTCGTCTACCTCTGACAGGTTCACAGAGTCAGGGGTTAACTCTGGTGAAGGACAAAGTCAGGAAAGGTCGATGCCTTCCATCACAGGGGGGCAGAGCTTTACAGCAAACCTGTACCTTCCAGAAGGTGCCACCGTGCCGCAGTCAGCGAGACCAGTTCAGGAGAACTTTGTAGCGACATCCCTTCCAGCGCACGGCAACCTAACCGACGGATCCCTCCCATCCCAATTATCTGCTTCCAGTCAAGGAAGAGAAGAAGATTCGAGATTCCTTTCAGAGTCTTCCAAAACTCCTCCAAGACAGGGACAGGAAGCAGACCGGCAGCCGACCGGAGGACAGGGAACAGGCTCACCTCAGGTTGTGACATACGAACAATTGGGTATCTACACCCAGAGACCAAAGAGACCCGACCTGGCTGTCACGACCAGCCGCATCTCCACCTTCTCGTTATGGCCACACAAAGACTCGCATCCTCCCGAAGAGATGGCGGAAGCTGGCTTTTATTACACAGGTATTGCGATAAATTACCTGAAATAAATATCGTATGCGTATGTCATTAAACTCGCAATCTCCCATAAGTCCTTTTGGGGAATAAGGACAAGGGTTACAAAAGACGAGCAGGAAAGTCTCATTACAATGGAAACCGTTTTTCCACTGCCGTGCAGGTCACGATGACCTCGCCAGATGCTTCTTCTGCAAGGGTGGCCTCAAGACGTGGTCGCCGGAGTTGCGGCCGTGGGTGCAGCATGCCCAGTGGTTCCCCAAGTGTCCTTTCGTGCTGCAGGCCCAGGGCTCCGAGTATGTGCAAGCTGTGCAAGCTCTCAAAGACAAGGTCGATGTGGTGAGCATAATTCATCTGCATTATAAACAACAAAATTTTAGTTTGCAGAGCAAAGACAGTTGCACGCCGTTGATTACAGTGAAGTATATTTCCCGTGCAATGGACCCGTAAAAAAACAGCCATTAGATTGAGGAGAAAACAGAAAGGATGTTTGCTTTTAAACAAATATTTTCAAAAGTTTGTCTATCAGTAGGGAGGAATTATATCAGCATGCAGTTAAACTGACAGCAAGAGAACAGTTATGAGAAACATAAACATTAGCCCACTAACATGAATGAACAAATTAAAACAAGAACGCAATGAGTGTGTGTTATGTGTAAAATCATAAATATTTTCATTTTACAAGCTTTTTTAAGTATTACTACATAATGAAAGTTTGTTTAAAGAATCAAAACTCACAAAAAAACCGTGTTTCTTCCTTATGCAGGTTTCACCCGAAGCTGTTCAAGAGGAAATGCTTCGTCGAAACCCAAAGAAGACACAAGGTATGTAGTCTGTTATACCGGGTATCCGAACAACTTTTCACTGCACTGAGCTAAAAAAAAAGTTTTTTTTTTAATCTATGAAAGTTTGGTTTTTAACATATTTTCTTGTATTTTATAATATACTAAGATTTTAGTCACCTCAAACCAGGGTGATGACTAAATTGGCTTTGGAATATTTTGTTCAAGGCTCTAAACACTAACTCAGACCACTGGGCCACTCAGAACCTGAACAAAACGATTTCAAGTAACAAAGTGTTTAGTTTTTTTTTCTTTTAATTCACTAAATTTCTGTGGGTGGTAATAATGGGATGTTTCTTGTTTCTGGGGCTGTAGCTTTCTTGAAGTCCGCCTCTCATGGCGGAGCATTAAACTCATCAGAAGTTTTCTGGCCGTTATCTCAATCTACATAACCTGACTCATTTTGTTGTCTTTTCAATATTTCAGTTGACGATGACTTCAGTCGTGGAAAAGGTGCAAGTCAAGTCACTCCAGATAAAACATCTGCAGGAGCAAGCAATGCAGAAAATGTGAACACAAGAGAGGATTTTACAGAAAGTCGTGTCAACAGTCAGGAACTATCCTCGAGAGCAGGAGAGTTGGAGAGACTCGAAGCAGGTAAGGACAGATCACTAAAAGCACAAATTTTCCAAAAGTTTCTATTTTAATACATGTAGCACGAACGTAGAGGCCGATGTGATGGACCACATTAGAAGGACAAGAAAAAAAATTAAAACTGGTTGCTTAGGAACTGCTGGGGGAGAGGAAAAGGAGAAATAAAACAAGAACAAGAAAAACTCTTATAGAGTTCAGCTAGAGAAGAAGGAAAATCCTGATTATTTTTTCTTCTCTCATTTATGCAGAAAATCAAGAGCTGACATGTTCCAGGTTTTGCAAAATCTGTTTGTCAGAAGAAGCTACCATCTTGTTTCTGCCCTGCGGCCATCTTGTGGCCTGTGCCCAGTGTGCCCCGGCCCTGCGCACCTGCGCCATCTGTCGGCAGAGAGTGAGCGGAACAGTGAGGATTGAGACAGACTGAGACAGAAAAGTGCAAATCGGATGACTAAACAGTTTTCATGTGCTTTGTTTTACTCTTTCCTTACTACATTTATATCTGACCCTGTGATAAAAGCTCGAGCCCTAAAATGGTTCTCGTGTCGTAAAATTAATGTTAATACTTTTGGTGTTTTTTTCCTTACTTTTTGTGTGACAGTATGTGGCATCAAGAGATAATAAATATTTTTTAAAAAGATAACTGCTGATCTTGTTCTTGCTCCTGTAAAACTTCGACACGTTTGATGTCAGTGAAATCTTAGCTTGTGTCGATTGGACAAAGTTTTTCAGTTTCAAGAACTATGTATATATTGCTGTCAATCTGTTTGTGTTTCTGAAATTATCAACAAATATTTAATAAAATTAGTGTTTGGACAACTATTTTTCACACACAACTTCCTTCGTCTAGTAGACAACAGCGATCATGTTGGTGATCAAAGTTTTCGTGATTTTGGACAAAGTACCATGGCGACCGAAGTGTGACTTCAGACAGCATTGATTGTTTGCAGGAACATGTTGACAAACACTTTGTGTGTGGACATTGTACAACTATGTCAGGGGAAAAGTTTCAGTGCACCTAGAATGTTCAAAGCTTCGTAGTGTGAATAGAATTTAGAATATAGACCTATGGGTGAAGACACATCGTTTGATAAACCCTTATTGCTTATTCGTTTGTAAATTGCTGTCTTTACTTCTATTTCTGTTATCCAAGAAAAAAACAAAGATCCGCTTCTTCATAGCTGGAGAAATGGCATCATGTAGACAAATGGCAACAATCTGTTTTTAAATGTTAAGTTTAAGATAATCTACTGCCCCTTACATCTTGTGGACCTCACTGAGTTCACCTCCTTGTCAAGAAATGTACTATGTAAATTTTATTATTATGTTTTGTTGCACTTTATATGCATTATAATTAATTATTATTTTGTATGCTCTGGGGTCTAACAGGATGTATACTCCTTATTTGCCTTTGTGTTTTACAAGCCAGTTGAATGAAATTCAATATTTTCCGTCTGGTTGTTTCTGTCAGATTGTCTTTTTGGGCCGGTAATCTAAATAAAGCATTTTCAGGATTTTCGAATTTTTCTGTCATTCTTCCTTCCTGACCATTCTTCCACCGGGTTATTTTTAGTTCATGACCAACAATGTGTCAGCTTGTCTTGTCTACTGAAGCTGAAGTAATATCCGCAGTTTTTCCACGAAGTCACATCAGGCAAACCGAAAATGATGATACCGAACACTCTACTCCTCTTTCTTTTACTTTCATTCTCTTCCTGTCATCCTATCATTTCTGTATACCCTTCTTTACAATTCCTCCTTCCACCCATTTTTTTTTTTCAAGTCATATTTTCTCTTCTCTGATGACATACACAGGGATTATTTTGTAAATATTTTACTTCCTCACGCATAGGGTTAGGCGTGTGTTAAACAGTATGAACTATTTTAATCACGTGCTTTTTAGTCATCTGCTTATAGACTTATCGGGAACTGACGTAACTATAAGTTAGTTGACCTATTTTTGGCACATTCTGGTATTTCCGTTTCTAAAAATAAAAGACAAGTACATGTACAAGGTAACCATTTCTTTATCAGCAAATGAAGTTCTTATTCTAGTGTACTCTAGTGTTGAGGTGATTATTGTTAAGATAATTGTGTTCACTGAAGCCATCATGGTCATTGCCACAATGATCATTATCTTCATCATACTCGCTGTTATGTATTCGAAGAAAAGCTCGTCACCAAAACAATAAAGTCTTGGTTTTCACCACCTTAACATCACTGGTGACCTTTTTCTTTTATTATTATTGTCTGCTGGACCAGGTCGGGCCAGTATTAATGGCGTTCACACCTGCATTATTAATGCTGCTGTAGCAGATTGCTTTCCTCTTTTCTCGACCTTCCGTCCAGTGGCAGAGGTCTGTTCAGTCCCGAGAAAGCACCGGTGACAGACGTCGAGCCGGCAAAAACAAAAAACAAAAAAAAGCGAATGATGGATATCTAATTAGTGCTGGCGGCCCAGAGAAATAAAAAACCCTGACATTGTTTTTTTCCGGTGCCTGTACCTCACAGACCTCCGCACCCGTGATAAATGAGATCCGGGTGGTCGGGTTGTCGAGAGCAAGGGGTTTTTTGTTAAGGTCAGTCGCACTTGAAGAGTGAGACTAATATATATTTCTTAATTCACATCGGTGTAGATCGGAGCCAGGTGAGAAACTCCCGAAGTTTTTCCTCGTTGTGATGTCAGTAACGAGGTGAGGAACTTTCAGCTCTCACATCACAGACACATCTCACATCAGCTGGACTGCTAGAAGTCTGCCGAGACTATATCGAAAAGAAGTACCTGGCAGGTCTCGGCGAGCCGTCTGATCACCATCTGGCAACTATCGAGGATGGACTAGAATGAGGTTTATACTTACCTTTAATTTGTTTCTTAATTACTTTATTTTTATGTTGTTAGTCAAAAGTCATCAACCTCCAATCACCGTGACTTGAAGACCTTCTTAATCGACAAAATGGAAGGTGATTTAATCATGTTTGGCAAAGCTCTTTCATAATCTTCATACTAAAACTTTGCCAAAATTCGTCAAAACTTCTTCCATATTTGCTTTGTTAAGAAGCGCATGGATCTGCTGGACTTTCTTAAGGGTTGTGATGAAACCTTTCCTGTCATTACTGCAATAACGATCCAACCTCCAGGGTTCCGATCTCGTCTCGAGATTCGCTTTGTTTTTTTCTGGATGTGACGATTTCTTACAGGACTCGCCATGAGGTATTTTTACTAATTCCTTTCCCGTCAGCATCCCAATGCCGCGAAATCATCAAATATGTGGAAGTATCAGACACTCAATTAGAAATCAACAGAAATCCAGTTATGAGAATAGTACTGACAACAGCGGTCGAGTGATAGAGGCTTCCGCCCCCAAAATGAATAAATAAATAATAATTAAATAAGCTGCGCACGTGCTTGTCAAAGCGGAAAGAACGTTGATGACAAAACAGAAAAGATGAGAGAGCAGAGCATCAGCTTGAAATTACTTTGGGAAGAGCCTGAGATGATGTTTATATCAGCGACTGTGGACATTGGACTATGATGATAAGTGATATCGCTACTTAGTATGGTACTTCACAGGTCTGATAGCGCTTTATTTATAATAATTTGGTAAATAAATATCAGACTGCAATTGGACACTTCTAGATGCTTATCAACAAGGAACACAGACAATGCGTACACAGATATATATATGAAACATATGAGTCATACAGGAACACACAGTTATACACCAGTTCAGCGCTCTCTCTCTCTCATGCGTTCATTCACTCGACTACCCTCCAACCCATTTACTCACTGAATGATACGATTAATATGCTACAGAAAATGTACAGAGGTATATACACACGAGTACAGCCATTGAGAAGAACATTTTGCCGGACGGCAAAGAATTCATTGTTAAGATTTACACACGGGATGAATAAACGACGATTGTACAATCCTCTAAAAGAAGACTGAAATTATGCTTTGTTCTGACAAACAATTTACAGTCACCAACAAATTTAAGTTAGACTAATTTCTGGATAGCAAAGTCTTGCTTAGAAATTGTCTAAACGGCTAGTCAAAAGGACTTTGTAAAGACATTTTTTTTCTTTATTCTTTGAAACGAAACTTCTTTTGGAGGCTGTGGACTGTTTTAATGGCGGCCTCAGGTTGAAATCACAGGTATATGTGTACCCCATCCTACAATACAATTGCGCGTAGGCTCATGGCTGCACGTGTGCTGCAGTGAAAAAAAATCCAGTTCTCGTGGGTACGATCATCTCATCACGTAAGCTTGTTACGTCACATGCGAATAGTTCTTGTCACTGCCGTTTGTCACGTTCTAACGAGAACGACAAGACGTTGCAGCCACGTAAAGGTTTAGCGTCACACCCTCCTGTCACGTTGGTTGTGGGAGCTGTAATCTCGTCACGTAAATGCATTACGTTGCCGTCACGTACAGTCGCGTGCTACGTTTTGTTCGTCGACGTGATGGTCACGCGTATCACAGGGGTGAGAAACTCCTCTCGGTCCAACGATCCAGAAAAAGGAATGTCTGTCCTCGGCCCCGCCACTTCCCCAGCAAAGTTGTCGTCGCAGATGCCGGTGGTGTCATCATCACTGATGCACACGTCATTTACGTGGTCGTCAGATTGTGGCTCTCCTCTATGTGGACTCGTACCATGCACGGACGGCCGTTTGCGATCTAGTGGAAAGCAAGTACACAGTATTGTATCAGAATTTATATTAGAATAAATGTTGTAGAAAATGTTAGAAAGATTGTAATGTTCCTTCTCTGGTCAACAAATGAGACAAATGACACGCACACCGCATACACACACGCATACAAACAGGTATGCAAATATATGCGTCCATTTTCTCTATATGTACATACGTGCAATAATAAAACATGTATCCACATTATTACGAATATAATACATACAGACATTAATACACATGTATATAAAGATTAGGAGTTTGGTTGAGAACCTGCAGACGGCATTGACATCTCAACGCTCACAAATTCACACACACAAACACACCAGAAACTACCCACAGCGACCAGCAGACAGAAAAAAAGACAGGTGCATACACACAAAGGAAAGCAAAGCACCAGGTTTATCTCACGAAGGACGGTTTAGCCTACACTACTCATTGTGACTAGAAGGTGGGCAGCAAACTTACTCAAGTCGTCTGCGATCTGCTTCAGGACCGAGTGGCCCTGCGACTTCCCCAACCTGTCATCCGCTCGACGCATCAAGGCCTTGCGAGAAGACATCGGACCCAGGAACGACACTCCCACCCACTTCCGGTTCTTTGCCTCCTTTTCACCCCCCTCCTCCTGCTGCCTGTTCCACGAGTCGTGACTGCAGCCAAAGGGATCTTTCAGCGTCGACGCAGATCCTGGTGAGACCTTTTCTGGGTTGTGATGAGATCCAACTGGGTTGGGGTCAGAGGCCGAAGGTCGCCACTCCCTGCCGCGGGCCCCGTACGCCGTGTTCGGCGGTGGCGGTGGTAGAGACACGTCAGTGGCATGCGATGACGTCACAACATGTCCGTGTTTGCTTGGGAAAAGTGCAACAGAGGAGCGGTCGGACCCCGAGGGGGTCTTCTTTCCTTGAAAAGGGGACATACCACTGACGTTGAGGTGGATGTTGTGAGTCACGGCAGGGTACACGCTGGTCCGAACGGCATCCGAGGGCGTCGTCTGGCGATGGTGGAGATGGTGGTTCGAGCCCAGGCTTGCAAAGCTTGTGCTCAGCGATGGAAGCTTCGGGAGAGAAGACCTTCTGTTGGAGAGTTCGCCGAGACCACTGTGACTGCTGCTGGGGCTGTTGCCAAACAGAGCCAGCTTTTTTAGGCGAGCCTCTCTGAGGCACAGGATGCATTCTTTATAGTCTTTAGCACCTTCACATATTTTGTCGTTGCTGTTGTCTTTCCCCGGCTCGGACACCACGTCAGCTTCCTTCAAGTTGTGTGACCTCTGAGGAAGATCAAAGCCCAGAAAAGAAGGGACAGCCAACTTGTTGCCAACATCGCCTGCTAACTGCGTTCCGTTGAGTCTGTGTCCACCGTCCAGGCGTCGTTTGAGCAGGTAGTAAGTCGCCGAGGATGCGTTCAGCTTCCGAGCTGTGATGGAATGGAGGACGTCGCTCTCGTTGAAGCCGAACATGGTGGTCATGCACTTTACTATGCTGGTGTCGATGGCAATGGGTGGAGCCTTGGCCACCTCTGGGTGGCGTGTGATTGCCTTATTTCCATTGCATGTGATCCAGCTGTGTTTCAAGACATCAGTGATGGTGAGGCGACTGCTTTCTTGAATTTCCAAGAGTCCTGACAACAATTCTTGTAGGCCTAGGGTACGCGTGGAAAATACGACTTTTGTTATGTTATGGAAACATCAGTATGAACACAGCCAAGCATTAATAAATCAGAGCCTGTGGCCATTATCTTTTGTACAGTTTTTATAAATCTAACCAACATAACTATGCAAACCATCCAATGCAAATGCTCTCCTGTCACATCATCGTCATCTATTTACAAGACATTGAAACTGTGTGTATGTAGTCCACTCTAAGAATACTCCACTATTTCTTTCCGGATGTGTTTCTGGTACTGTAGCCGAAGGATATTTTTCAGGTGAGGTATGGGAAAATAATGACACACCTGTGGTGAGGAATGAGGGGATCGTTGCTCCCCGAAGAATCAGTGCATGAAGCTGCGCCAAATTGTCCTGGTGCTCGGACAGGAAGGGCAGGCGACCGATCACCATAGCGTAAAGACAAACGCCCCTGAAGAAGATTCAACAAACAATCAATCTCTTTCCTTCTGTTACCGTTATCTCCCCCTGGTATAATCAGTTACCGATTTATTATAATAGATGGGCAGAGAGTATTTTTCACACACAGGCCCGAGCAGGCCTCAGACCAATGATCCTCTCCACAGTAAAAACGAAGCAACCATCATGACATGGAGTGTCCTGATAAAATCGGACACCACACCAAACACAAGGGGAGACTACTCACAGACTCCACATGTCCACAGAAGCCCCGTAGCGACGGTTGCTGAAAATTTCTGGAGCGGCATAGGCTGGGGACCCGCACTGAGTGTTCAGAGAGTTCTGGCGCTGACACAAAGAGCTTAAGCCAAAGTCTACAGAAACAGAAAGAAACACACATTATATACATATATGCATATATTATACGCTCTCTAGAAATATCCTTAGAGTCCAACTGGCAAGTCATGAAGACGATGTGAAATACTGCGGTCCATTAAGTTCCATAATTATACACACGTAATACGAAAAGTCAGTAAAATACATAACTGTAAATTTAAGGGAGACAAGTCACTGTAAAAGGATTTTTAAATTAATATTGGTTTAATAAAAATTATAGTTTTTAACTCAACCATCTGACTTTTTAACTTTTTTGAAAATAACAACAAAGAAGGAAACAATAAATACTGTTGTGTATTAGAGAAGCATGGTGGTTGTGCAACAGTTTATGTGTAAATGTTATTGTTGTGAAGTGTATCTTAGATTTCAAGGGTGCATTTATTTTTCTATCAAATTACGGTGCGGGTGTAAAAAAGACAGATACAGTATATACAAAAATACAACTTACCAACGATCTTGATGTCTAATGCAGAATTAAGAAGAAAGTTTTCTAGCTTAAGATCTCTGAAAATAATTATAGAAAAGGTAATTTTTTGTAAGAACAGTTCAAGCCATGTTTTATCGAACGATGACTTACCTCTGAATATTCATCTTTTTGTCCACATGTGCACACTCACTATATTGCTACTTTCCTTCTCTCTTTCACTGTCACTCACACACACATCCGAAAATACCATTTTCCGCGCCATTATCTAAAATAATTCTTTTCAGACACATGTTCAAATGTCTGGCTATAAAAACTATTTCGATGAAGGTTACAATCATGTGTTCAACATTACATGATGCATTCTCAGTTCATTCACGCATGTCGGCGTTCAGAAATCACTTGGCTGAAACAACAAAAGGACAGCCAACAGTTCCTTGGTTTTGAGAACTATTGCTGTCCATTTTCATTGCTGGAAGTCGTGGGAACAGGGTCCTTAAAGCCACGTGATCGTGACGTCTACATTCACACACCTGTGCACAATGCCGGACTGGTGGAGGTGGTCAACCGCAGACACGATCTGCCGCATGAAGCGGCGAGCTTCTTCCTCCTCCAAGCACTTCCTGGCAACAGGAAGACAACAACTCATAATGGCGAAACTTCCGGTTTATAAAAATAGATTGTTAAAGTCCATAACCGCAAACACACACACACACAGTATAAGACAGGACACCATGATGGTTTCTGAATACACACGAGCTCGGAGTCACCCAGGCCATGCCAGTGGTACGAGAGTAGGCAGGTAGAGAGAGGAGAGTCACCTGTCAGTGATGTAGGCCTGCAGGTGCCCCTTCTCGGCCAGCTCCAAGACCAGGTAATAGCTGTTGGGCGTTTCCATGGCTTCTAGCAGCTTCACGACATGCGGGTGGCTGACGTGCTGAAGCAGGAGAGCCTCTCGCCGGAAATGACGTCGTGCAGACTCGCGCTGAATCATCAGACGCTTGGAGATAACTTTTACCGCCACCTGGTTTGAACACACACACACACACGATCCTACATTATTTAATCAATATATAGAAACAAACACACATAGGAATACAGATAGTCGCACACTCACACAGTCGTCTGATAATTATACCGTACACATGAAACACCCTTGAAAGTACTTCAAACTGCTTCATCAAACAAGAAAATCAAGCTCTATTAGAGTTGTGAGTTAGTTGAAGGTGTTAGAGAAAAGAAAAAAAGTGCTTATGTCAGGACTTAAGAAAAAAAAGACATCAATCGTAAACTTCACGAAGAAATAAAGACTGCAAGCATTTCCACAAGACCGCTGGTTGAGAGAGTGTTTGCAGGTGTACACAAGCTGGTCTGACAGCAACACTTCATAAAGACAGACCACAGTACTCTTTGCTAAAGTGCAGCGGCCAAATACAATATTGGACAAATTATTTTGATGTCCTGACCATGTTTTCTTAAAAGCTTTTGGTGAAAGGACGGTAGAACACTCCATAGTATATCCGACTGCATAAATGTCTTTCGTTTTTTCTCCTTTATTTTTCTGTTCACGAGAAAGGTAAATAACTTCAGGTGGCGCCAGGTTGCGAGGCCTTGCACAAACAGCTCCACCAGACGTGTGGACACAGCCATTTGGTCCTTGAAATCAATCAAACAGCCTCGTACACCTTCCACAACAGCGGTCCTTTCTGTATGAATGCGATTATCAAAGCCCGAGTTTGTTTACAGAGATTTGTCATAATGTGAGTGAAGCCTGATAACACATCCACTGCCAGTTATGTGTTTGGCTTCAGTTAAGCTCCGTACACCAGTCGTGAAGTGTGCTCAGCCCTGTAGGGAGGAAGCCTGCAGCTGTTCGTGGCAGTAAGATGGCGTTAACATTATCCGAGAATGGGTAGAACTAGTAGATTACAATAGTGTCAGACAGTTTCCAGTTGGCCAGCTTCCTGTGAAGTACCCAGGAAAGCAGTGATACCCGTTTGCACGTGCTGATGTGAAGGTGTGTATGCGAGGACTACAAGAAATGTTTTAGAACCGTTTTGTCTTCGATATCAATGGCGGCTGTCACAGGAATTTTATTGCCAGAAGGCTTTGTACGATAAATGATCTGATGATCTGTAGGAAAGTTATTGACCAGAAGGAAGGACAAGTAGAAGATAAAGAGGAGCATGATGGGGAGGAAGAAGAAGAAAGAAAAATACGCCAAAAATTCCCAACAACAGGTATGAGAGGTCGGGGGCCCCAAGACGACAGCTAACGATCCCTTGAATACGTCCCATGGTCCTTTGCACACAACCCAGTGAGACAGCATTAAGGGGCTTAGTGTGTGAAGCAACGATTTATGAGGTGCTCGACTCTGTCATCGCACTAAGCCACCCAGAACAATGGGGCTGTCGTTAAGGACCGGCCAATCAAAGTCTCTTATTGCCGATAACTGTCCGCCATCGCCAGGCATTGCGTACGAGGGTCAGAGGTCGCACGCAATGGCAGACTGGCACGCGGAGGCGACGAGGGGTCACGGGTTCTAGATGGTTCTTCAGCCGTGGCAAGCGTGGGATCGCAAGTGTTCGCAGTGTGTTCTTATACCTGAGGACTTGTAAACGTTCACACATTAGAGTTTGTACAGTTTGCTGTGTTTCAACAGTTTTGAACATTTACAGATGTGAACTTTGACCTTGTTGACGTTCACAGTGGTTTGTGAGGATATGTGAGGCGGATATGTGCGATGGTCTTGCTGTTTGTTGATATTACCCTATTTGGTTTTTGATTATTGCAGATGGATGAGTTGCTTCCTCATTGCTTTGCTTTCTTGGACAAATAAAGTTACACCGTCGTATACTTTTACACCTGCGAACCTTCATTCTTAAATAAAACTTAATTGACACTTTAAATGACACACATTTCGAGAATAGACTGGGGATCATCAAGTACTCAGAAATTCATTTTTGCTCAGGTAATATTTCTGTTTGATTACCACATGGAAATTTTGGTATTGATTATTTTCTCGTCTATTTTCATTCCACTCGTGGCTTTTCCTACCTGCATGCGTGTGCATAAGTGAGCAATCACTGCCAGGTATCTAAAGGAAATATTTTCGCCAAGTCACGAAAAGGCCGACGGGAGAAAAAATTTATTCCTTTACAAAAAGTATGACACCCGAAAAGACTGTTTAAAACTTGAATAGCTAGATTATGAAATCATTATGTTCCAAGTAAAAATTCTGTCCTGCAGATCATAAGCGATATGACGATAAGTTTTATCCAAAGAAACTATTATATTTTTGACAGCACTTACTATTAATTGCAGACCGCGTGAGGGCTGTGCTTTCAACACAAAAAGAAAAATGAGATACAAATGGTCTTTGCATGATCTTTTGCAAAGGCGGCCGAGGACTGGCTTTTGGCCTGAAGACCTACTGACAAACTATTCCTCCCTTCACAGAGATGACGACTCTTCGTTTTCACTTTGCTTCAACGGCTGTTGGTCTTTCTATTCATCTCTAGCTCACAGGAATTTGATTTAAGACCAGCAGGTAGAGAGGTAAACGTAAAGCCCAGACATTGAATGCTTTGACGAAGTCTAACAAGACATACGAGACTGTATCCAGGTCGGACTAGGCAAGGTGTGTTTGTGTCAAGGTACACGGAGCTTCAAAGGTAGACACTGCCAGTTCTTTCATCGCTGCTGAAAGGAGTACAGCTTGATTGTAAAATACTTTTGTCCCCGTTCATAGGAGAGAAATGATCGTGCTTGCGGTTATTTTTTTCTTCTGACAATCCAGCAAACGTCTTCTCATTTCGCTCCGTCATAGGGGAAACATAAAGGGGAAGTAATGGAAGAGGGGACGGGGGCAGGGAGATAACCTGTCACGCCTTTCCATGATAAGCATGACCTGACTTATTTTAACGTGGAGATCGAACACGTGAAATGATTACCTACCGGACCTTGCGAAGAGCTCAGCACCGAAGGCTTTTCACTCGTTAGTCGACGCACAGGTGCGGGAGACGGGAGAAGTGTAGAGTGAGAAGAAAGAGGAAGGGCAATAAAACGGATTAGGTTTTTCCAAAGGCAGGATTATTACTCGTGACATGTTGAAAGAACTGTTGTTAAAAACCTCTATCAAGCTTATGTTTGTGTGTCCACCCTTATGGAATTGTCAGTCATAAAGAGTTAGAGACAGAGGAAGACAACGAGTGAGAAAAATAAACAAACAAAATAAACACGTAAATTCTCTCATTCATCCCCTTACACTCATTCTCTTAGCCTCGTTGTGATATCAGACTTTCTCACGGTCAAACACCTACCTTTTCTCTTGAGATGATGTGGGTAGCTATCCTCACTTTGGTGAAGGAACCCTCACCAAGAACTGACCCCAGGATGTAATGGCCAACCTTCTTCCTCTTCTCGCTGTCACCCTCAGGCATATTCTGCATCGTCGTCGTCAGCATATTGATGTGAACAACATCATCGATAGCATATAGGCTTAGCCGAGGTCAGAGGTCGTCGCTATTCTCACCTTCCGAGATATTGTTCCTCCATCCGACAAACATCAAACCATGAACATCAGCATGCTCGTATCACTTTTCCTGTACCTCTGGACACCCGGCTTCTCTTCACAACACTTTGAAACGTAGTTTTCAATCCAGTAAGAACACACAAACAGCTTCTCCAGATATGAACAAGTGAGGCGATTCCTCATTCAAGAAAGTATGTGTGTTCACATGTGGACTAGTTTCTATCCCACCCTGTGTGAACAGCCCGACAGCGCTGTGGCATGATTCACAGGTGTGACATGCTCGAAGATACTACCTCTAGACACGCATTTCTTTGAAAGCGAAGGCCCACCGAGGGCTCAGCTTCGAGGCTTGAAGAAGAAAAGAAAAAAAAAAACTGCGTCAAGATTGTACACGCCAGTTATGCCACAGATACAGCGTGTCTTCAGCGGAAGGTGTCAAAGGTCAAGATTTCGTCACCGTGCAGTTGGGTGTGCAGGGTTTTGGCGATATGAAGATAAAGGTGGCTAACAGCAAGCTGATGAGATCTGCAATGAGGCTCAGGTAGAAAGGCCACAGTCTGCTGTCTGCGCCGCTACACGGGGCTCGTGCCGGGCGGTTGCGAAGGTGCAACGTCGTCTGTTGTTGCGTGGCCTCCACACACTGGCAATAAGAGCACAGGCGCTAAAGGAGCACTGTCGCGGCTTATTTATTATTATTAATATTTCGTTTTGCCACATGTATTCAGAGGTGTGCCTTCTTGATTATGTCAATACACAGCTGAGTATATATAAATATAAAAATGACATGAGCCTGTTGGCAGCATTCTCTTCCATCAGGCATTGCTTCAATATTTGACAGCAACATCATAGCTCTTATTATCATGTATTATCATCGACAGAGATAGATTGACACATAAAACATGCTATTTCTAAAAAAAATTTTTTTTTTTAATTGCAAAATTATTCAGAAAAATTGTGACCTTTGTGTTTAAACGGCTGGAAAACTTATTTATCAGAATGTTGACCTCTAATTAACCGATTTTAGTACTGTATTAAATCTGGTACTACCCTTTTTACTTAGAACAATATCGCTTTCTCTTTCATCGTTATCTCTTTTAGAAAATGACTTAAGTTTTATGCATGCATCAATGGGATTTCATCTCAAATTTTTCTAACAAAACCTACCATATCGGATATGGTCTCCTTAAATGAAGCTGTTCTTTCGCAATGGAAGCATCGAAACTTCATATCTACATGGACTAAAATAAATTTTCTTTAACATCAGCCTCAGCTTCCAAAACAAAAACATATTTTGGAATATGTGGATCTGTATACAAAGACAGCACCATAAGTATTAACCGTTGCCCACCAGCAGAGTCTAACCCTATGAAATTTTAGAAGCCAGTGGACACACGACTCTTTAACTAAAAGCTGAAAACCAGAAAAATGTTAATTTTGGACTCTTCACTGACCTGAGAAAAATGTTGCAACTTAGAAGTTGCTCTGCGCACGGCTTGGCCGTTCCGGAAGTTGTCTTCGTCAGATGGAGACGTCGGCCACGCATGCGCAGAGCCGGTAAGTAGTCTGGAAATGCTGGCGAGCACAAGCGACAGAACAGCTCTTCGCCCTCACATTAAGCTTATCTGCTTCAGTCTTCCCGTTCGTCTGTCAGTCATTCAGGAAGTCAGACTGTCTTTCTTTCTCTCATTCTCTAACAACTCTTCTTCTGTCGATCCTTGACAGTCTTCCTATCGTCGGACGTTGGCACCCGTTTGCTCTTAAAACTATCCAACAGTTTATCCCAAATGTTTCACTTTGTATATAATTATAAATTAATAAATTCAGATTATTTTGAACGAAATTCCACTTAACCCCGGCAGTGTTGTTAATATGATTCATCAATGTGATATGCAGGGAGATGTTCCGTCTAGAGACACCTGGCGGGATAATCCTGTCATCAGGGTCCTCCCTCACTCAGGGTGCTCGGCACGGCACCTCTCGAGGGGAGCCCATGGTGCTCTCGGCTGAACCTTTAAAGACGGAAATTTCGTTCACATATATTACAAAAATATTCTGAAGAGCGCTCTGCATATCGGAACAAAAGGTTGTTGCTGGGCACGAACCGAGTGGTTGGCAGGTTCAGATGTCTGAGCAGACTCGACGAGAGAAGAGGTTTAATCCCGGTCGCTGTATTGAGATGGAAATTATGTTTCACTCCGTGTCGTGTTTCGTCGTGTCAAGGCTATAAAACTACCCTGGGTATGTATGTTAAAGAGAACAGAGAGTTTTGGGGACCGTCGTTATAGGGTTTTTTTCTCCTTCTGTCTCTCTCACAAACCTTGGGTACCTTTTTTTATCACATCTCTTACACATAATATTCCGATAAATATCACGCAGGCCAGACAGGTACTGCTGCGTGAAAGGCGATATGAGAACGTCTTCTACCCAGCTGTGTGCAACGGGTAGAATGCTCCGGCACCCTGCACTCAATCTTCTTGGTATTTTCACGGACCAGCGACGTAACATTCAGGTGTGACCCCCAGAGGTCAAGCCAGACGATCAGAGATCGAAGGCCGGTCTCCGCTTGGCTTCCTCCACGCGCTGTCTCGCTGCTGCACGTACACGACCTCTGTTGTCACGCGCGCATGCGTGCTTAAAGGGCCGATTGTTATGCAGTAGCGCGGGTTGTGTTCCGCGCAAGTTTTATTGCGCATGCGCCTTGGAACGGAAGTGACGAACGAGGTTGGGAATGTTAGGGTGCGCGTAAGTCGTAAATAAATGGGAATTAAGTTCTCGCTCGTCAAATGCTGAACAGAAATCCTCGACGTTCTAATCTCACCACAGCTCCAGACAAAAAATGAAGGACAAAGCAGACGATGGGAAACATCCGGTGGATTTATTAAAAAGGTTTAAGATTCAAGAATACAGACGGATAAAAAGAAGCAGTGAAGGACAAAGACATAAAACTGAGGAAAGAGACACTGGTTAAAAATATACACAAGCTTTAGTTACACTTTTTAGTGTTTGAGAGGGACTGGTGAGAAATCCAAACCTCAGCAGACAGGGACAAAAGGTCCATACACAAGACAGAAGAGGAAGGTAGAAAAAAGTTCGAATTAAAAATTCAAATTACTGCAGCAAGATAATGAGATCGGTTATAAAAAAAAATAACATCAATAATGTTACTTGTTGGCTAAGATTCTCAAAGTCAATAAGGACAGTCAAACAGTGTATACCCTTCTTCTGCCGGCTTAAAAGGACACCAAGCGTTCAGCAATTTTATTTTAAGTCGACGAATGTGCTTGAATCTCAAAGCTGTTATATGGTCGAAGCTACTCCTTAACGGTCTCTACATCTGGACAAGAGTGGAGGAAGGAAGAGGACGAGAAAACATTTCTGAGTGGGGTACTCGACCTGAACAGCTGCCCAGCACAGGTGTTAATAAATGACTGGCAAATGGACCGTCTCGACCTGATGGCTCTGTCGCAACCTAACTGCCCTGCCAATGGTAATAGGGTCAGAGGTCAAGCAGGGTGGTCTTCCTCTTGTCCATGGTGGCTTCTTGTGGATTAACAGCACTGAAACATTGGAAGCACGGATACAACGAGGAGTTCTGGGATCCCTTTCAGATCAACCAACTTGTTGTATATACGTGTTTGAATAAGTTTTCGGTTTAATAGGTTTTTATTTGCTGTACCTTCAATCACACTTGGCTAAGCCTGTTGTTGGGGGAAGAGCAGGGTAGGAGCTCGTGAGCCGTGTGACGAGAGTACAGGTGAGTGACGTGAGCCCATTGTAAGCACCGTTCACCTTCAGGATTATGTTAATGAGGGAGGTAAGAGTTGCATTATAACCGTCACCCACGGACCCAATGTCTGACTTGACGAGAAAGCATAGGAACATTTATACTTGCCAAGCAAAGGAGAACAGTTGTGTTTAGTCCCTGCTATCTGTTACTGAAGTGTTGACTAACATCGGATTTGAATATTAGTTTTTATATAGGAGTATAAATTATTTAGACATAGAGTTCGTGTGTGCACATGCACAAAACTTAGACTAACGGATAAAAAGTTCACAGAGAGAGTAAAAGCTAACAAAAGTACATCTTTGTTCTAGAGAAAAGATCAAAAGAAACAAACAAACAAGGAGGCCAATTCGTTAAAGAGTTAAGGAAATGGAGCCACAGTGGAGGTGGTGGCGTCGTTACAGGTGGAAGAGAGAGAGAGGAGAGAAAGTTTAAGGTTGTAAGATTTTAGTCGGCCAGCCTTTCAACCTGCAGCAGTTTAAATTAAACTAGTATATCATGTCTTCTAGCAGAAATAAAACAATAAAAAAAATATAAAATAAAAAGCAAGGCAGGTGAATTCTTTTGATGTCCCTGTTCACCAGGTAGCACTTCTTTTGATCTTACTTCTATATATCATTCTTATTGAACGTTGAACACTCTGTCACAGACATTTCTCCAGCCTCATCGATTTGCGATGTCTCATGCAATAAATTAAACTCACCTGTACATTATCAGCAAAAAGAAAAAAAAAATAAAGAAGGAAGAATCAAGAATGATAGAAGAAAGAAAAAATAAAAGAAAGAATGCAAAATCATGCCAGAAATAAAATAGAGTATGCCGTTAAACAGGCTGAGACTACTGCCTCGCATTTAAAAATTCATTCTCGGCCCATTAGCTGTGGGTTACGGGCCCTGACGTGATCAGATCGATCGTTCAGGTGACCTTTGTGTGCAGGCCTCGTGTTCTACGGAGGTAGCAGTCTATCGATCACTTCCTCTCTCGTCAGCCGCCTCGTCGTCATCGACAAGGATTAATGTCAATCGACCTGTGTAGACAACGGGACGCGTTTTGCTGCAAAAGTCTTTTTCCTTCACCGGGACAAAGTAGAGGTTACCCTCGAGTGTGATTATTACATCCTTGAGTCCAAACAGTTTGGGGACTGGGGATTGTTGTTTGAAAGTTTCATGGAATTTTAGCAAAGAAGTAGTGATGTAGATGAGGTTGAAATGGTCAGTTTTAAGTCTATCACACACATTCACTCACACAGGAGCGAACAAATAAAATACCACAGTCTGTCTTCTTCTCGCTCTTTCATCTCTTTATTTTCAACTCCCTCTTCTTGTCTTCTCCGCTTTGTCCCTCTATTTCTGTTTTATTAATTCGCTATCATATTTCTTCCAAACTGCACACAAGGTTGTACTCTATCCCACAATAAACACACAAGCACACATTCACTATATTATATATATCTTACAGCAAAGAGAGAGACACACACACTGGGAGCATGAAGAAGGAAGTAATGTTCCAACCATTCAAAACCAAAAAAAAAGACATTGCACACAATTGCAAATATGGACCAAAAAAACCAACAAAACAAAATAAAACAACAACAACAACAACAACAACAACCCCAACAAGAAAAAACAAGAAGCACTCTTTCATCACATGAAAAGTACTTGACGCAAAAACATACTTTCTCAATCCTTTTTGCATTTTTAACTAACGAAGAGAATAAATTTTTACTACCAATAGTTAACACCAGAAAGAAATGCTAATAAAAACATATTTAGCCCCTACGTGAGTAGTGCTAAAACATATTTAGTGCTTACGTTCATACTAATAGTGCTAATGTTTATTTATTTGTTACATTAGTAGTGCTAATCAAACAACAAGGCCAACTCTTCATTAAACTCTCTCGATCCGAAAATTAATTGGTCCGACATTAACTTTGTCTGTTTGAAAGGCTCAGTAGCATGTTTAGTTTACAAGCACATCCTCTGGAAGTGAGTATGGTAGGACCCGTCGCAGTGAAGCTGAAAAGAATCTCGAGCTGTCGCCATGGCGAAACGACATTCTGACCCCTCGTGCCTGTAGTTCACAGACATGCAGTTGAGGTCTAGAGAACACAGATAAAAACAGCCGTCTGCCGACAACGAGTAGTATAAAAAGTTGAAAAGATCGTAATACTCGTCAGATTTGCAGGAATCTGGATATTCCAAGAAAGTTGAGAGTAGTCTTGTCTGTGGACAGTCTGTAACAGAGGAAGATGGCGAGAGCTTGGAATACCTTGGAACTGGCTTTGGGTCAGGTAAGAAATATCTACCTTAGCGTGTCATGTAAGATGAATATTAAGGTGAGCAGCATCTCCACCATGGAGTTATATATAGTTATACCTATGCACCACACATTGACTTAGCATGCATTTATGCACGCGCACATGCAAGCAGACAGACTCACATGTGTACCAAGGAATGGTCACACATGTAATATCACACACATACACTCACATTTGTAGATTAACATTTAGCTGTACCTGTCACACAGCTGAGTGAACCTTTGGAGAAGATATAGCCTGGCGTGCACAGACAGGTGGATGTGACAGGATAGCACACAGAGTTGTCAACGGGACAGTCCGTGTCGCTGACGCAAGGCCCGTTGAGCCAAGCAGAGCCTGTTAATACATTGTCTACACCTCAGTGACATGCAGCTACTTCAAACACGAAAATGGTGAGGAGGAGGAAAAGACGAAAAAAAATGATGATGATGATGATGATGAGGAGGAGGAGGAGGAAGAGGAGGAGGAATGATGATGATGAGAAGGAAGAGGATCTGAAAGAGAAGCAATAAAGGAAAGGCCTGACCATACCCAAAGATGTGCCTTCACTTCCTGCGCACAAGTTAAAGTAACGAGTGCCGGGAGACGTGGTGGAGGTGCTAAACGCGAAGCTGACCTGTGTCACGTGATACGAAAAGCACGCGCACGCCCCGCCGCCCTGTGCTGCAGGTGAATACGCCGCGGTGAGGGTCGACCCGAGACGCAGGCAGCGACGTACACAGTCCACAACGGAAACTACGTGAAAGATCTGCAGATGATCACTGGGGAACACCATCCGCGACAGCTGAGGATCCAGACGGAACCGGAAGTAAGAGGCCCTGGGGTCTCCAATCGTTTGGAGCAATGGTCCAGAGATGGCCAGGAGAAGAACAACTGCCTCACGCAATGCCATGTGAGCGACCAAGTGCGGAGCCCAAGAGTGCATCAGTAGCCGCTGGTGGCATCAAGATATACGCCATGACAGGCAGCTCTGTATCGCGGTAACACTACATACCGAGTACTTTGTAATGTGAGACGCATTTCAGAAAAACAGTTTGCAAATAACGAAAAAGAAAAATCGTTCAAATACACAGATACTGCAATATCCTCTTTCCCAAATAATACTCTCGTGAGTACCTGAACAGACAAGTCATGTGTATGCATACATGTGCTGATACATGATATATGATACATGTGCATACATATTTTTACCTGAAGCATATAAACCAACCATTATATTCAAAACAAAGATCGTTCTATGCCTATGTACTTTTGTACATTCTGCCTCAAAGCGAAGAGCTCATGCACTGATCTACCTATAACCTTTCACCTTCCAGTTTACCTGGCCACACGGTTGGTTGACAATGGAAAGGAAAACTACACAAGTGAAGACGTCCATCCCGGAGATACGAAAATGTGCCCTGTGACTATTTTGTTGTCTGCTTTCTTCCTTGCTTGTAGCCTGTCTACTTTCTTATCTATTCATTGCCTGCTTTCTTTCCTGTTTATTTTCTACCTGTCTGCTTTCTTGTCTATCTGGTCTGCATGTACATCTTTCTAACCCACTATCTGTTCCTATCCTACCTGTTAACTTTCCTGTCTATCTTCCTGCTTGCCTACCTAGGTACCTTCAAGAAAAAGGCTTTTAGACTGTTGGCATCAAGGATGTCCCACACTTTGTTTGTGGACTTCCAAAAGATGTGTTATTTCACTTGTTTTTTTTAAAGATTTTTAAGGCGACTTGATTTACTCAGATGATGCCATGCACCTCTCTCTCTCTCTCAACGAAATGTGTTTCGCGATCTTGTACACATCATTATTTAACACTTGATACTTGGACCTGTCTGTTTATACTGTGACGAGTGTATTTTGTCCTGGCACCCTCCGGATAGTTCAATGTTGGGAGGTGGTGTGATTTTGTAGAGAGAAGAACAACACAGTATCTCCCAATCTTTGTCTTTGACCTTCGATGCCATCTAACATCAACAGCTGAACCTTCATTAAAATTGCAACACACGAATCAGAGCTCTCCCCAAGGTAAACTTGGTTTCCTCATCTTCAGAATAAAAAATTCATTTACAAGATTGTTCAGACTGATCTTGTTTCATCCTTTTAGGCACGATCGTCTTTATTTCTTTTTTTAAAAGTCTCTGAATCGAAAAGTGTCTTAAGCTGTTTGAATATTATATCTTACATATAAACAGGTTAATGGCTTCATCAATATCTCTACCAAGAATGAAAAACAAGGGACGCAACCAAGCAATAAGATCGTGAGAGTGGTGTTGTCCTCCCCTGGAGTAGCACGAGTACCCGAGCGGTGATTGCAATCAATGAGCTGAGAGATTAAACCAAAATGTCTCGTATTTCATCTTCGTGAGATCCTCTCTAGCAGCTTTTAAGAAATCTTTATTTCAGCAGAACTTGTACTCAATGCCATCAACATGTAGCTGCATTAAAAATACACAACAACAAACTTCAATGATCAACAAGTAAACCACTGAGGCGGGTACACTACTACACAAGTAGCTGGCCACGTTAGAGGGTATTATACGAAGTGGTCTACTTTTATATGGCCTACCCGAATATTAGGGTGTTTAAAATCATGTGAGACAGGACTGCTATTTTATTCTCCACTAAAAATGCTTGTAAGTGTATAGGATACATCTTTTCAGTCTCTTTCTTATAAGAGTTCCAAATGTTTACAGATTTTTATTTGTAAGTGTTTTCAGTCTCTTCTGTAAGTACTGCAAGTGCTTTTAGTCTCTTAAAATGTGTTACAATATTTAAAATCTTGTATTACAATTGTTTTAGTCTGTTTCTTGGATGTCTGACAAATGTTTGAGTTTTGTGAATATTGCAATTGTTTTAACTCCTTTCTTGTATTACAAGAGTTGTCAAGCTTGTAAGTGTTACAAATGTTTTTAGTGTTAAAAGATTTTTAGTCTTGTAAGTATCACAGGTATTTTAGTCTCGTTCATGTGTCTGTGTTGTATAATTGTATTACAAATGTGTGTAGTATCTTTTTTCGGAAGTGCTAAAAATGACTTAATCTTGTATTGCAAGTGTTCTAGTCTTTTGTCTCTCATAAATAAAACAAGTAGTTTTTTTATATTGTGAATATTACAAAAGTTTTAGTCTTTTTCTTGTAAGTATTGTAACTATAATTATGTAGTATCTCGTCAGGATTACAATTGTTTTGGCTTCATTTTTGTAAGTGTGACAACGACTATTGAACACACATTGAGAAGAAAGTTTGAATGCGTCCGCTCGTCGTTAGAAAAGACAACAGATCGGTAGAGTAACATTGGGGAAGAAATAGATTGGTCAAATTGTAGGACATAAGAAAGAGCAAGTAAGAGATATGGGATGCTGTTTTCAAAACTCTTTATTCAAATATTTTTTCTTCTTTATTTTCTTTATGTATTTTTACTATTCTTTTTAAAGACATCATAAAAGACAAATAATTGCTGAGAATTTCTTTTGTATGAAAGACTCGTGAGAAGACAACAGGACACAAGTTTATGACGGTTGAAGGATTTTCATGGCACACACCTGTAACGATTTTGCGGACCGCTCGTATTTACTTTATGTACGCAGCTTCGGGTGCGGGCAGACACAAAGCTTAGACTACCCGTAATCTTGCATAATCTTCTGAGTATTCAACAGTTTCTTCCCAACCCACTCTTTCTCTCTGTCTCTGTCTCTCTGGGTGTCTAGTGAGGGGTTGTGGAGAGAGGGGTGGCTCCATGACAACTGTTATTCCGAGCTTCATGTTATTTCATGTTCAAACGATAGCAGCCAGTTCAATATCTGGGTGGTGTGGCAGTCAACATGGGTAGACAAGTGCCTGCAGCTACCTAGACACTACATTTCTCCTCTCGCTTTCTTTAGAACATCAAAGGAGCCATGAAACTTCCCCTTCTCCAAGTATTTCTGGTTCTTCT
Organism: Pomacea maculata; assembly: GCA_004794325.1. NCBI lineage: Eukaryota > Metazoa > Mollusca > Gastropoda > Architaenioglossa > Ampullariidae > Pomacea > Pomacea maculata. Next base: position 162,845 of record SRHC01003001.1, read on the forward strand.
GAGCGGTCTCCGAGGAGAGTTTCTAGTGAAGTCTGTCTACTTGAAGTCTCTTCCTCAAACATCTATCGCCTCGTTTTCAGGGTGTACACTACAGACCTACATGGTCAGGTCTAAACTGGACTGTGTCCGTCGCTGCTTCAGCCTCACTTCCTGCGTCTCACTGACGTACATGGCGCAGGAACCGGATATGGCGTCATGCGTGTGTCTCCCGTCATGCTCAGCGACAAACAGAAGCTTCATTGCATCTCCAGGAGCAGTGTACATCAACATGTGGGGCGAAAACACACCTACCGTGGCGTCAGGTACTTTTGCACGCATGCGCAAAGCTTGGATTTTCTTTGTTTCTTTTTTTTTTGTTTGTTATATCTTTCTTCAATTAAAACGCAGTATGTCTTTGTTCAAAATATAATGTTGTAAATCAAAGCAGTGACAGAGAAATATAATTATACACAACAATATAGACACACAGATAGTGAGAAAGATATAAATATATACATAGTATCAGTCAATCATTCACTAATCTATCCATTCACAAATTCATGCCTATGTCAGACAAACATAAAGACAATGTACAACACTAAGGAGTTGATACCTGGCTCTGTTTTCATGTCAGGTTCTCTGTGGCTCAACAAGACCTGCAACTACGCTGAGGATTGCTCAGATCAGAACGCCATCTGTTACAATACCTCCTCAACATCAATTTGTCTGTGCACACCTGGGTATTTCTATTCCAACAGTTGCAACACCTGTGTTCCAGGTAAGCAAATAAACCATCAGTCTCTGAAATATGCCCCCGACAGGCTGGAATATTTTTTTTAATATTTAAGTTCCCTTAAAAAGTCACCCCACATTTCCATCATCATATCTACAGGAATGTCCATTGTTCCTTCGCAGAATGTGACCAACGCAACCTGCTGGACACGTTCGTGGAATACAAAGGAGGATGTCTCTACGGATACGATGACATAACGCTATGGGGCGTCACACATGAGTTGTGTCAAGCCAGGTGTGCTGCCAACAAGCGATGTCTCACCTTCGATTACAGCTTCGAGAGCACAATGTGTTTATTAAGCTACCAAACGGCGCTGACGTCATACGCCTTTAGACAGAATTGCTCCAACCACTACCAACGGATGTGTTTCTGAGAGAACTTTTCAATCTTGATACATAGTCTTACAAACGTATCAACACTACGTTTAAGACGCATGTGTTTACCTTCATCAGTTTTATGCAGGTGTCGTCACATCATCATCATCATCGTCGTCGTCGTCGTCGTCGTCGTCTTCGTCGTCGTCGTCGTCGTTGTTCTTCTCCTCGTCATCGTCACCTTGACCGACACCAGCTGAGGACTTGTTCTGCTGGCTCACCTGTGCAGGTCTTTTGTTGGTTAATCGCAGCGGCCCACAAGGTTTGTGACTTTGGTGCCTACCTGAGTGAACCACCTTGACATGAATCTTAAACTTTCCGAAGGGTGACTAAAGACTCTGTGGCAACATGTAGCGTGCATTGCTGGATCTTAAAATTTATCAGAATTTAACAAAAGTCTGAAAAATTTTGATATTCTTAAACATCATTAGGAACTGTTTTCATTTAGTACTGCTGTACGCGCGCATGAAAACACACACAGAGCGTGTGGCGAGAACTCGTATAACAAGTCTTTTGATATGTCATTATCATCAACAACACAAACAAGAAAAGAGCAAGCATGCATTTACTGCTTGTACAATATAATGACACATCCCAGATAGCATGGACACGTTTTTAAAACGTTTTTAAATGTTTACATGCTATCTGGGATGGATCTCAAAGTAGCAGTTATTTGTTTGATCGTTAAACTTTGCCAATAATTCTCTGTGATCAGACTGCGATAAAAACAGAGCTTCTTCTGTGATGACAATCATGTTTGTATTGATACCATCAGCTGCAAACAGAAAATAATAAAAAGGAAGGTCAAGCTTTTATTGAACGGTTAATTGTTTTTAATTTTCTTGTCTTATATTTTTACTGATCCCATGCTTTCAGATTTCTTTTACTGTTGTAGACTGTAGTTGTACATGCTTGATTCTTTGTTTGACTAGAAAATAAACAGTTGCAATGAAAGTCCACACAATGTGGTTAGGGCATGTTACTTTATGTTAGTCAACTGCATAAAAATTTAGATTTTTGAAATAGAAAGTTGCAGTTTTAAAATACAGTTCAAATGACTTTGAAATGCAATTAAAAGAGTTTTAAAATAGCTTTGGAATTTGTCATGGCTTTCAAGGATATCATTTAAGGTTAGAGAAAGTACTACATGATGCGATGAGTTACGTGTCTTTGCACACCTGCGTGGTACTGTTCCTTGAGTGGGGGGCGATGAACGCTCACTTTTTATCACTTTTTATCTCCACCTGAAAGTGTGAATATGATCTCCAGAACAGGAATGAAAGAAAACAGCTCAGACTGAGGGACGAGCAAGTCTAGTCTGCATTCAGGATCGGGTGAATAAAACTAGAGGGTCATATAGACCCCTGGACACAGAGGGAGACAACTGTAATTGTCTGCCCCAAACTGGTAAAGAGGAGGAAAGCCATGACATCGAATCAACCTCAGCAACAAAGACAGCACAGCAGCAGGTTACACAAGTGTTATAATACAGATGGTACACAAGAAAATATTATGTTAGGCAATAATTAGTCAACACAACACACCACGATAGATTATAAATGTATTTACACCCTCCCTTCTTCCCCCACACATACTGCTTCTTTCTTTCTCTCCGAGGTTGGAATACTTTCTGTGGAGGGCTTTCTCTGAAGTCAACGTGGTACCCATTCTTTCTCTCTCTCTCTCTCACTCTCTCACGCACGGACGCACACACCTCACTGCCTCTCTTTACTTAAAGCATGAAAACATCACGTGATCATCGTGAACGACGGACTGCCAAGGAATAAATATGTCTCTGACTTCCGAAGCTTTTAGTTCAGCTTTTAAAATTATAGACTGGAACATTCTGGTCTGCACTCTTCAATGCGCAGGACTCTCTTTTATTGTTAGTGTTTAAAATTAAAATTATTTTTACGTTAAAATCCTGTTCTACTTGGATAACCTTCATGGGACCGGCGTGTGTGTGTGTGTTTGTGTGTGTGTGATCATGTGAGGCAGTAGGACAAACTCCATCGCACCTCCAGAAACCCTTTACCGCAATATTTCTCCTTACTACAATAATACTTTTAAGCTGAACACAACATTTTGTAAGTGTGGTTGTTTGTGGAAAGGAGTTGTCTGCTCTAACTGACAAATGGCGTGAATGTCATGAAACTCAATAAACCTTGAATAAACAAGGACAACAAAGCAGCAGCCTTGTGTTTTGTCCTTCAGGGAATTTTGAAAGTTCAGCTAGTAAATAATGTTTTTCTCTCATTTCTTTCACACACACACACACAACACACGTACAACACACAAACACTCACACACAAAACACACACAAACACACACACACACACACAACACTTGACAAGCCCCCGTAGATGACGATGAGGATGAAGAGGTTTCTACACGAAGAGGCACAAGTTCAGAAGAATGTCACTGAGAGAATCATAGAGAAGATGACAGACGAAGACTGTTGTTTTTCCGCTCGCTCGGCCATTTTTAGAGCAACTGCTTTTCTCTTATATATGACGTCATTTTCTGCTTCACGTGACGCGGAACAAATGACGCACACAAGACGTCAGACACAAGACGTCATTCGTACACAACCTACCACAACTCATTCCAGTTATATATGCTAAATATAGTAGATGAACGTTGTTAGCTTAGCGGTAGTTTTACTATTTGGAATATTTATCTCTTTCACCACATTTTATTCGTTCTTATTTTCTTCCATTCGCTCGTTTTACTAAAATATTTTGTTGTGCCACAGATCACTTCACCTGCAGTTCTACACCCACAGACAAGAGACAGAGAGAAGGCGATTTCGCTCGTGCAGTTCTTTACACGTTGTTTCGAGATATACCTAGATATTTTCAACAACTAACGACTTAACAGGCATGAAGTTAAGAAATATAGTTTCACTGAAATATTCAGCAGCAACCAAGCTTTTCGTTTTGTCCACAGACAGTTCAGCAAAAAGGAAACAAGAAATGTCCTTCACACAAAAGTTATTTTTCTTTTGAATATGCTTCAACAGCCACAGGGAATCTGATTTTCTTTGTTTAACAGCTGTAACTATAAAGCGAGAGTAAGTCTTTCCTCCATTTTTTTTTTACCCCGGGCACTTATGACACGATCTTCTAGCTACGGCTTCAGAGTAAAAACAGTACGCCCGAGAGGAGATCTCAATCTATAGATTGATTTACTGAAATATTTAAGTGTTTTTGTCTTGATACATTCAATATTTATTTTAAACTTTTATCTGACGACTTTATACCACGACGTTTGTTTCCCAGACAGCGCGGAGCAGGGAGGACTCAACCAGACATCTTTAGCTCGAGAAACATTTCTACCTTAGAATCATACGGTCTTATATTATTCCTCCGCTAGTTATCCGTCTTGGAGACCATCGCCATGAATTTCGCCGTAAAAATGTTTCTTCTTCTGCTTGTATCTGACATCCGTGCAGAAAAATTAGAGTTTTCCTACTTACGGCGCATGTCCCAGTCCTCAGCCTCGATTCCAGACTGTACTCTACAGACCTACATGGTCAGGTCCAAGCTGGACTGTGTCCGTCGCTGCTTCAGCCTCACATCTTGCACCTGGTTGACCTACACGACCCCGGCACGTGATAAAGGCTCTTGTGTGTGTCTGTCATCATGTGTGACATCATACACAACCACCACCACCACCATTACCACCACCATCTCAACCACCACCACCACTACTTCTCCGGCAGCAGTTTACTTCAAGATATGCGGGGGCAAAATGTACAACACAACTTCTGGTAATTGATAACAACTTATCACTGCATAAAAAAGGACAAGTACATATTTAATGTATTTAATTTAAAGAGACCAAGTGTCTCAGATTAGAAGTTGCTTGATCGTTAAACGCTGCCATTAATTTGGGGATGGGTGGATAGATAGTTCTAATACACATGTAGACCTCTTTTAAGATTGGAACCAGAATACTTATTATCTATAAAGATATAAAATTTTTGTAAATGATGAAGTTGTGTTTAGACACTCAGTTGCTTACTGTTTCTATGTAACGGATTTTTTCTTGTCCATCCTGCGTGTTTTTTTGCTACTACATAGTATTAGGTGGAGTCACTTCTTTTTCCATGTGATTATTAATTTAATCAGTTAATGGAAGACTTGGTTAAGGATAACACATGCTACTTTCTACTTCAGTAAGCTACACGCCACAGATTTAGACTTTTTTCAAAATAGTTTTAGGTTTAAAATACGACGGAAAATAGCTTTGATTTCTTGTATCAGGTATGTAACCAGTCATTACTTTTGTTGATATCGTTACAGGTTTTACCTGGCTCAACAAAACGTGTTCCAGCAACAGAGACTGTCCAGCGGACAATTCCGTGTGTTACACTCCGTCATCTACCTGTCTCTGTACACCTGGATATTACTATTCAGTCCGGTGCACCTCCTGTACTCGAGGTAAATTCGCTTTTATCTAAACACAAAAGTAAGTACACAAAGAAAAAGCAGGTTAGAGTGAGTTACGAACATTGTTGTAATCATTTCAGTCAGAGGCGGCTGCCCCATTTGTAGCAGACACTAGAGACCAACCAAACGGAAACAAGTAAACCACATGTATGTGTGAACCTAGTATAAAGGAAAGGTAAACTTTAAATGAAAACAAATGTATTTACAAACAATATTATTTATCGATGTTAAAAGCTCATCTATTAAGATGCAAAAAGATACAAAACAGAAAAATGAACATTGCTTCAGGCAATCAGAATACTTGACAAAAAGTTCTCTTGTTTCCCACAGATTGTGACCCCAGTAACCTACGCAATACTTTTGTGAAGTACACAGGAGGATACCTGTTAGGACATGATAACCGTGTGTACTATGGAGTAACCTATCGGAGCTGTGAAATGATGTGCGCCGCCGACAGCCGTTGTTTGTCATTCGACTACCCGCCTACTACCTCCGGCTGCTACGTAAGCTACGACACGGCCCTGACATCAAACGCCTTTTATTCAAACGCCATAAACTCACAAGACTATTATCAACGGATGTGTTTATAAGCGCGATTGTTTACGTTTTGTAGACCCGTCATGTCACAATGTTGACATCTTGTGTTACTGATGTATCTAAATGTTGACGTCTTGTATTACCGTTGTGTCAAATATTTTGTATAATTGTAACAGTTGGTGACCCAAATGTTTTGGCATTGAAGCTATTTCTTGTGTTTGTGGTTAGTTTTATTCGCTTAGGTACACAGTCTTAGAAAAATCATTTGACAGTGACTTTGACACACTTCAGTGTTTGACATCAGAGGCTGTAGTCATGAAGCGAATGTAAGTCGTTGTACTGGGGGCACCATGAGGAACTCAGAATTAAGAGATTGTTTCCAAATCACAAGGCTGTGTTCAGAACCTACAGATGTTATTTTACTCCTGAACCAGTAATTGTAAACCGGGGGCACACGTGCGCTTGGGTCAACAATTTAAACATGTAGCGTCCATGGCGTCTGAAAATTACTTCGGGAAGAAGACGCTTCTCCTGGAGTTTCCCATGTGATCTCGGGGAAATGACTCACTCTCGCGTTATAACTACGACCCCTGATGATCGAAATTCTTACGCTTCTATCAAACAGACACTCTCATGTTGCTGTAAAAGTTTAGAAAGACTTTCATAAACTTACAAGCCCCACGACGACTTCAGTGTACCGTAGTGTACAGGAGATCGGCAATTCATTAGGAGCTAGATACTCTTGGGTAGAAGAGCAGAGGTCAACGTACCCAACGACCGGAATAGGCCCGGCGTGTAAAGTTGTTTCTCTTGACAGACGAGACTTTGTCGGGAGTGTGGTAAAAGTAGACAAGAAAAATAAATATTTTTTTTGCTTAGAGACAAATATATAACTGTCACATCACTTACGTTGTTGATTAAGAGGCCATGTATGGCGGACCAATATGTCATGTATAGACACATGAACAGTGTCCCTTGTATTCCCAACTAAAAAGAACTGAGCCAACACAAACTTTGTGTTTTGTTTCTTCGACATCACCTCCTTTCGTTTCAAAAGAGGAAACTGCAGTAATGTCTATAAAATAGCACTCATCTTAAACCCGATGTCAGCAGTTACCGTGACAAAGAGTTGTCCTCGCCTGTGTTCACCACCGAAGCTCTTTTGAATCCGTCTTTATTCAACGCTTCTGTGTGTGACTGTTTTGTGGTAAATGTCAGAAAACACGCACATCCTCCGCACATTCTCGTCCAGCCCGTAGTCCCCATAATTTTCAATGATAAAAAAGTAACTGAATTCTAAGTGCCCACCCCTGATCTAGACCATTAAACTGCCTCTCTCTGTCTTTGTCTCTTTCGTTTCACAAGAAAAAACTGCAGTAATAGCTATAAAATGGCACTCATATTAAACCCGATGTCAGCAGTTACCGTGACAAAGAGTTGTACTCGCCTGTGTTCACCACCGAAAATCTTTTGAATCCGTCTTTATTCAACGCCTCTGTGTGTTTTGTTGTGAGATTAGCTGTCGTACGTTTAGCAGCCCGCCATGAAAGTAGTGCCATATGAGAAGTATGGTCTGCTGCATGTGGGTTTGGTTTAGTTTTATTTCGATGATAACCTTGATAGGCAAGCCAATTACACAGCACGATGCATCGTCCACCCAACTCTAACCCCAAAACCAAAGTCTCAAGTGTCAGCATCATAAATGTCAGAGAACACGCACATCCTCCGCACATTCTCGTCCGTAGTCCCCATAATTTTCAGTGATAAAAAACTAATTAAAAATAACAAAGATATAGTTAGCGACTTAATGAAGTCCACTTCATTTTATAACATGGCCGTGCATTTTGTTTTAGAACGAAAATGCCAGACGAGTGAGTGCTAATGTGTGTCTCTCTGTGCTACACTGCTTCCGGGCAAAACATTGCTGGATATTTTCAGAAATAAAAGCGTGAAATAAAGATTGATTCATTCGCGATCATTGAAACATAAGCTGACTTTGCAGAAGGAAGGTTTTGAATGCAGTAATAAAAACCAAAAAAAAAAAAAAATGTAGGCTTATAAACTGTGAGTACTGTCTGTAGAAACCAGTTCTGCAAACATCTATTCATAACTTTGTTACCTGAGAACTGGACACATCGTATTGCCTGTGTGGAAGAGAACAGTTTGATCACATGCGTGCATCCTCCAAGACAGACTTTTGAAAACACAAACAACTGGTTTTTCTCAGTTTTGTAATTCTACTCCCGCGTTTTATTGGATTATTTTCAGATATTATTCCGTCATGATTCGTGTCTGGATTTTGTCTTTCCTTCTTGCTGCCTCTGGTGCCAGAGGAATGAACAAGGAGGAGGCCGTGTACTTACGACCCATGTTGCAGCCCTCAGCCTCGATTCCAGACTGTACTCTACAGACGTACAGGGTCAGGTCCAAGCTGGACTGTGTCCGTCGCTGTTTCAGCCTCACGTCTTCTACCTGGTTGACCTACACGACCCTGGCACCTGACAGCGGCTCGTGTGTGTGTCTGTCAGCATGTGAAACACCATACACCACCATCACCACCACCACAACTCCGACAACAGTCTACTTCAAGATGTGTGGCAGCACTTTGTACAACACAACTTTTGGTAATCGTCCACTAATAACTACATACGAAATGTACAAGGACATACTAAGTGCCTCTTTGTTAAAATGAAGCATGTCAGCAATTATCAGTTGCTTGATCGGTGAATGTTGCCATTAATTATGTAATGACTATACCGCAATCATCAGAGAGTTACTTCTTGTAGGATTGCACATCTAGCTTAACGAGTAGATAGTTTTAATGGCACTAGATGTCATAGAAAATGACAGTGAAGTTCTGTTAATCGATTTGTTTTGATGTCTTTGTGATTATTTTCTGTTGACGCATCATTTGCGTTTTTGTTGTATTTGGTGTTTTTTGTTTGTTACTTTATATTGGCAGTGCAGTTATTTATTTGGTTATTTATTTACCCATTTGACAGATATCTAGGCAGTGTAAGATAATAAATAAGAATATTATGTTACTTTCTGCTTAAACAATTTACACCTAAGTAAAATATTATAGTTTTAAATTAGAAATTTATAAATGTTCAATATAATTTAAAATAGTTCAACGTTTTGCACGTGAGTATGCAGTCTGTTGTGTATTTCGTGGATGTCATCACAGGTTCTGCATGGCTGAACAAGGTGTGTGCTGGCAATGACGACTGTCCAGCGCCGAATTCAGAGTGTTTCCAATCGTCGTCTACTTGTCTTTGCATACCTGGATATTACTATTCTATCAAAGGCAACTCTTGCTTTCCAGGTGAGTTCCTCTTATACTTAAACACAGAAGTGTATCTATGACATTGTGAATGGCAATGTGAGAACAAAAATCACACTGATAAATAATTTCGGTGATCATTACCTACAGGAGCAGTGGAAATCAAATTAGAAAATATGAAGGGCTTGGTAATAGGCGGAGATATCCGAGACTGATATAGAGCAAGGCCTGATGAATAGAGACCATAGCTCCCTCCATCTGCCTGCAAAAACTTCAAGTTTTAAACTTTTTGTGGAATTAGAGCGAGTTCCTATGTCACAGACCTGCACAAGCATAGAACAAACAAACTTCTGTTGAGGAATCTAGTTTACTGGACTGCTGGCTATATGTCGCTCATAATTATAATATATCTATATATATTAAGACCAGTTGCGATTCTAACCTTTACGACTTTCCATTTCTGTTCTTTGTACATATGGTGAAATTTGGAAGTATTAAGTAATGATTGCCCATCCTGATTCTCATTTTCCAATGTAATTCTGGTAAACAATTGTATTTTTCTGTTTACTGGCCTGGTTCACGCTCATCTCTGTTTAGATGAAAAGTATTAGAATGGCCGTCCTTTAATCCTAATTATCTCTAGCTCAACGTCGGCTCTATCTTTAGTAAGCAGTTTGCAAGAGGATGTTTAGTTTACATTTATATATATATATCACTGAGTATTATAGCAAACAGTAGGTTTTTGTGAATAAAAACTTAAAGTGCAAAAGTGCGCTATATCTGCAATAGAGACCAGGCACCAGCCAAACAACAAACTACAGTCCACCTACGTTTTAACTTTGATTCCCATTGTCACGCTCACATAAAGTGCTTTCGACATTTTTCCTTATTTATTTTATAAGAAACTTTTTCTTCCTAATTTAGATTATAAGTTCTCATACGTGCTATTACATCTAGGGTGAAAGGTCTGGTCATGTGACTGAACGATTTCACGGTTTCTTACGATCTTAATTAGGGGACATAACTTTTTTAGTTCGAGTGCAGCGGTGACTTAGCTCCCCTAGTTCGCCCTTCAAGCTTTCATAGAAAATTAAGTTACAAACACTTTTACTGCTTGTGGACTTCTGGAAATTATTGTATATTGCATTGTCACCGGAACTGAGTAACTAGTGAAATGTTTAGACCTCTAGGACGATGGGGAGTGGGGGAAATTGATTTTATCTGAACCAGACAACGATTAGAGGAATGAAGTGCGTAAACAAAATTGCTCAAAAACTCTGGTACTCTGCTACAGCTGACTGGAGGTTTTTTTCTTGTTTCCCGCAGATTGTGACCCTCGAAACCTACTTACCACTTTTGTAAAGTATTCAGAGGCATGCTTACTTGGACACGACGACCGTACCTTGTATAACCTGACCCATCAGCAGTGTGGAGTCAGGTGCGCCGCCGACACCCGTTGTTTAACTTTCGACATGGTCCCATCTGATAACATCTGTTACTTGAGTTACGACACTGCCCTGACATCAAGTGCCTTTTCTTGGAACTGCAACGGAGATATTGCGAACCATTACCAACGGATGTGTTGTTAAAGATCATGTAGTACACATGTAACAAAAGTCGGCTGAGAAGTTGGGAGCAGACTGTAGACAAGTCTGCAAAATTAGAAATATGTCAGGCGCCACCTGTAAACTCAAAACAGGAATGACATTCATAGTTTTATTATTAGTGTTTTTATTGTTGTCGTTACTTTAAAAAAAAATCAACGTGTCATTCTTCTGCACCTCTGTTGTGGTGGTGTGCAAATTGCTAAGTTCAGAGCTTCTCTCTCCCCATCTTCGTAGAATTTACTGACTGCAGAAAGAGCATTAACCAAGGAGATATATTAGTTGTATACTTTTCTCATTATTATGTATGCACAATAACAACTTTGATCTTAATTCTTTTTCACCGAATTTGCTATGATGTTGGCAGTTAGATAAATCTTATAAATTTTGTTAAAACATCTTTTTTGGTGTTATCAGATATTTAAACTTGTATGAGATTGGAATATTCCAGCAGAATTCGCAAAAATAATTTACATCCTGCTCTTTTCAAAAACTGACATATAAGTATGGAGTGGTATTCATACCCAGTTAATGAAGCCATTGTCCAAGGCTGTGTATATATAGTAGTGGGTCTTCATGAAATGGTTGACAGAATTGTTCATATTATGGAAAGAATG